>JAJOZX010003389.1:27500-504187 GCA_023014485.1 Bathynomus jamesi | reverse complement strand
CTGTGAACAGTTGTCAGTTATGCAGCAGGACCCCATATTGAGGCTGAGGACATTAGCAGTCTGAAAAGGTTGTTAAGAGTGACAGCATGGGTATATAGATTTACCAACAATATTAGGGAGAAAAAGAAGGGAAGGAATTCTGAACAGTAAGGAGATTCAGCAAGCCAGGAAATACTGGGTGGTATATGTGCAGAAGGAAAAATTTGGTGAAGAGAGGAATTGCTTACCAGCCTCCATTACAAGTTTCTTCCAAAACATCTGCTCTCAGGGTTTGGATGTGTTTTTTGGATCAGATTTTTTGAGAGTAGGAGGTAGACTACAGTTTTCTGGCTTCCAGAGGAGAAAAGACATCCAATTTTGCTACCTTCTGGGGGCCACTTTGTGGACCTTTTGATCCTGGATACTCATCATAAGTTGTTACATGCTGGAGTTAGAGAGGTGATAATAGAGATCAGACAACAGTTTTGGATTCCCAAAATTAGACAAGTAGTAAAAAAGGTCTTGCATAAATGTGTGGTTTGCAAGCGTTGGAGTGCAAAGCCTTATTATGAAAAGGTGGCTCCACTTCCAAGAGAACGGTGTGTCTATACGGCCCCATTTGATGTAGTGGGAATAGACTTCGCAGGTCCAGTCTATGTGTATGAGCAAGGGGAGTCTAACAAAGGTTATATATGTCTTTTCACATGTGCCACCACCAGAGCAATCCATTTGGAGTTGGTAAGCAACTTAAGTAGTGATGTATTTCTTTTGGCCTTTAAAAGGTTTGTTAACAGAAGGGGTTTCCCAAATAAAATCATATCTGATAATGCAAAAACCTTCAAAAAGGCTGCAAAGGAACTCCAAGAAGTTTGGTCCTTGCTAAAAGAGGAAGGATTCCAATCTTACTTTTCACACCAAGGGGTACAGTGGGAGTTTATTGTTGAGAGAGCACCATGGTGGGGAGGATTTTGGGAAAGGCTAGTGAGAAGTGTAAAGTGTCCATTAAAGAAACTTTTAGCTAATGCTCATTTGAGCAAAGAAGAATTCTGCACTGTTTTATGTGAAGTAGAAGCAATGGTGAACAGTAGGCCTATCACTTTTGTTTATAACAGTATGCAGGATGCAGAGCCATTGACACCAAATCATTTTCTTTGTGGTAAACGATTAACATCAAGCCCCAGTTTGCCAGAAGACTTACAGCCTATCCAGAACACTCAAGGAGAGTTAACCAGACGGTTCAGGTACCTTGAAGAGCTACAAGATCAGTTACGGAAGAGGTGGCAGATGGAATACTTGCCAGAACTCAATTATTACCCATCAGACAAGACAATGTAAAGGGCTCCAATGCAAATTGTATCAAGGTGGAAGAAGTGGTAATGATTGGGGATGAAAGACCAAAGCAATGCTGAAAGCTTGGTATAATTGAAGAATTGTTTGTTGGCAAAGACAATTTAGTTAGGTCTGCACTGGTAAAGACTTCAGGAGGAAAATTAAAGAGACCTATACAAAAACTCTATGCTTTAGAAATCAGCAAAAACACGGATAGTCAAGATGAAACATTTGAGTTACAGCCTCATGGAGAAGGCTTGGCTAACCTTGCAGAAGGTAATGACAACAATGCCTCTTCGGTGGGGAGTGTTAAAAAATCTAGAAGAGGAAGAACCATTGTTGTCCCAAGGCGATATGATGACTAAGCTGATTGATGCAGCATTGCTTGTATATATTAAGTTAAGGTGTATATATATCCATCTCATAATTGTAAGGTTAGTGAAAAATTCACTTAATTTAGAGCTAGCATTTTTGGGCTCTTGTGGCATCATTGTTTGGGCACTCTTGTGGCATCATTTTTTGGGGTGCTGCGCGTCTTTTCTACTCGTTTGTGGAATGCCGTACTTACAGGGTGTGGTCTTATAGAGAGCTCTCTTGCAATTCAGTTTGGTCGTTTAGATACAAGATTGTTGCATCGTGCAATAGTGCAGGTTGTGTTGTTGTTGCAAGGTTTAGAAAGAAAACCATAAATAGTGCCCCTTTTGTTTTTTATCTTAAATTCATGCAACTGAGGCCTAAGGTAGGCCCACATCGAGTCAGCAACCCTGAGGTAGGACCTAATAGGATCTCCAAGTCCGTAAGTTTTTAATTCTGCTTAACTTGGGCTGTAGGTTGAACTGACCCTTCAGAGCTTGGCCGTTCACGGCTCAGCTGGGATTTTGAACCCAATAAAAAAAAATAAATAAATAAATAATAATAACATGGTCCTTCAGAACCGGATTCTAGCCCAAGACTGAGTCAGTGACTATTTTTCGGCAAAGTTCTGATTGTGCAAATTGTAGCCCAAGTTAGGCCTAGACGGGTTGAGCATAATTGAGTTAAGGTCCCAGGGTAGAAAGTTTGGTCGCCCAATTGCGAAACTTGGCCACTCGTCTGTCGTTGTTTTTGGCCTACATTTTTACCAGTTTGGTTAATTTTGGTTTATTATTGAGTTAAGGTCCCAGGGTAGAAAGTTTGGTCGCCCAATTGCGAAACTTGGCCACTCGTCTCAGTCGTCTGTCGTTGTTTTTGGCCTACATTTTTACCGGTTTGGTTAATTTTGGTTTATTATTCGTAGGCGAAGGTTGCAGACTTCGGTGCGCCAGTTACTTGGGTGGAAAATTTGATATTCCATACTGGTGGTTGGTCAGTACCCCACCCAGCAATTCGGTTTATTTGAAAAAAGCAAAATTTGCGTTTGATCAGTTTGGTTAAGTATTTTTGCCAATTCAGCTTATTTGGCATTGAGCCCAGTTGTTGTTTGCATTGAAGATGAGTGCAGCTGAATTGAACAAGTTTAAAAAAAGGAGAAGCGCCTACAAAGGTCTAATTACAAAGATCATTGCCACTATAGATTCTGCCATAGAGCAAGAGGATTTAAGCTTAGTGACTGCGCAGCTTTCCATATTAGAAACTAAAAAGGTTGCTCTAAGTGAAGTAAATGTTAAAATTGAGGCTCTTATAGAAGAGGATGAAATAGAAAATAACATAATTTACTTTGAAGAGATTATTGATGATATAATTAAAGTATGCCACCGAGCAAAAGAGTTTAGCAGCTCAGTACAGTTAGAGACCAGATCTAATAATGAAACACAACCCTCAACAAATGGTGTTTGTGAAGTTAAGGTTAACAGATCTGCAGTTCAATTACCGAGGCTTGTACTCAAAACATTTTCTGGGAGTATTCAGGAATGGCAAGGATGTGCAGACAGTTTTCAATCAGCAGTTCATTCTAGTCAAGTGTTAAGTGCGGTGGAGAAGTTTAATTATTTGCAGTCCCTCTTGGAAGGGGAGGCAGCAAAGACAATAGCAGGATTAGCATTAACAGAGGCTAATTATAATGTGGCTTGGGATATATTAAAGAAACGGTTTGGTAAGCCAGAGATCTTAATTAAAAGCCACCTCCGTGAACTTTTAGCTATACCTCCTGTTAATAATCCCAATAGTGTCAAGGAGTTACGGCAGTTATATGATGAATTTGAAGTTAGAACTAGGTCGCTGGACAACTTGGGTGTAGGAATGGAAAGGTATGGTATAATGTTGGTTAATATACTGGAGTCTAAATTGCCTAGCTCAATTTGCTTGAATTAAGTAGGGGACACTCTACAGAACATGTGTACATCCCCCTTCAGCAGATGTTAAGTCTTTTAGGCACAGAATTAGCAAGACGAGAGGGAATTGAGTTTGCACAGAGGGATGTTAAACAAGGGGACAAAGGCAGGCACAGCACCAAGGTTTCTACAAAAAGGAATAGCCCAGGTACAGTGTCAGCTCTACATGCATCCTCTGAGAATAAATTAAAGGGAATCAAGGAATGCATATTTTGCGAAGGCAACCACAAGTCATATAAATGTGAGGTGGCTGAGGCTTTACCTTTTGAGGAGAGAAAGAACAGGGTAACTAAGTCCACAGCATGTTTTAAATGTTTTGTGAAAGGTCACAGAGCAAGGTTTTGTAAGTTTAAAATTTTCCTAACACTATTGACCACACAAGGAAAAATTTTTATGTTGATGATTTGCTGTGTTCCGTGGATAATACAGAAATGGCTAAACAGATATTCATGGAGGCTAGAGCTATAATGAGGGAGGCTGGCATGGAGCTTAGAAAATGGCAGACCAATCATTCTCATTTACAAGAGTTTATGAATCAGTCCTGTGTAGTACCTGATGCAGCAGAAAGTATTGAGGATTCTGGTATTAAAGTTGTGGGCTATAGACGCAAAAGTGCTAGGCATTGTTTGGCAGCAAGGAGAGGATTTGTTTACCTTCAATGGGAAATCTTTAGTAGAGCTGTCTGAGAATGAGACAAGGTGGACAAAACGTACAGCTCTTAGTTTGGCTTCAAAGATCTTTGATCCTCTTGGATTCCTGGCTCCATTTGTGATAAAGTAAAAAATTTGGTTTCAGAGCCTCTGGGAAATTGGACTTGGTTGGGACCAAGAGTTGCCTGATCATATGGTGGTAAGGTGGAAATATTGGTTCAAAGAATTGGCACATCTTGGAGACATTGAAATCCCAAGATGGTACTTTGGAGAGTTGAACAATAGTCCAGACAATTTGGAGCTGCACATCTTTTGTAATGCAAGTGAGGAAGCCTATGCAACTTGTATTTATATAAGAGGCACATTGCAAGAGGAAGTAAGTTGCAGGTTGGTTGCTGTAAAGAGCAGAGTAGCACCTTTGAAAAGGCTTTCTGTTCCAAGGTTGGAATTGATGGGTGCAGTTATTGCTAGTCGGCTTGCAGTTACAGTGCAAAAGTCTTTGGCCCTTTATGAAATTCCAAGCTATTATTGGACAGACTCCACTATAGTTTGGCACTGGTTAAGAAGCCAGGCAAGGAAATGGAAACCATTTGTTGCCAATAGGTGGAGGAAATTCAAGCGCGCACAGATCCCAAGCAATGGAAGCATTGTCCAGGCACCCAAAACCCAGCTGATTTACCAACACGAGGAATTTCAGTGAAAGATCTTGCACAGTCAAGTTTGTGGTGGAATGGGCCAGAGTGGCTAAAACTTGGAAGTGAAAACTGGCCTTCTAATCAGCCTATTGTAGGAGAATGCCAGGCCGAAGAAGCATGGGTGAGTGAGGTGAGAAAATGCACTGTGAACAGTTGTCAAGTTATGCAGCAGGACCCCATATTGAGGCTTGAGGACATTAGCAGTCTGAAAAGGTTGTTAAGAGTGACAGCATGGGTATATAGATTTACCAACAATATTAAGGGAGAAAAAAGAAGGGAAGGAATTCTGAACAGTAAGGAGTTTCAGCAAGCCAGGAAATACTGGGTGGTATATGTGCAGAAGGAAAAATTTGGTGAAGAGAGGGAATTGCTTACCAGCCGTCCATTACAAGTTCTACCAACACATTCTGCTCTCAAGGGTTTGGATGTGTTTTTGGATCAGGATTTTTTGAGAGTAGGAGGTAGACTACAGTTTTCTGGGCTTCCAGAGGAGAAAAGACATCCAATTTTGCTACCTTCTGGGGGCCACTTTGTGGACCTTTTGATCCTGGATACTCATCATAAGTTGTTACATGCTGGCAGTGGCGGTTCCTCATATGGGCAATATGGGCAGCCGCACAGGGCGGCATTTGTGGAGGGGCGGCATGAGCGCCTGCAAAAAAAATAAAAATAAAAATAAGAATAAATAAATAAAGAAATAAATAAAAATAAAAAATAAAATAAAATAAATAATAAAAGATCAATAAATATATTTTTATTAATAAAAAACCATCTATTGCATTTTCCATAAACCTTCCCATAAAAGACCTAAACAATGCAAAATGCTTCCAGATTAATATTATTGGGAATAAAGGCCCATACTTTAACATATGTAATGTTATTTTTCTGGGTTTGGTTAAATAGTGAAATGTATATTATTTATTACAGAACGAATCTTCACACTAAGCCACTAAGGTCTGTCAAATAACCGCAAATGGATAAGAAGAGGTCAAAGCTATCAGGTGCTCAGTTTAGAAAAAAGAGGAAAGAAGAAGAGGAGAAACGAGCAAAAGATAAAGGTATAGAGCTATGTCATCTACTCTTCACTGCTATATTGCACTGCTATTTTGTGATATAGCTTTCTGAGTCATTTGAACATTTGAAGTGTACTATTATGTATATAATTAGCCATTAACCAAGGAGGTTGTATTATTCATTTGTTTCCTATTCTAAAAGTTTAATAAATTGTGCTTAATAACATGTTAAATTAATTGTACTAGCCTATTCATGCATTGGTCTGTTATGTTCTATTTTACTATTTGCAGGGGCACTTTTGAAATATTTTGGAACACCCTCTGCCACTAGCCAGGATGAGAAGCCGTCTACTTCTGCCATTATTGAGGCTGAGGAGCCATCTACCTCCTCAGCCTCACATATGTCTCCACAAATGCAGTCTGATCCTGAGGATGAAGACCCATTTGCTTCTACTTCTCCCCGGCAGGACTCTTCAGGTGAGTTTGTGTGCACATATGTCTGTGAGTGTGTGCGTGTGTGTGTATGTGTATGTGTGTGCATCCCTGCAAAGCATTTTGCAAACAGTTATAAATTATAATGTTATTATCACTGGGTCTGTGTTACTGGGTATGTGTGGTGTTTCACCACCATAATTCCATAACACCACCACCATAACAAAGTGCTGTGAATAATGTGTTATCTAACTTAGGTGTGTATACTAATGAGTAATGCTCTTGTTCTTTCTATTAGAAAGGCCTGGAGCAGAATCGCCTCCTGAGGATGAGTCTCTGTCCACCGACCCTGCTAACTGGCCTTCAGTTCTGACTGAGAGAATTCGGACACAACTGGTTTCCAGGGGACCAAGTCAAGTACCATCTGACTTTGTATTCCCTAGAAACGACAGTGACGGAAGAAGTTTCCACCATCAATACTTCAGGAAGTCATTGGTTAGTGGGGAAAATATAACCAGAAGTTGGTTGGTCTATTCCTTAAAAAAACAGCCTTTTCTGTTTCTGTTGTACATTATTTTCCAAGAGGAAAATAAATTTAACAAGTTTGGGACTCTCGGACTGGAAGCATGCAAGCTCATTGCTCACATCACATGACAACAGTTCAGAACACCTAAATTCTATGAAAATCTGGAAAGAACTGGCAGTGAGGATGAGAAAGGGGGAGACCATTGACAAGCAGGAGATGGCACTTCTGGAGGCTGAGAAGTTGAGATGGAGAGCGGTGCTGACACGTCTCACTGCTATTGTGCATTCTCTGGCAGTTAGGAATTTGGCACTAAGGGGACATACAGAAAAATTGTTCTCACCATCAAATGGCAATTTTCTGAAAGAAGTTGAACTGATGGCACAATTTGATCCTATAATGCAAGAGCACATTAACCGTGTCCAAAAAGGGACCTCCAGTCACACCAGCTACCTCGGCCACCACATACAAAACGAACTCATTGATTTGTCGAGCAGCAAGACCATTTCAGCAATGGTGAGCGACATCAAACAATCAAAGTTTTTTTTCAATAATTCTAGATTGCACTCCAGATATCAGCCACACTGAACAGTTGTCAGTTGTGATTCGGGTTGTGTCACTGGAGGGGAAGCCCCATATAAAGGAACATTTCATGGGGTTTTTGGAGGCAGAGGAGTCCACTGGTCAACATTTGGCATCTCTGATTCTGAAGAGACTGGAGGAGCTAAAAGTTCCTTTCATGGACTGTAGAGGACAATCATACGACAACGGGGCCAACATGAGGGGAAAAAACAAGGGTGTTCAATCCAGGCTCCTAGAAATTAATCCCAGAGCTCTGTTTGTTCCATGTGGGGCTCATTCTCTGAATTTGCTTGTGGCCGATGCTGCTAAGGGATCTATTGATGCCACAAGTTACTTTGGCATCTTGCAGAAGCTTTACAACTTGTTTTCAGCCTCCACACAACGATGGGCCATTTTGAAAAAACATGTGAACATCACATTGAAGATGTGGTCTGATACAAGGTGGGAAAGCAAGATCAAGAGTGTGGAGCCCCTGAGGTATCAGGCAGCTGCAGTGAGAGATGCACTGATCGAGGTGAGGGACCACACCAAAGACTCTGTAATAAAGGTCGAGGCTCAATCTCTGTCAGAGGGGGTTGGGTCATACCGCTTCGCCATTTGTTCAGTGGTGTGGCATGACCTGTTGTGCCAAATTCAGCATGTGAGCAAGCAGATGCAGTCTCCTAGCATGCACGTTGATGTTGCAGTCTCCTAAAAAAAACAGAGAGAGGTCTCCGCAATTACAGGGCAACAGGTTTTGTGGCTACACAAATGGCAGCCACAGATATCTGTGAACAAATGAATGTGGAGGCTGTGTTAAAACAAAAACGGCTGAGGTCCACAAAGCGGCACTTCTCCTATGAAGCATCTGATGAGCCCTTGATTGATGCTTTGAAGAAGCTGGAGGTGACATTTTTCAATGCAGTGGTTGATGCTGCAACATCAGCCATTCAGGAAAGATTTTCCACGTTGGAAATTGTGGGAGAGAAGTTTGGAGTGCTGACACATTTCCAAAATCTCACATTTGAGGAGCTGACAGAACAATGTGTGAACCTTAGTACTACACTACACTTTAAGGGACAATCTGACTTGGATGGCAGAGAGCTTGCACAGGAGCTGAAGAACTTGCCTGACTTGCCATCAAAGACCATATCCTTGCTTGAACTGCTGACATTTATCCATGAAAGGGAGCTCTCTGAAATATATCCAAATTTGTGGACTGCTCTCAGAATTGGTCTTACTCTTCCAGTCACTGTTGCTGAAGCAGAGAGGAGCTTTTCAAAGCTGAAGCTCATCAAATCCTACCTGAGGTCAACTATGTCACAGGAACGCCTTACCGGTCTGGCCATCATCAGTATAAATCATACAATTGCTGAGCAGATTTCATATGATGATTTAATTCATGACTTTGCATCAAGGAAGGTAAGAAGAGTCAGGCTTTAGATGGCAGTTGTGCTGTGGTGCAATTTATTTTGTTTCTTGTTCAAAGTGTAGCATAATAATTACCCTCTCTTAAGTGTCTTATTCTATTTATGTGATAGAGCATTTGTACAATTTAGAAATTTGATTCTCTAGTTTATTTATGGCAGTTGTGCAATTTAATTTGTATTTTTCCTGTTCATAGTATCATAATTACATTCTCTTAAGTGAGTTATTCTATTTACGTGATGAAGGATTTGTAAAATTCAGAAATTTGAGTCTTTGTTTTGGTTCTGAAGTTCCAACAATTAGTCCAATAAAAAGTTATTTTGTGAAAGAGTTGTGTCTGTCCTTTATTTTGGGGGGATTCGAATGTGGTGTGTGGCGAACAGGGGGGGGGGCGCTGAAGGTGAGGTTCGCCCAGGGCGTCATGTAAGCTAGGACCGCCACTGCATGCTGGAGTTAGAGAGGTGATAATAGAGATCAGACAACAGTTTTGGATTCCCAAAATTAGACAAGTAGTAAAAAAGGTCTTTCATAAATGTGTGGTTTGCAAGCGTTGGAGTGCAAAGCCTTATTATGAAAACGTGGCTCCACTTCCAAGAGAACGGTGTGTCTATACGGCCCCATTTGATGTAGTGGGAATAGACTTCGCAGGTCCAGTCTATGTGTATGAGCAAGGGGAGTCTAACAAAGGTTATATATGTCTTTTCACATGTGCCACCACCAGAGCAATCCATTTGGAGTTGGTAAGCAACTTAAGTAGTGATGTATTTCTTTTGGCCTTTAAAAGGTTTGTTAACAGTAGGGGTTTCCCAAATAAAATCATATCTGATAGTGCAAAAACCTTCAAAAAGGCTGCAAAGGAACTCCAAGAAGTTTGGTCCTTGCTAAAAGAGGAAGGATTCCAATCTTACTTTTCACACCAAGGGGTACAGTGGGAGTTTATTGTTGAGAGACCACCATGGTGAGGAGGATTTGGGAAAGGCTAGTGAGAAGTGTAAAGTGTCCATTAAAGAAACTTTTAGCTAATGCTCATTTGAGCAAAGAAGAATTCTGCCCTGTTTTATGTGAAGTAGAAGCAATGGTGAACAGTAGGCCTATCACTTTTGTTTATAACAGTATGCAGGATGCAGAGCCATTGACACCAAATCATTTTCTTTGTGGTAAACGATTAACATCAAGCCCCAGTTTGCCAGAAGACTTACAGCCTATCCAGAACACTCAAGGAGAGTTAACCAGACGGTTCAGGTACCTTGAAGAGCTACAAGATCAGTTATGGAAGAGGTGGCAGATGGAATACTTGCCAGAACTCAATTATTACCCATCAGACAAGACAATGTAAAGGGCTCCAATGCAAATTGTATCAAGGTGGAAGAAGTGGTAATGATTGGGGATGAAAGACCAAAGCAATGCTGAAAGCTTGGTATAATTGAAGAATTGTTTGTTGGCAAAGACAATTTAGTTAGGTCTGCACTGGTAAAGACTTCAGGAGGAAAATTAAAGAGACCTATACAAAAACTCTATGCTTTAGAAATCAGCAAAAACACGGATAGTCAAGATGAAACATTTGAGTTACAGCCTCATGGAGAAGGCTTGGCTAACCTTGCAGAAGGTAATGACAACAATGCCTCTTCGATGGGGAGTGTTAAAAAATCTAGAAGAGGAAGAACCATTGTTGTCCCAAGGCGATATGATGACTAAGCTGATTGATGCAGCATTGCTTGTATATATTAAGTTAAGGTGTGTATATATATCCATCTCATAATTGTAAGGTTAGTGAAAAATTCACTTAATTTAGAGCTAGCATTTTTGGGCTCTTGTGGCATCATTGTTTGGGCACTCTTGTGGCATCATTTTTTGGGGTGCTGCGCGTCTTTTCTACTCGTTTGTGGAATGCCGTACTTACAGGGTGTGGTCTTATAGAGAGCTCTCTTGCAATTCAGTTTGGTCGTTTAGATACAAGATTGTTGCATCGTGCAATAGTGCAGGTTGTGTTGTTGTTGCAAGGTTTAGAAAGAAAACCATAAATAGTGCCCCTTTTGTTTTTTATCTTAAATTCATGCAACTGAGGCCTAAGGTAGGCCCAAATCGAGTCAGCAACCCTGAGGTAGGACCTAATAGGATCTCTAAGTCCGTAAGTTTTTAATTCTGCTTAACTTGGGCTGTAGGTTGAACTGACCCTTCAGAGCTTGGCCGTTCACGGCTCAGCTGGGATTTTGAACCCAATAAAAAAAAAAATAAATAAATAAATAATAATAACATGGTCCTTCAGAACCGGATTCTAGCCCAAGACTGAGTCAGTGACTATTTTTCGGCAAAGTTCTGATTGTGCAAATTGTAGCCCAAGTTAGGCCTAGACGGGTTGAGCATAATTGAGTTAAGGTCCCAGGGTAGAAAGTTTGGTCGCCCAATTGCGAAACTTGGCCACTCGTTTGTCGTTGTTTTTGGCCTACATTTTTACCAGTTTGGTTAATTTTGGTTTATTATTGAGTTAAGGTCCCAGGGTAGAAAGTTTGGTCGCCCAATTGCGAAACTTGGCCACTCGTCTCAGTCGTCTGTCGTTGTTTTTGGCCTACATTTTTACCGGTTTGGTTAATTTTGGTTTATTATTCGTAGGCGAAGGTTGCAGACTTCGGTGCGCCAGTTACTTGGGTGGAAAATTTGATATTCCATACTGGTGGTTGGTCAGTACCCCACCCAGCAATTCGGTTTATTTGAAAAAAGCAAAATTTGCGTTTGATCAGTTTGGTTAAGTGTCTTATTCTATTTATGTGATAGAGCATTTGTACAATTTAGAAATTTGATTCTCTAGTTTATTTATGGCAGTTGTGCAATTTAATTTGTATTTTTCCTGTTCATAGTATCATAATTACATTCTCTTAAGTGAGTTATTCTATTTACGTGATGAAGGATTTGTAAAATTCAGAAATTTGAGTCTTTGTTTTGGTTCTGAAGTTCCAACAATTAGTCCAATAAAAAGTTATTTTGTGAAAGTTATGTCTGTCCTTTATTTTGGGGGGATTCGAATGTGTGTGTGTTGGCGAACAGGGGGGGGGGCGCTGAAGGTGAGCTTCGCCCAGGGCGTCATGTAAGCTAGGACCGCCACTGGGAGGAGGTATCTTTTGAGTTTGAATATTGTTAGTTGGACACTTCAGTGAATCACACATTGATGAGACACGTCGTGAACTTTTACAAAACTTACAATTGAATCTTAACCTAGATTTACAGTCTTTCTTATAATGTCCCTGGCCAGTACACTTTTTACATAGGTTCAAGTTGACTCGACAGTTGAACCGTTCAACTGTTCACATCTTCTAGATCTTGAGTTAAAGTCTGAATATTTGCCACACCCAGTACGACTCTGTTCATCACTTGCACAAAATTTATGATGTGTGTAAGTTAAGGCAGCAGTTACATTAAAGTTCTGTAATGTAGGTATTCGCGTGTTACAGTTGGTCACATTTGATTCTACAGTATCAAGTTTTGTCTGTTTGGCTGTAGCTAGTTGGTCTCTGGGGACAGTCTTTAGTTTATCCATAGTCTGGGTCTTATTTTGTGTTGAACTAGTTCTCAATTTGAAATTAGTTAGGATAGTTGGAAAGTGTTTTCTGATGTTTTCAAGATTAGGATAATTTTCTCCCGTCTTTTAAACTAAAACATTTTTAATCCTCAAAGGAAAGCACCTAAGAACTGCGCCTTGTATAAGCCAAGATGAAGCTTTAACATCTATCTCATTGCTAACCAGTTGTCCCATAATAGCTTCTAATTTTGAATAAAGTTTTTCCATATCACTATGGTTATCTTTTATGGGTGCAAAATCAATAATTTGTTGAGATAATTCAAATATAATCTCATCATTGTTAATGTAATTACGTTTCAAGAGATCAATAGCTACTTCATATGAATCACCCACAGCTGGTAAATAGGCTATCATGTTATAGGCTGGACCTTTAAGGAAACTAGTTAAGTAGCTAAACTTATCAACAGTTGGAATATAAAGTTTATTACCTATTGAACTCTCAAATTTTTCAATGAAAGATGGGAATTGTATCGTGTCCCCATTAAATGTTGGTACTAGCAAAGTTGGTAACTTAGCCCCAAATTCTTGAGATTCGGGATTTGGCATGCCACTTAAATTTTGTTGAAGGTTAGTTCTACTTTGATTAAAATCAGAAATAGGTTTATTTGGTGTTAAGTCGGTCAAACGAGCCTGTAATCTCCTCATGTGCTGTTCAATTGAGATTACCTGAGGCTCATTATCAGAGTAAAGGTCTATAAGTTGTTCATCAGCCATTTCAGGTTCAATTAACTTTGAAATACTCTCATCAATGGCTATTATATCCTTAAAGTTATCCAATTTAAGAATTACATACGATAAATCTTCCTTGCCTGGTTGTGTAATATTGTTAAAAGTGTTGATGGCCTTAGTAACAGCGCCCAACTTTCCCCTCTTTTTCTTTTTTAATTGTTTCAATTCCTCACTGTCCATGTTTAAGTCAAAATTGTTTAACTGGGGATCGTAATGAAATATAGGGCAAGAAGAAATTATCAGAGACGAGAGATCAAATAAATTGAGTAATCAGACAAAACAGTCAAGTTTTAAATTTAGTTAAATCCCCCCAAGTATTTATGTGCCACTCAGTTCTAAGCTTATAAAAGAATGGGACTCCTTAAATGTAAATGTTTCCTAGTTAGGCCCTTGGTTGTAGACCTAATTAGGCAAGTTTGTTACTTTAGGCTTGATTAGGTTAGGTTTAAGCTAGACCATTTAGCCTAATTCTGCAATTTTTGTTAAGTAAGGTTAAGCCTAAAGTACCGTATGTAAATTCCCCGCACGGGCCACCAATGTGAAAAATGCTCTGTATGAATTGGTCTCCAATTAACCCACCCCTAATATATCCAATCTAAGTATAGAGTAGATTAAGCCTAGCCTTGTAGGGGTCAGCCTAGAGATTCCGGAAATGGTCCAGAGCGGGCAGAGTAAATTGAGGTCCACAGTAGGATTCCTCACCAAATTAGGTTAGGGTAATTTACCTTAGCCTTTGTTAAACTATGAGTTGATGCTAGGTCTTAGACCGCAATGTAGGCCTAATTTTACTGACCCAACTTATATTATGTCCCCAAACTGGGTTCAAAAACACAACTGATCACTTACTTAGTGTTATTTGTTATTAGACAGTCCCTCTTCTCTTTGCTCAATATTTGAGAGCGTACTTGCTGGTGGAGATCTTTTTCCGTTTTTTAGCCTCTTCTTCCTCCTGTTCCGTCTTGCTCTCCCATTGCTTCTTTTCGTTCTTCCCGCGGCTTTTTCCACCAGCGTCCTCTTGGTCTTTTTCGGTTGGTTGATCGGTAATGTATGTCTATTACCGAGCACGCTCTATCACACAGTATATAAATACTAATGTGGAGAATAACTCTGGTGAGCAACCAATTGGTTTCTCCACCCAGTTGTTGACATAAAAGGAGTTTAATAATTGTTCGATTAACTACCTACCTACTCAGTGGACCATTTTCGTTACCTCCCAACTACCCACACGTATCAGTTTTCCATAATGATAGTTGTAAGATTTAATCAGGGCGCTTCCTGCTTCTCTTAACAGGGATACTATCTTACTATAATACCTATCTATGAGTTTACAGTGAGAATCATTTGAGCAAGGATTATTACAGGCGAGATGCAAAATTTCTAAATTATTAGAGGTGACCTGTTTTGTCTTTGTATTCTATTCTCTGTTGCATATTAACATTAGACCAATCGACGCGATTATTCTTACCTATTGAAGTCTTGCTATGTCGTGTTGCAAATAAATTGGTAAAATTAATTAATATTTCTCATGGTCTATGATCAGAAAGGAGGAAATCATGCAGAATATGAACTCTAACAATTCGATCCTTTAGATTATTACTAGTGAGACAACGATCAATCCACCGGGTGGTGCCACTCATATCACTAACGTATGTAAACTTACCATTGGTTACCCCTAATACATCTACATCACTTATACTTAATTTGGCCGACTCGCACATGTTACCCAATTCTACAAAGAATTCCGAGTTCACATGCACGTTAAAGTTCCTCATTTATATTCAATACTTAGTATGTACTTAATGTACTTGAAAGCGATGTGATTTAGTATACGTGGGAGAAACTGGAAGAAATATTGAAACCCGTATCAAAGAACACAAATATGCCTTCAGAAGTTGTAATACTAATAATGCCATTTTTTATCACGCTAGCCAAAATAATCATGCTATAGATTGGGAATCAAGTAAGGTACTTTATAAATGTAATAATTATGTCAAAAGAAAAATAATAGAATCTGTGTGTATAGAAAAAGTAGATAATTTTAATTTGTGCGAAGGTACTTATAAGTTAGACCCTTTAATGAGATTCTTGGTCAATAAATCCCTTACGGAGTCGTGGGAACGTGTTCGAACCTAAGTGTGAATTTCTTAAATGTCTCTGGATTGGAATGTTTCCTTACTCGCTTTTAGTAAATGTAATAATGGAAGTAATTAATGTGGAAATAAATATATACAGTAATTATGTCAAAACATTAGGATCTGTATGTATAGAACAAGAAGATATTTTTAATTTTTAATTTGTGGAAATGTAGTTATAAGCTGACCCTGTAATAAAATGCCCTTCTGGTTTCGGGAGAACGATATCTAACCTAGGTGCGAATTTCTCAATGGTCTCTGGATTATTTCCTAATCGCCTTTTTTCATTCGTTTTTCGGTTTATAATTTCTGTATAATAAACAACAATGTAATAACCAATGTAATAATAAATTTATAATTTCTGTAATTAATAATTATGCAATATTAAATGTAATAAATTTAATTATAAATGTAATAATTATGTAAAAATAATAGAATCTGTATGTTTAGAACAGGAAGATAGTTTTAAAATTTGTGCGAATGTACTTAATGAAAATGCCCCTCCTGTCTCGAGAGAATGGAATCCAACCTAGGTGCGAATTTCTTAACGGTCGATCCCTGAACTGTTTTTCCCTCTTGTTTTGTTTCATTTGTGTTTCTGTATCCACCCGAGGAGGATGCCAGTGGGCGTCGAAACTGTCGTGGAAATAAACTCTGTCTATTAGAGTGGGTTTTTATTCTCATATTATTTCTTTTTACTGACTATTAAATTATCCCTGCCTGAGCCTTAGACCAAGGAGGGCGAACCTCCGTCCTTTTAATTCCTGTCTTAACCTTTGACTGAGGAGGTCAAACCTTCTCTTCCTTAACTCTGACCCTTGGCAGAGTTAGAGGCTCGTAGTTTTTTCTCAAGGCAATTAACCAAATTTAGTGAGCCTCGACAGTATTTCTGTCTTCTGTGACAGTTTTGAATATAGTTTAATGGAATGAGTCAAAACTCGAACTGCAGTACTTTTGCATTTTACTTCAGTATCTCATTTTTTGTTGTGTTCACATGGTGTCATAAACTGCTTTCACAACTCGGATGTCCTACGGCTAAGGCAGAGCTCAACTTCTAGGACATCATGTCAGATCGTCCAAGCGTGCATCCCTGAAAAAATCGCGTGAGAGAAGTGGCCTGTACACGCGCGACACATACACACACGCATACATATAAGTTAATAACAATGGCTAATTCAGTTAGTCAATTATTATTACCATACCTAACTAGAAGTTTCAGGAAATAGGCTTAAATCTATGTCAGGTACTGTGTTAGTCGAGAAAGGGAACGGTTTAGTGTGGAGGATATGGAACTGAGAGGAGAAAGATTAAAACAGGTGGAAGAATTTATATATCTGGGAAGCGTATTCACAGAGGATGGAAGGTGCTTTAAGGATATCGAGAGGAGAATGGTAGGAGCTGCGGCAGCATATAATGCACTGACGTTTAAGTTGTGATGAAGGAGGGGGGTTAGTACTGGGATAAAGATGAGTGTGTTTAACGCAGTGGTGCTTTCAGTTTTGCTGTATGGAGCGACGGCGTGGACACTGACGCGGACGGACGAGAGGAGGTTGGATGCATTTGAGAAGAGGTTAGGAGAATGGAAGGTGTGAGATGGGATGATTTTGTCAGGAATGTTATAAGGAGGAAGTTAAATCAGATTCCGGTGAGTGTGAGGAGATTGGCGTTGTATAGGCATTTGGAAAGGATGGGGGAGGAAAGAATACCAGCAAGAATCTGGAGAGCAGAAATGAGGGGCAGGAGGCCGGTCGGTAGGCCGAGAACACGGTGGAGGGGAATGCTGGACAGAGATGTCGAGTGGATTGGTGTGGAGAGAGAGGAAGCAAGGGAGTTGGTACAAGACCGCCGCACATGGAGAAGAACAGTGTCGGCCTCATTCGCTGGCCAGCAACGGGGAGCCAGTAAGCAGGTACTTCATTCGTTTTTAATTTTAAAGCAATGGATTGCAGTACTATTTATTCGAAAAATGAAGGCTACATAACTAATAACTTTTGTGAAGCTGATCATTTGATTTATAGGAAATATCTGTCCTTCCTCATTTAATTAATCACAAATGGCAACTAAATTAAAATTTATCACTTTCCATCTTCTCTGAAACTTTCCATTTTCTAAATATAGCTTATCAGATCAGCTGTTTAACTCGCTTAGGTGTATAAACAAATTTGAATGGCTTCAACAGACTAGATATAAGTAGATTTTTATTTAAATTGGAGTTTTTGCATCTCATTTCCATTTCACCCGATTTTACATACTTTACATATTTTAACGATAAAAATTGCTGATTTCATTCAATTTGGTATTTAGAATAAAATACATTTAATTAAGTAATTTCATTATAGTAGCTAATAAAAAATTTAAATTCTATAACAAAAATAGCACCATCTATCAAACATAAATGTCATTCGAGTAAAAACTGAATGCCATAACTTAATTTTTATTTGAATATTCTCACTCATAATAATAATAACTGTTCCACATCGTATTCACAGCCGGAAAAAATAAAGGCCAATTAGTAGTATTCCTTGACGTCGTTGAAACTTTTAAAGCTTCGATCTTGTGAGCCAGTCAAAGTTTTGAGCTTTCTTCTGTGACGTTGGACTGATCATGATGTTAATGATGGAAGGCTTCTTGTCATCAGAAAGCGCTTTTCCGACCGCGTTCTTTATCTGGTCAACAGTTTGACACAAATATCCTTTGTCTTCAAAGAGGGAAGCAAAGTTCTCGTAGTGTGTATTGGGCAGCAGCGACGTCGGGGGTAGAACGAGCCCCCTTTCATCTTCACCTCCGAGATCGTTGAACAGAGACTCATCCAACCCTCCGTAGATCCCTACAAATAAACAAAATCAATTTAATTGACGTAAGATGATCCATCTGCGCTCAAACAATTCGTATTCTATTTCTAGCTTCCATCTTCACACAAATTTACTTGTTAATGAATGTAAGTATATGATTTATGGATTTACCATTGTTGTTGACGACGATAACTATAATAGGCAACTGATACCGGTAGATGGTTTCCATCTCCATGGCGCTGAACCCGAATGCAGAATCTCCTTCTACGCACACAACGCGAGTGTTAGGCGAGTGTTTTTTTACACAAGCGCCGCTGCAATGGCGAACCCTAATCCAACTCCCATTGTGCCAAGGTTCCTGCGTCAAGACGATGGCGGGGACAACTCGGGAAATTGACATTAAAAGTAACGTTTGAGTGGCGAGAAAATTTCAACTAAAATAATCTCTACCAGGCAAATTGTGCTTTAAAAATAGTTTGGACATAATTAGATGTAAATACTGTATGACTTCATTAATGAAACTGTCCATAGAAAGTTCTTCGTTTTAACGGCACTAAAACATTATATTTGCCAGAAAACGGAGTATCAATAATAGGTGGTAATCAGTTGAGGAATCCAATTGTTCAAGTAACTGAAAATGTTCCAATTATTTTAAGGCCTTAAGACACTATAGGAGTTTATCGTTTAAATTTCACCGTAAATTAGCGCAATACTGAAATACCGTATTGCAAGTTTGAATTTGTTTAAATTGAAACGACGACTATCCCTGTGATAAAGTGTAAAAAATGTAAAAATAGTTGTGTAAATTGTGACGTAAATCTATAAAAATATAAATGTATAGATAATGCATGAAATAAAAATTAAAACCTCTTCATTAGTCTTACTGAGATCTATTGCCATGACTACGCATAGCAAGACGTAAGTTTAATGCGAAGATTAAAAGCTCAAACAATTCAATTGTCCAAGCTATTCATCAGTCTTGCTTTATGTCTTCTAGACTGTGGACTTCTTGGTATAAAAGTGTTTGCTCCACTTACTGTAACTCCTGCAACAGCTTTTCCATTACATGTACTTTTTATTTTTCTTAGTACTACCTTTGGGAAGTTATCATTAATTTTATTATTTCTCGTTTCATTACATGTATTATTATTTCTTTATTACCGTAGTACTTTTTTGTTTTATAAATTTAATTTGTTGTATTGTTGATTACCTTCATGGATACTGTACCTTTTGTTTTATGGGATCTGTCTCCTGCCAATAAACATAAACATTATCATCATTATCATTTCATTAATATATATATATATATATATATATATATATATATATATATATATATATATATAGGGTGGGGCACGGGAATCAAGTGTTTTTTGAATAGCTAGTAATCGGCCATTAGGAATGGGAGGGGCGTGCGGTAGGTAGCATTCCATTCCTGGGTTCATAGCATTTAACTTTAACTAACACTCACCTTTATCTTTCAGGTGCCATCATGGAGCAGTGGACGTTAGAACACCGCATGTTCGCGTATGATCATTTTGTTAGGAGTGGCGAGTCAGTGACAGCAGTTCAGCGTGCGTTTCGCCGCAGATTCAACATTCATCGAAATGACTCTGTTCCCGCTCGTGACACAATCTTACGTTGGGTTAACAATCTTCGAACAGGAGGCTCAATAATGAAAACAAAACCGAAGGGGCCGCAACGCACTGTGCGTACTCCAGAGAACGTTGAAAGGGTCAGACAAGCGATGTTGCAAAGCCCAGGCCGCTCTGCTCGGAGACATTCAGCTGCACTCGGAATCAGCAATCGTACTGTTAGACGGATTATTCATTTCGATGAATGTTGAATCTGCGGCGAAACGCACGCTGAACTGCTGTCACTGACTCGCCACTCCTAACAAAATGATCATACGCGAACATGCGGTGTTCTAACGTCCACTGCTCCATGATGGCACCTGAAAGATAAAGGTGAGTGTTAGTTAAAGTTAAATGCTATGAACCCAGGAATGGAATGCTACCTACCGCACGCCCCTCCCATTCCTAATGGCCGATTACTAGCTATTCAAAAAACACTTGATTCCCGTGCCCCACCCTTTTTATTTTTATTTCTCTTTCACTCAATTTTTTGTTTTATTTACGAGTATTATCGTTTGATTTGTTGTATCGTTTATTATCTTCAACAATACTGTACTATTTTATGGGATTTTATCCTGCCGATAAAGCTTATCATCATTTAATAGGTTTTCTGATGAGCTATACATGATGCGCGCGAGGGATACAGGAAACAGTGTTGAAAAACAAAACATACAAGAGTATACACGAGTTAATTATGTGTTTATGTCAGTATTGTTAAATATTAAATATTTGTGGTATAGATACTGTAGTGACCGGTAGGTAAGGCCATGGTTCACACATTATATACAGATACAGTACACTAACCAGAATTAAGTTGCACAACGAAATAATTATAGACTCACCTGAAGTATAGAACAACAGTTCCAGACAATATTCTAGATAGCCAGTAATAGTCGTTAGTCTAACAGTTGTCAGTCTATTAGTTAGTCAATAGCTATATCAGTATATCTAGATAGGCTAGTAGTTCACAACAGTACAACGACAATCAACACTAAATCCATAATCGCAATGCTAATGATCATCCCAAAACATCATCGCTGCATATCCGCCCTAATCCGTCAAAACCAGTGCTGCCAGATCAATATTAGTTTTTATTATTAAGGTGTTTTTTTTGGTGTGTCGATCTGCAGACTTTTAGTCACACCAATCCACCACACTCCTCCCCTACAAGTTCAGACGTTCCGGGGCTTTTTTAACCTTGGTAGAACGACGAACTCCAAGTGCAGTAGATTCCTCTGGCTCAGCCACAGGTGACAGAGAGGATTGTGTTTCCATTTCGGTTGGAATAGTAGTAGTACTCTCTGGAGTAGTAGGAATATGTGTACGCTCTAGAGTAGGAAGAATAGTAGGGGTAGCGGAAGGCATAGAATGAGGTAGAATCTGATCCTGATGTCGATTCTGAATTCGACCATCTTCAGTTACACATCTGTAGGAAACAGGACCAGTCTGCCTTCTAACTATAGCTGGTACCCACTTGGGACCCTGAGAGTAATTGCGAATCATGACCTTATTTTGAGGTAGCAGCTCTAGCGTCCTAGGAGTCTTGGATTCAAAGGCACGTTTTTGCCGCTCTTGCCGACTGTAAACTCTTTGACAAATAGAATCATGAGGATGCACAAGATCAAAAATACAGCGAATACGACGGCCAAACATCAACTCGGACGGTGCAACACCCGTAGTAGAATGGGGTGTCAACCTGTATTTCATGAGAAAGCGATCCAAAGCAACCTGAATTCCCTCCCTCTTTGCTTGAAGCAAAGCAGACTTAACAGAACGGACCATGTTCTCAGCCAAGCCATTTGAAGATGGGTGGTAGGGAGCAGTACGAACATGACGAATACCATTAGAAGACAAAAACGTAGAAAAATCAGAACTAGTAAAACTTGGGCCATTATCAGAAACCAAAACAACTGGAAGGCCAAATCTGGGAAAAATAGAACGCAACAGACGAATAGTAGAGGATGAAGACATAGATGTAGTAGGAAGAACCTCTACCCATTTAGAATGAGCATCGACAATGACTAGAAGATAGTGGTGATTGATGGGATCCGCATAATCAATATGAATTCTGTGCCATGGATGGGAAGGCCATTCCCAGGGATGTAGAAAACCCTTTTTAGGAGTATCACGTAACCCCAAACACCGAGAGCATGAATTCACAACCGAAAGGATGTCACTATCCAGTCCGGGACACCAAAAATAACTTCGGGCCACTTCCTTCATACGAGTAGCACCCATATGATCGGAATGAGGTTTTTTCAGCAAAAGAGACTTGCCCAGGTCTGGGATAAGAACCCAAGACCCCCAAAGGACACATCCATCCTGAATAGACAACTCTGTGCGTCTTTGTTGGAAAGGTTGGTAAGAACTGTCCACCTTCATAGGTCAACCACTAGAGACCATCTGATAAACATGAGACAAAATAGGATCAGATTTAGTCCACTGAACAATAATCATAGCTGTAATTGGTGTTGTCCCGAGAAATTCAACTAAGTAAACCCATTCAGCTGGAATTGGGACACATTCAATGGAAGCATCTAAAGGTAACCGACTTAAAGCATCAGCATTACCCAAATGCTTACCTGACCGATGCACTAGATTGAAAGAATAGGCTTGTAGCATGAGAGCCCAACGTTGTATTCGTCCTGCAGCCAAGATAGGAATTTGTTTATTAGGAGCAAACAACCCTAACAACGGTTTATGATCAGTCACTAGGGTAAACTGCTGACCCCACAAGTAAAAATGAAACTTTTTTACTGTTATTTTTTATTTTATTGGGTTCAGAATCCCAGCTGAGCCGTGAACAGCCAAGCTCTGAAGGGCCAGTTCAACCTACAGCCCAAGTTAAGCTAGACTAAAAACTTACGGACTTGGAGGTCCTACCTCAGGGTTGCTGACTCGATGTGGGCCTACCTTAGGCCTCAATTGCATAAAATTAAGATAAAAAACAAAAGGGGCACTATTTATGGTCTTCTTTCTAAACCTTGCAACAACAACACAACCTGTACCATTGCACGATGCAACAATCTTGTATCTAAACAACCAAACTGAATTGCAAGAGAGCTCTCTATAAGACCACGCCCTGTAAGTGCCGCATTCAACAAATCAACAAACGAGTAGGAAGGACGCGCAGTGCCCCCAAAAAAATGATGCCACAAGAGTGCCAAAACAATGATGCCACAAGAGTCCAAAAATGCTAACCCTAAATTAAATTAATTTTTCACTAACCTTACAATTGAGATGGACATATACAGTATACACCTTAACTTAATATATACAAGCAATGCTGCATCAATCAGCTTAGTCATCATATCGCCTTGGGACAATAATGGCTCTTCCTCTTCTAGATTTTCTAACATTTACTGCGAAGATTAGGGCTAATGCTTCACGTTCTACCTGTGAATAATTCCTCTCTGTTGTATTTAGAGTGCGGGAAATAAAAGAATGTCTTTCTTCCCCATTAATATTATGAGCAAGTACTGCTCCAATGCCATATGAGCTGCTATCAGCAGTTACAACTATAGGTAGTTTAGGATCAAAATGTACTAAAACATGAGAATTGAGTAAGAGCTCCTTTGACTGTTGAAAACTAGACTGTTCCTCTTTACCCCAACTTCATTTAGTGTCTTTCCTGAATAATTTATTTAGTGATTCCTATGTAGTAGCAGCATTTGGTAGAAATTTCCTGTAGAAATTAAGCAAGCCTAGATATGCTTGAAGTTGAGTGACATTAGTAGGTGCAGGAGCCTTACAAATAGCATCAACTTTATCCTTAGTAGGATGCAGACCTAATGAATCAATCTTAAATCCCAAATACTGAATTTCATTAGTTATCCAGATACATTTTTCCTTATTTAGAGTTAAACCAGCAGCTGCTAACTTCTGCAAAACTGTCCTTAGACTAGACGTATGTTCTGCTGTTTTTTCCAGCTATAAGGATGTCATCCAGGTAACATACCACATCTGAAATTCCATCTAATATGCGACTAATAGTTCTTTGGAAAATGCCAGGAGCTGATGAAATACCGTAACATAATCTATTATAACGAAATAGACCCTTGTGAGTATTTATAGTTGTGATATCCTTAGATTTTTCATCAAGCTCCAGCTGTGCTTAGGCTTGTGACATATCCAGCTTAGAGAAGTATTTATTACCAGCTAACTTACTAAAAATATCAGCAGGATTAGGAATAGGATATTTATATATTAGAATAGCCTCATTAGCAGTTACTTTGTAGTCCCCACAAATACGAACACACTTATTAGGTTTTAACACAGGGACAATAGGTGCTGCCCATAATGAGTGCGATATAGGTTCAATAACCTTTTCCTTAGTGAGCCTGTCTAGCTCCAATTCTACCTTTTCTCTTAGAACATAAAGCAATGGCCTAGCTTTACAAAATTTAGGGCTAACTTCATTATCCAATTCAATAGACACTTTATGATCTTTGAGCATGCCAAGAGTAGGCCCAAATAACTTTGGAAATTCCTTTAAAAGAATTGAGATATTATTAGGTATTACAGAACAATTTATTGATTGATGATCAACTATAATCAGTGGCGGTTCCTCATATGGGCAATATGGGCAGCCGCACAGGGCGCATTTGTGGAGGGGCGGCATGAGCGCCTGCAAAAAAAATAAAAATAAAAATAAGAATAAATAAATAAAGAAATAAATAAAAATAAAAAATAAAATAAAATAAATAATAAAAGATCAATAAATATATTTTATTAATAAAAAACCATCTATTGCATTTTCCATAAACCTTCCCATAAAAGACCTAAACAATGCAAAATGCTTCCAGATTAATATTATTGGGAATAAAGGCCCATATGTAATGTTATTTTTCTGGGTTTGGTTAAATAGTGAAATGTATATTATTTATTACAGAACGAATCTTCACACTAAGCCACTAAGGTCTGTCAAATAACCGCAAATGGATAAGAAGAGGTCAAAGCTATCAGGTGCTCAGTTTAGAAAAAAGAGGAAAGAAGAAGAGGAGAAACGAGCAAAAGATAAAGGTATAGAGCTATGTCATCTACTCTTCACTGCTATATTGCACTGCTATTTTGTGATATAGCTTTCTGAGTCATTTGAAGTGTACTATTATGTATATAATTAGCCATTAACCAAGGAGGTTGTATTATTCATTTGTTTCCTATTCTAAAAGTTTAATAAATTGTGCTTAATAACATGTTAAATTAATTGTACTAGCCTATTCATGCATTGGTCTGTTATGTTCTATTTTACTATTTGCAGGGGCACTTTTGAAATATTTTGGAACACCCTCTGCCACTAGCCAGGATGAGAAGCCGTCTACTTCTGCCATTATTGAGGCTGAGGAGCCATCTACCTCCTCAGCCTCACATATGTCTCCACAAATGCAGTCTGATCCTGAGGATGAAGACCCATTTGCTTCTACTTCTCCCCGGCAGGACTCTTCAGGTGAGTTTGTGTGCACATATGTCTGTGAGTGTGTGCGTGTGTGTGTATGTGTATGTGTGTGCATCCCTGCAAAGCATTTTGCAAACAGTTATAAATTATAATGTTATTATCACTGGGTCTGGGTTACTGGGTATGTGTGGTGTTTCACCACCATAATTCCATAACACCACCACCATAACAAAGTGCTGTGAATAATGTGTTATCTAACTTAGGTGTGTATACTAATGAGTAATGCTCTTGTTCTTTCTATTAGAAAGGCCTGGAGCAGAATCGCCTCCTGAGGATGAGTCTCTGTCCACCGACCCTGCTAACTGGCCTTCAGTTCTGACTGAGAGAATTCGGACCACAACTGGTTTCCAGGGGACCAAGTCAAGTACCATCTGACTTTGTATCCCTAGAAACGACAGTGACGGAAGAAGTTTCCACCATCAATACTTCAGGAAGTCATTGGTTAGTGGGAAAATATAACCAGAAGTTGGTTGGTCTATTCCTTAAAAAACAACAGCCTTTTCTGTTTCTGGTACATTATTTTCCAAGAGGAAAATAAATTTAACAAGTTTGGGACTCTCGGACTGGAAGCATGCAAGCTCATTGCTCACATCACATGACAACAGTTCAGAACACCTAAATTCTATGAAAATCTGGAAAGAACTGGCAGTGAGGATGAGAAAGGGGGAGACCATTGACAAGCAGGAGATGGCACTTCTGGAGGCTGAGAAGTTGAGATGGAGAGCGGTGCTGACACGTCTCACTGCTATTGTGCATTCTCTGGCAGTTAGGAATTTGGCACTAAGGGGACATACAGAAAAATTGTTCTCACCATCAAATGGCAATTTTCTGAAAGAAGTTGAACTGATGGCACAATTTGATCCTATAATGCAAGAGCACATTAACCGTGTCCAAAAAGGGACCTCCAGTCACACCAGCTACCTCGGCCACCACATACAAAACGAACTCATT
Source organism: Bathynomus jamesi (assembly GCA_023014485.1). Classification (NCBI taxonomy): domain Eukaryota; kingdom Metazoa; phylum Arthropoda; class Malacostraca; order Isopoda; family Cirolanidae; genus Bathynomus; species Bathynomus jamesi. The sequence continues at coordinate 478,001 of JAJOZX010003389.1, read as the reverse complement.
GATTTGTCGAGCAGCAAGACCATTTCAGCAATGGTGAGCGACATCAAACAATCAAAGTTTTTTTCAATAATTCTAGACTGCACTCCAGATATCAGCCACACTGAACAGTTGTCAGTTGTGATTCGGGTTGTGTCACTGGAGGGGAAGCCCCATATAAAGGAACATTTCATGGGGTTTTTGGAGGCAGAGGAGTCCACTGGTCAACATTTGGCATCTCTGATTCTGAAGAGACTGGAGGAGCTAAAAGTTCCTTTCATGGACTGTAGAGGACAATCATACGACAACGGGGCCAACATGAGGGGAAAAAACAAGGGTGTTCAATCCAGGCTCCTAGAAATTAATCCCAGAGCTCTGTTTGTTCCATGTGGGGCTCATTCTCTGAATTTGCTTGTGGCCGATGCTGCTAAGGGATCTATTGATGCCACAAGTTACTTTGGCATCTTGCAGAAGCTTTACAACTTGTTTTCAGCCTCCACACAACGATGGGCCATTTTGAAAAACATGTGAACATCACATTGAAGATGTGGTCTGATACAAGGTGGGAAAGCAAGATCAAGAGTGTGGAGCCCCTGAGATATCAGGCAGCTGCAGTGAGAGATGCACTGATCGAGGTGAGGGACCACACCAAAGACTCTGTAATAAAGGTCGAGGCTCAATCTCTGTCAGAGGAGGTTGGGTCATACCGCTTCGCCATTTGTTCAGTGGTGTGGCATGACCTGTTGTGCCAAATTCAGCATGTGAGCAAGCAGATGCAGTCTCCTAGCATGCACGTTGATGTTGCAGTAAATCTCCTAAAAAAAAAGAGAGAGGTCTCCGCAATTACAGGGCAACAGGTTTTGTGGCTGCACAAATGGCAGCCACATATATCTGTGAACAAATGAATGTGGAGGCTGTGTTAAAACAAAAACGGCTGAGGTCCACAAAGCGGCACTTCTCCTATGAAGCATCTGATGAGCCCTTGATTGATGCTTTGAAGAAGCTGGAGGTGACATTTTTCAATGCAGTGGTTGATGCTGCAACATCAGCCATTCAGGAAAGATTTTCCACGTTGGAAATTGTGGGAGAGAAGTTTGGAGTGCTGACACATTTCCAAAATCTCACATTTGAGGAGCTGACAGAACAATGTGTGAACCTTAGTACTACACTACACTTTAAGGGACAATCTGACTTGGATGGCAGAGAGCTTGCACAGGAGCTGAAGAACTTGCCTGACTTGCCATCAAAGACCATATCCTTGCTTGAACTGCTGACATTTATCCATGAAATATATCCAAATTTGTGGACTGCTCTCAGAATTGGTCTTACTCTTCCAGTCACTGTTGCTGAAGCAGAGAGGAGCTTTTCAAAGCTGAAGCTCATCAAATCCTACCTGAGGTCAACTATGTCACAGGAACGCCTTACCGGTCTGGCCATCATCATTGAAGTTCCAACAATTAGTCCAATAAAAAGTTATTTTGTGAAAGTTATGTCTGTCCTTTATTTTGGGGGGATTCGAATGTGTGTGTGTTGGCGAACAGGGGGGGGGGGCTGAAGGTGAGCTTCGCCCAGGGCGTCATGTAAGCTAGGACCGCCACTGACTATAATGTTATGAATAGGCAAGTTTAGAGCATGAATCCAATCTCTACCTAGAAGAGTAGGACCTGGTTCATCAATCACTAAAAGTGTTAACTGTTTGTGATACTTTGTATCATTTATTGTAACTTGAACTTTAGCCTCTCCTACTATTGGCATCTCAACATTTCCATATTTTCTTAGAGTAGCCTTAGAATGATATAGTGGTATGGAGTTTTGGAATTTTTCTACAAATAATCCTTAGAAATTATAGTTCTAGCTGCACCTGTATCCAGTTCCATTGGAAGTTTGACTTTATTTATAGTAGCATCTATAATATAAGGACCAGCATTTGTAGTGCCATCCTGACTGAAAATGTATTCAGAGCCTATCTGTGACTGCTTTAGACTGTTGGCTGATAAAGGAGGTTTGTGCACTTTAGAAAAACAAACCTTTGCTATATGTCCAACCTTGTTACATTTATAACATACTGCCTCCTTGAAAGGGCAGTCTACCTTCCAATGCTGTTTGCCACAGCCAGTACAAGGTTTTTTAGGTTTAGCACTTTGCTTAGGCCAATTTTTTGAACTATCTGCTTTTAGAAAATTTCTTTGGCTAACCTTTGGGTTATCCTTAGCCTTAGTTCCTGTAGACCTACTATTTAGGTTAATATTAGATTTAGGCCTGATCAAATTCACATCACCAAATGCCTTTGCATCCTTAGCAGCAGCTTCCCTAGTTGTGGCTAGTACTACTGCAGCATCAAAAGTTTGGTTTTTAATTGTCAATAGTTCTCGCTGTGTGGCCTCCTCTCTCAAACCCATGACAAATCTGTCCCGTAGCATTTCTGTTAGGTTAGGGCCAAACTCACAAGTACTAGCCAGTTTCCTTAGGCTAGCTACAAAGTCAGCAATTGATTCACCTACAGCCTGATTTCGAGAATAGAACTGAAATCTCTCAAAAATCAATACCACTTGAGGCTTATAGTGATCTTTTAGAACTGTAACTAAATCTGTATAGCTACACTCTGCCGTACTCTTAGGAGCTACCAGATCTTTAACTAGGCTATAAGTTTTAGGGCCTATTAGAGTTAAAAAAGATGGTACCCTTTTATCATCTGGTATAGAATTCGCTGCAAAAAACAACTCCACTCTATCTGTGTATGGTGTACGTGTCAAAATCTTCCTAGCCCTCCGAATAGGGGCCTATTTGACCAATAACATGCATAATCAAAATAGCCTAAACACAAACTAGGCTCAATACAAGAACCCTTGAACTGTAGGTTAGCAATTTGCACTTCACTAGCCCCTTTCCCCAAACAGAAAAAAGACAAAAATGCAACCATAAAACAAAAAAGAAAACCCTCGTCGCCAATGTAGTGACCGGTAGATAAGGCTATGGTTCACACACTATATACAGATACAGTACAATAACCAGAATTATGTTACCAACAACGAATAATTATAGACTCACCTGAAGTATAGAACAACAGTTCCAGACAATATTCTAGATAGCCAGTAATAGTCGTTAGTCTAGCAGTTGTCAGTCTATTAGTTAGTCAATAGCTATATCAATATATCTAGATAGGCTAGTAGTTCACAATAGTACAACGACAATCAGACATGGGCAAAATACTTGGAAATTGTATCTGAGATACAGATACAAGATACCCAACAAAAATGTATCTGAGATACAGATACAAGATACTCGAAAAAACTGTATCTTCAAGATACAGATACAAGATACATTTTTAAGATACAAGATACTTTTGAAAGAATAATTATTTGAGTTTAGTTTCACCTGGTGAGCCATGAGCGCACGAGTTGTCTCATTCAATTGTTTATTATTATATTTTCTGGATATAAATAAATGCCAAATCAATGGTACTTCATATCTCAGTATTCATATAGTGATATAACTAAAAGGAAAGCACAAAGTAAATATGTATAAATAATCCTGAAAATTTTTAGGTATGGAAAAATAAAATAAACCACACTTTTTCAATTTATGTATTTCAAATAAATTGTTAATACAGTTATGCTCAGTTACCTACTCACGAAGAAAAAATAAAGTTTTCCTCATATAAATATATTTGCAGGAATAAGCAAATATATGTATAATTCCTGATTTTTAATCATGTTAAAACACGTTAAAACCGCGGGATACAAGATGAAACCTGAGTACGTCTGTGCCGAGACTGTGCGCGCAGCGCAACGGTAGTATTCATGTACAAACATGTAACAGCAATCGCCGACCTGCTTCAACGTGCGTCAGATATAGGCTGACCATTAGGGCGGCTCGTTTTTACACTTTTTCGATATTTGATTGGGGTAGTCTTGTTAAAACTTGCTTTAAATCAATATTTTTGATATTTTAACGGCTAAGACGCTACCGGAAGTTATTAACAGATTGTGCTGAAATTTTTATTGTTTATTTTGTAAGTCTTTAAAACCATTTTCCAATCTATGTTAGGCCTATTTTTCGATTTTTAAGGACTCGCCGCCACCGGAAGGTATTGACGTAGATCAAAAAAATTTTACACACTTTATTTTCTCTCCAAATCGCAACTTTTCCGCACTACCCCCAATCAAATATCGAAAAAAGTGTAAAAACGAGCCGCCCTACTGACCATATTTCCTTGAGACAAAAACGGGACATTGGGGTGGCAAAAAAGGGACGGGGGTTATGTAATATTCTGTATTCATGAAAAAGTAAGTACATAAACCGGGACAAAATTGACATTTTTATTAAAACGACGGGACGGCCAGGAAATATAAAAAAACGGTACTGTCCCGTTCAAAACGGTACGTATGGTCAGCCTAGTCAGATATGATCATATTTCATGAATAGTTATTAGCGTCTCTATTTAAAAAGTATCTTATGAAAGTATCTTTGAAAGTGTATCCCGGGATACAAGCTACATGACAAAATGTATCTTAGATACTTCTCAAGATCTTCCAAAAATAAAGTATCTAAGATACGTATCTTGTATCTTAAGATACAAGATACTGCCCATCTCTGACGACAATCAACACTACATCCATAATCGCAATGCTAATGATCATCTCAAAACATCATCGTTGCATATCCGCCCTAATCCGTCAAAACCAGTGCTGCCAGATCAATATTAGTTTTTATTATTAAGGTGTTTTTTTGGTGTGTCGATCTGCATACTTTTAGTCACACCAATCCACCACAGATACTTATTAATTTATACTCGTACTATGAAATTTTTCGTATTAAAAAGAATTCTTTCCATGTCGCTTTTATTTTGAAAATGCAGTGGACGTCACCGGCATGTATAGTGTAGTCAACAAGCAATGCCACCGGAATAAATTAATAAAAAAATTAAATTTAGCATAGATGTTGCTCTTATCATAGCAAACAACATATCAAAAATCCGCAACAATCCACGTTTGTGAAAATATGCTACACTCGTTTAAATTTTGACTAAAAATAAGATTTTCTACGCCTTAACGATAGCACTAAGTTCTTCGAATAGCATACCCTATCTTGAAAAGAAGAAACCTAATATCATTATTTTGGTTCACATTCATCACAAAATGTACTAACTTATTCAAATACATCAAATAAATTTCTATCATGTTCAACATTGTCTGAAGAATCTGAAACGGCATCTGTAAGTACTTCTGAATTGTTGCAACAACTATTACTACAAGCCACAGAGGCAGTAACACATTTCAAACCATGTTTTCGACATGAGCACACATTATTTCTACATGGATTCTTCGATGAAAGTTTACATTTACAGCGAATGAAGTTCAATAAATTGCTTGGTGTTGGCTCTTTAGTTGTCATTATAGGAGCAAGAGTACCGTTATCCATTCTCCGTCCTCAGTTTGTTGGTTCAATTTCTGCAACCATGAAGCTATCCCATTGAACGATTTGCGAGTGAACTCTGTAACTATGATACTCAGCTGCAATCTGCGTCGGCTGCAGTTTTTCTAATCGAAGTGGAGACTTGGAAGCTGTAATTGTGTTCATGTTGGATATATAACGAAGCTTGTTTAAATCATCAGTAACCTTACCACCATACATGATCACAAATAACCTTATTCCTGCTTCAGCAATCTCTATGTGGCTGCCTCATAGGAGTAGAAAACTTGACTGATTTCTTGAACTTCCTTTGATGTCGATACTTTCTTCAAGATAACTCCTTTCCCTTGATCAAATGTCGATGAAGTTGTATCGCATCCACCCCAGGCATGAATGAATAGTAAATTTTGGAGTACTACAAGACTGAGTGAGTTTGCTACATCTCGCACACTCAAAACTCTAGGACCGTCCTTTCTTCGTTTTGATGCCTCAGAAGTCAGAATACATGTATATATCAGCCATACTTTCACGAAAATGGTGCAACAGTATCTGTATCATCTGCAATACTGTGGTAGGATATCCAGATGAAGCAAAATCTAAGACTGCTTTGACAATTAAGGTATCTCCATCACTGTTACTCTGGTGAACATGCAGTAGTACATAGGTTCCCAACCGGTGAGTCATGGTGGATTTTCTAGTGGACCACAACTATATACTTAGGATACTTGCATTCTGGTATACAGAGCAGACCATGTTTGTAAGATGGAAAAGCACGGTCACCAGGTTTTAAGGTGACTAATGGTGTTAGGCAAGGAGGTAGGCCTATATTATCACCCTATCTTTTCTGTATATATTATACATGGATGACCTTACCAATGAACTAAAAACTGCACGTACTGGCTGTGTCATTGGAAATTAAAAAATTAATCATTTAATGTATGCTGCTGACCTTGTTCTCCTGTCACCCTCTTCCCATGTGCTGAGAGTACTATTAGAGGTATGTGAACAATATGGTATAGAAAATGACCACCTATAATGGGGCAAAGACCTGTATTTTGATTTTTAGGTGTAATCTACTGAAACGTGTATCATGTGGGTCTTTTGAAATGAATGGTCAGACAATACCTGTCAAAGACACATGTAAATACTTAGGTCATGTAATTACTCACGAGCTGCGAGATGAACTTGATATTGAGAGGCAACGTAAAAAGCTGTATGTACAAGGTAAAATACCAGTAAGGAAATTTGGTGTGTGTTCAGAATCAGTTAAAATTTATCTTTTTAGAACTTACTGTACTGCATTGTATACATCCCATCTGTGGTGGAATTATACAAAAACTGCTATGAATAAACTCTGTTGCTTATAATAATATTTTTCGTATGCTATGTAGGGAACCAAAATGGTGCAGTGCCAGTTTTATGTTTACTACGCGTAACCTACCTACCAGCCAAATGTTAATCCGGAAGAATATATATAATTTCATTACTAGGGTCCAAAACAGCTGTAATGTGTTATTGTACAATGTCCTGTCTTCAGATACTGTGTACCTCTCAAGTCTCACCTATATGGCAGTCTTGGTTCAGACAACTGCTGGTTTACAATACCATATTTTTGTAATGTAGCAAAGATTTTATATATATATATATATATATATATATATATATATATATATATATAAGCAAACAACCACAGGGAAAAGGAAAAAGAAACACGAAATCTTTTTTCCTTTTCCTTGTGGTTGTTTGCTTATTAATAAGATCACGTGTTATTCTGTGATTTTACTGATATATATATATATATATATATATGAAAATTATTTCACGAAAGTGACACGTGAAAAATATTTATGAATAAAACCACGAAGGGAAAAGAAACACGAAGTGGTGCTCAAGCGCTTTCGTTCCTGAGGATGTCATTAGACGAAAGCGCTTGAGCACCACTTTGTGTTTCTTTTCCCTTCGTGGTTTTATTCATATATATATATATATATATATATATTATATATATATATGTGGTATAAGTGTTATAAGACAGCTCAGGTAATAACAATATACATAAAATTGTCAAATAACACTGTGTAACACTGAGTCTCTTTATATAGAATTTTTTATGTTTTTATATGCATTTGTGGGCGCTGAGTCCAAATCTGGCCTTGGTTTGTGTGTATCATCAATGGTTTCAGAGATAATCCATTTTTCATGTTTTACCAGTATAATGTTATTATGGGCGCAGCAATATCAGAATAAACAGGAATTGTTGAGAACAATCCGGATGTTCGTTGACAGTTTCTTGCTCTAGAGATTGCCCGAAACTTCCACTGTGCTACATAAAGAAGAGCGCAGAGTCTGAGAAGTCAGTAAGTGTGAGCACACAGAGAAAGCAGGTTGTTTGTCTGATGGTTACCAGCACTGAGGTACTGTGTTTCTGTGCTTCTCTGTGCTGACGATTTGTGTTATCGATCCTTTTTTATTGCGAACATTATTTCAGTGTTGTGAATACATCTTTCTTCTGTAATCTGTTGCAGATTTAATAACTCTTCTCTCTATATCTGTAGGTTATGATTAATGTAGTACAGTTTGGTAAAGAGAATGGCAAATAGAGCTTGTAAACACTCGCCGGATATATTCTGCTACGTCTGTGGGTATTACATAGGCCCCAAGCAAGTATCGCACAAAATTGTTAAATGCACCAAGTTCTGGATCGCGTATCGCTCTATTTTGGTAAGCCTATGGGTGACCAAGATAAGCCCTGGGCACCCCATGTGATCTGTGGAAGCTGCCGCTCCACACTTGAAGGGTGGCTGTGGGGAGTACGCAAGGCAATGCCCTTTGCGTTACCCAGAATATTGAGAGAACCAAAGAGCCACCACGACAATTGCTACTACTGCATGGTAGATGTTCCTAAGTACAGGAAAGTTAAAGGAAGGCAGACTCTTCAGTATCCAAGCATAGCGTCGTCCATAGCTCCTGTACCACATGGCGAAGGTCTTCCAATACCACGTCCACCAGAACAGGTATCTATCCATTACTTTACCTTCTGTATTTACAGACTGTGGGTCATTAAGTGTCGATTTTTCTTAGTGCTGATGCTCTTCTACATATATAGCTATGCCTATATTTGTTTCTTTGCTTTGCAGGTTGAAAATGAGGATGCAGCTAGCTCATCTGAGATGTCGGCTGGTGAGGACAGTCATGATGAAGAATCTACAGTAACTTTCAGTACAAACCCTCACTTTCCAAATCAGAGGGAATTGGACGACTTAATTAGAGATTTGGGTCTGACGAAATCAGGGTCTGAGCTTCTGATCTCCAGACTCAAAGAGTGGAATTTGCTTGGAGAAGACTGCAAGAGCACTGTGTACCGAAAGCGGCATGAAGAGTTTGCAAGGTTCTACGATGTCAATGGCTCTCTCTGTTATTGCAGCGAGGCTAATGGTATATTCACAGCTGTTGGGTTAACACATATACCCTCAAAGTGGCGCCTGTTTATTGACAGTTCAACTCGGAGTTTAAAAGCTGTTCTACTCCACAATGGGAACAAATATCCATCTATACCAGTTGCACATTCTGTTCAAATGAAAGAGGACTATGAAAATGTCAAACAACTGCTCACTCAAATCAGGTATGAACAATATAACTGGGACGTGTGTGGTGATTTCAAAATGATTGGTTTCCTGTTAGGTTTACAAGGAGGGTTTACTAAATATTCATGTTTTCTTTGCCTGTGGGATAGCAGGGCTTCAACTGAGCACTATAAAACAGTTCAGTGGCCTCCACGTGAAGGACTGCAACCAGGAAATTACAATGTACTCAGGGAACCTCTTGTGAAGCCTGACATAGTTCTGCTATCACCTCTCCATATTAAGTTGGGTCTAATTAAGCAGTTTGTAACTGCGTTAGATTTTGGAGGGGAAGTTTTCCAACAGATTCGGGTCATGTTCCCTAAACTTTCTGAGGCCAAAGTCAAGGCTGGCATCTTTGTAGGACCACAAGTCAAGGTGCTGTTGAATTCAAAGAACCTTGAAGCCAAGATGACTCCGATCGAAAAAGAGGCTTGGTGTGCTTTCCGTGACGTGGTTCGTGGGTTTTTAGGCAACCATAAAGCACCAAACTATAAGGAGTTAGTGTCAAACTTGATTAAGTGCTAAGGCAAAATTGGGTGCCGTATGTCTTTAAAATTACGCTATCTGCATTCACATCTAGACTTTTTTCGTGATAACCTGGGCGATGTGAGTGAAGAACATGGCGAAAGATTCCATCAAGATATTCAAACGATGGAGAAAAGGTACCAGGGCCATTGGGATGCTTCCATGATGGGAGACTACGTATGGTCGCTAATCAGAAAGGATAAGAATGTTCATACGCGGAAGTCGCGTTCTTCAGTGCATTTTTAAGGAACGCACACTGCATAACGAGGCTTGTTATTCTCTTATCGGTTCTCCTCATGATATATATTATATCCTTTGCACCATTTTGGGTTTGTCAAACAATTTTGGCTCAATAAACATTAATTTCCAATAGTGTTTTTATTTTCAGAAAATATTTATGTTAGCCTTCTTTATATACTTTGCCATATGAAAAGTGTGATAACCTATATTTTTGAAAAGGTTGATGATAGAGCAAAACCAATATCATTTTTGGAATCAGCGCCCCGAAATCATTAAGAAACGACAGAAAAATCACAATAAACAAACTTTTTCAAATTTTGTTACCCAGTGTAATTAATCAAATAGTATGCCAGTATGCTAGGTTAAGTGGCTATGTTGGCCTTATTTTTATATTATTTTTGTATTAAGTTCAATGTATACGTAAGATTGTACTTGTTTGTTAGGTTAGGTGGCTATGGATTGTGAATGATCCGCAACAGTTTTTTTTTTTTGCTGAAGTGTGTGTAATGCTTCAAAATAAGTCATATACAGGGTGGGCCGTAAGTTTCCATACATAGGAAAAATTAAACGTTTGTTTTTATGTTTCAGATACCCTGAAATTTTTACGTCAATGGAGAGGTTAATCGGCAAAACATACGTTATTGGAGTAATGCTAACCCTAACTGGCTGAGTCCGACGAAGATGCAAGGTGCCGGTAAAGTGATGGTGTGAGCCGGGATATGGGGTGACAGAATTATTGGACCAATTTTTGTCAGTGGAAATCTTAATGCCGAAAGGTATCTTAACATGTTGCAAGAAGAGATTTTCCCATCCCTGCTAAACGAGGAAGGTAACTTCCCAGTTTACTTCCAGCAAGATGGAGCTCCACCTCATTATGGTCTTCACGTGCGTCGGTATTTGGATCAGCAGTTTCCGGATGCTTGGATTGGTCGGCGTGGTCCTGTGGAGTGGCCTCCCAGATCCCCAGATCTCACCCCCCTTGATTTCTATCTTTGGGGGCACTTGAAGGCCATGGTGTATCAGGAAAAGATACGAGACATAAATCATCTAAAGGAACGTATCACCAACGCCATTACAAGCATAACGTCAACTGTGCTAATGCGTGTTCATCAACAGTGGGGAACACGTATTGAAATGTGTTTTCAAAACAATGGCAACCATGTAGAGCATATTATATAAATAAAAATGGTTGTCCATAAAAAAATGGTTGTCCATAAAAAAATGTTTATTTTTCCTATGTATGGAAACTTACGGCCCACCCTGTATATATATATATATATGGTTAATATTCGTTTTTTGACCCAGTCACACCCAGCTGTAACAGCAATATATATTGAATAACCAATCAAAGCTGAATAAGAAAATATATATATTATCTTGGGCAAATTTGTATAAAATGTACTTTTTAAAAAAATATATTTTCTACTTTCTAATATGTATGTATATAAATTTCGGTTGGTTTGTTTATTTGGGCTACCTTTTTTGGAGATTTTTCTTGGCTTTTTTTGGCTACTTCTTTCTGTTTCTGTTTAGTGTGGTAATTTTCGTTCTACTGGTATGACGTGTCAATCTTGTGAACTTGATTTCGAAGACCTAATCCGCCTTGTTGGCCTCGATGAAGATAAAAGTTTAGATTTTTTTTCCAATCACGGCATAATTCCGACATCCGTGATTTGCCCTAAAGGTAATACTGCCTGTATTTTAAGACAAGACTCGAAGGTGTTTAGGTGCCGTAAAAAAAATGGAAGGATGTGAAATCGTGGGTTTTACGTGCTGGGAATAGACGTCCTCATTACCGGAAATATTTCGCACGATACTTGTTCCTGGCAGAACATCCTGACGATTCTACAGTTCTGCATCACTTCCTTACTGCAATTGCAGAACTATATCCTCCAAAATAAGGTGACTGGTTAGGTTAGGTGGTTAGGCTAAGTTAGGTTAGGTTGTGTTTAGCATGAATGCAAACTTTTCTGGTCGATTTTGAGGTGTTTTGCATGAATCTGCCATCCGTTTCCTGTGCAAATGCGTAGTTTTCGAGATGACGATATCTCGAAAACTACGCATTTGCACAGGAAACGGATGGCAGATTCGTGCAGAGCACCTCCAAATTGACCAGAAACGTTTGCTCTCATTATAAAAAGAGACTGGGTCAAAAAACGAATAATTACCATATATATATATATATATATATATATATATATATATATATATCATTGGTGTGCATTCAGGGTAAGCTAGGTTAGCGCCGCCTACCCTAATAAAAATCTTAAAGATATTAAAGTCAGTACCATATTTTTCAGAATAGGCTACAGTACACACCCTCTAGCCAGTTATGAAGTTTATTATTAGCTACTATAATTACTGTAATTATATAATATGTACATATAAAGCGTGTGCTCGCACGCAATACCGCTTACCCTGTAGACGTACCCACCGCACGCCACTGACATATATATATATATATATAAATATATTTAGGGTGGTCCACAAAATCGAAGTTGTTTATTTTTTTGTGCTAAGTGTTTATTTGGTTCCTTTCCCTAAGAAAACGCTGCATACCGAGTTTTAGGTCATTATGACTTTGTTTAGGGTATGCACAAGCTGACTAAGAAAAGCTTACATTTCTTTGATCTCTTTCCCTATCGAATGACTCTTGTATTAGGAAAATGATACTCAACTATTACATATTTATAGGTAAATTATTATTTAAGTGATTAATTTATTAATTAGGGGCAAACCAAACACAAACAATGTTGACTGAAACTGGAAAACAACTCTCCCGTCCTTACGATTACAAGTTAGCCTTGCTTGCACTAGGAAACTGGCGTCGATGTGTAGCGACCACCTGCAACAGATACTGTTTCTGTTCTTCGTTCTTCGTAATGGAAAAGTTATAATCCTGAATTAGCTTCACCTCTCTTTCAGCCACATCATTCACTCCCAGCATATCTTGGAGGACTTCCTTGGCCTGGAGGAACTGCGGATCATCCTTCCATTGGGATGGATCTTTCGAGATGAATCCGGAGCCTAGTAGCGTGGTCTGGAAGAAGCGGTTGGTATTCTTGGATGCCAGCTTCTTCAGCGTCAGTGACGGAATGTCCTCTTCCGGCACTTTAATTCTCTTCGTTGGATCTTTCTCTCCTTCCCTTACTCTCATCGACTCTAGGATTCCTCTCTTCTCCATATTGGAAACTGCGTCACTGAATAGAGCCAGAGCTACCAACTCCTCGCTCAAATACCACAGATGTCGTTGGAATGCCTTTGTAACTGCCGCTCCAACTGCTCCATCCACTTTATTCCTGTATTCTTGAATTTCCTTAAGGAAGGAAATATCGTTGCTCGGGGCTTCAAAGATTATGGGAGCCTTGAACAACAAAGAGGGCCATGGTTCGAATGGACTTCTCTTCCTTGGGGGACACCTTAAACTGTGGTTGAAACATGACTATTTGGAGACAGTATATTGCCTTTGACATCCAGTGAGCATGGTGTATGGGGCCAGGCTGTCCAAATCGAATCCTTCGGGGAGGTGTCCCACCTAGAAAGACTACGCTAAGCTCCAGGAGTCGGCGCTAGTCATCGCAGGGTTGCGTACACTCGAGAGCTTTTATGTAGTAGTCAAGAGCTTCTTGTACCCATTCAGGGTTCTCTTTGAAAACTGCACTGACGTGGTCGTCCATCATTTCAGTCTTGAAGTTTGCTTGATTGACCCGCTGCCATGAACTGTCTTGAAGACGTCTCTGAGAACGACCTCCAAGATATGGTGTCTGCAAGCAAGGTGGAGTAAATTTCTTCCCAGTCGCTGTTCAATCAGAATGCAAGCTCCACCAATATGACCCGTATTGCATGGAGTCGTATCAAAGCTCATGGCGACGACTCAGTCTTCGACCTTCCAATCCTTCAAGGCCTCAACCACGGCGTGTGCTTGCGCCATTCCTGTTCCATATGCGAGCTTCGGAACACCCAGGAGTTGGATGTTCTTCTATGACGATGACGAAACATCCTTCCCAGAGATCAGTACTGGGAGACGATCGACGTGGTTATTTTCTGTGAGGAATGGAAGGAGTTTCCCGTCCCAATGAACAACAATTCCAGTATTGGCGCCAGAAGATGAGACAGCTTGTTTCACAGAAGTGATGTGGTCACTGCGATATCGCATACGGGTTTTCCTGAATGTGGAGCGACTGATGGCCAGTTCATCAATGTTCCCTCCAAGGCTTTTCACAGTAGCTGCCACGATGTGAACTGCCTCACGATCGCTGGTGTTGGTTCTATCCAGGGCGGCAGCGAGACCAGGGAACATGAAGTTCTTAGGCCTCGTTTGAGGTGCAGGACGAGGAGCTGCATTTGACGGGCCAGGGACCTGAAAATCCGGATCCATTCCAACTCGAGGCATCTTCGGAATGACGAGGCCTTTTCATCATCAGAAGAGGTGCTGGTTGACTCGAGCTGAACGGTCTCTTGCTCTTCACGCATCTGCTTCTCTGCTATTTCCTTTTGCTCTCTGGCCTTCTTAAGATACTTCTGTTTCATTTCTTTCTTAGACAGGGCTTCGTCGACTCGTCCCATGTGAAACTTGTGTTCCCTCTCTTGGTCTTTCAAGAAGACTCGGTCTTCCTCCATCCGGATCAGTCTTTCCACATTATGATACTTAATGTTGAAGAGCTTTTCAAGAATGTTTGAGAACTCTTGTTCCTTCTGTATTTGTGGCTTACTTCTCCTGTTGGAACCCCTTTTTCAACTTCTCCCAAGTGGACAGGATTCCATTCAGGGTTCGTTTGATATTCCGCTCCTCTTGAGTAGGGATGCGGGCCATTCCCCAGATATCCATGGTTTCCTTCACCACCATATTGATGCACTCGTTTTTCGTAGGAGTTGGTTCACTCATTTTCAGATGAAAATAACGTTGGAGAACTTGCCTAAGAGTAGGCAGACGGGACTTAGGAATCGCTTCGATGGTGCCGCCAACCAAGTAGATAGTCGTTTTCTTACGCAATGCAGTTGCCATCATCACAACCTAGAAAGAGAAACCAAACATTTACATTTTTTATTACTATGGAAATAATGTAGAAATACAGCAACTTCAAACATGCAGACTTTTAAAGTCACACTTTAACATTAAACATGCACTAATGTACATGAATTTTCAGCAAAATTATTATTCAACATAAACCAAAAACAATAACGCAACAGTAATACAGCAACTTTAAGCGTCATAGCAATTTACAACGCAATAGAAAATATAGCAATTTTAAGCATACACAGTTTTAACGTTATTCTTTAGAACTAAACTTGCACTAATGTACATCTCTTTCCAGAAAAAAATTATTATTCAACATAAACCAAAAATAATAACGCAACGGTAATACAGCAACTTTAAGCGTCATAGCAATTTATAACGCTATAGAATATATATTCACCTTCATTAAATATTAATATTAATTAATTAATTAAATATTCACCTGAGTCATTAAAAGGCAAGCTAAGATAAATGATTTCCAGTGATGCGGGAACACTTAATACACCCTATCCGATTCTTGCCGGGAGAGTAACTGAGGAAAACCGTTAGTATTTGAAATACGATGCCAAATCGTAGTATGTTCAAAAATAAGAGTTGCCAACTGTAAACTTAATTAATTAGTTAATTAGAAACGTAATTTGAATTAGAAACTGGGCGAATTGCGCAATTTTTTTTTTTACGTTCCGAGTTATGGCTGCTGTATAGGCCACGAGAGAGCCGAGCATTACAGGGCATTAAAAATGGCAGCCATGTGCATTAGGGCGGATCGAAAATGAGGTTTTTAAACGTTTTTTCGAAATTCAAATATGGCTAGTACGGAAAATATGTGGGTGCTATAGATAATGACTGTGCATAAATATTAGTCCTGCGAAATTATATCTTCAGGTGCCACAAAGCCGTCGAAAAAAGTGAAATATAATGATTTTCTTATATTCTGCATTAGTACAATAACTGAAACTTACTTGTTATTATTATATATTAAGTGTTCCAATTACCAAAATAGTTACTGAATTACGCAGCTCTTAGTTTATTTAGATCAATGATCTAAATAATCCAGAACTCACCACGAGGAGGTGGCTGCGTGTCGAGCTCCACCCATGCCCTCCCAACCACCCATCCTTGCGCATTTTTTTTCTATTAACGTTTTATTTAAACTTTATATTCAGCTTTACTTTCGAATGATGGCATTTTTTTACGTGACTGAAGTGTTGATCTTATGAAGCCATCTCGCGCGTTCAATCCAAATACTTTTGATGATGCTTCAGTCACTAATTTTACCATTCTTTCTACTACTTGTGTATGACAAGGGAATTTCTCGAATGGAGGGGTACTCTTGTTTTCTATGAATTCTTCAATCTCATTTTCTGTCAGGTGTCTTGTCACAGGTGGTTCAGTGACAATGCATTTTTGCCAATTAATTAAATCAGTATAATCAATAGCTTCAAATTGAATAACAGGTACTGTGAAACGCCTCACAACTTTTTCCTTGTTTGTTTGCCTTGCTTTCTTTATTCGCCTCCACGCTAATTCTCTTATGGCGCTGCGGTCATCATGAATCATTGATGCTAGAATATTTTCTGGATTTGCAAAAAATGCATTTCTTTGTATGACAGGGTTTACAATATCCTTTACTTCGTCATTCAGTGTTCTTGTTAGTTCAATAGTTTTGGAAACATGTTTTGAGCCATTGACAAAAGACGTACTTTGCTTAATAGAAAACCACATTGGGATGTAGACCTTCATTATAAAAGAAGCAATGTTCATGAGGTTCTCAGATGGACTTACAGTTGAAACGTATAGACGAAGCAAACGATTTGCTGTAGTCAGCCATCGTGAATGTGCCATTTTGCCTGGACAACGATGAGCAAGATCTGGAGAGCAATATCCCTTTGTTATGGCCTGATGAATATCAATTAGATATTTTTGGTCGGTGCTAAGATCTTCACAGTCTACAGTTGGTTCCTCAGCATCAATCCTTTCAAACTCGACAATAGGAAGACTCTCACAGTTCTCTAATTCCCTGCCAATAGGACCGGTGAATCCGCGGGGGTCAGATGTTTTTCCATCCAGCTTTGCAACTAAATGGCGTAATGGCAATTCATTGGCATGGAGCTGGCACACTAAATGTTGAACTGGCTTCTTCAGCTTCAATTCTATAAGCCTTATAACGCCTCCCTTTTCTCCAGTGTTGACTGCTGCACCATCGCATCCAATGGCAACAAGGTTTTCCAGGTTCATGTCATTATTTCCAATATACTCAAACATTCCTTTACATATTTCTTCAGCTGATCCAGAATTCACAGAATAATGGCCCAAATAATCTGAACCAGGTTCTCTCACTAAAGTGATATGTTCTTCTGTTACCTTCTTCTGATATACTTTGGACTCTTTTTTTTTCTTGGAAGAGTGTAGAATCTTTTCGACCATCAAAATAGATTCCTCTGATTGGGACCTGATTTTGATCTTTCATAATTTCTGATCTCTTCTTTTGTCTTTCTCTTCTGATTTTACTCCTATCCACTACTTCAGATGTATTGTCAATAGAAACTTCTCCAATATCTTGCAATACTGCACTAACAATGAATGCTGCAGCTCGATCTGAAACTGCAGTCCTGTCACAAGCAGTAGCCACTGAAGGTAGATTTGTAGTTTTCCTTTTCTTGAATAATTGTTCTTCAGGTTGTTCGAGCTTTCTCTTCGAGCTAACTGGCTCTGGAAATGTATCGTCTGATATTTCGCCAGATTCACTTTCACTATTTGATGTCGATGATGATAATTCAACATTTGTATCCTGCAATTTCTCCTGTGAAGATTCTTTGGTGAGCCTCACAGCTTCTTTTTGCTTTCTTAGCAACGTAGATGCTTTTTTCTTTGAGAGTGTAATATCTACTCTATCAATAAACAGTTTTCTTTCACTCCTTTGATCTAAGAGGAACGTCACTTCTTCCTTTGGAACCGTTTTTTCTTTGGGACAAGAACATTGTGTTAGTACTTTGCACTTGCACGCTGCAATGTCAAAAAGTTTCGTGTGTGCTTCTTTTTTGAACATATCAATCTTTGCTTTGTAAGCTTCAGAATTTTTTCTGCTTTGGTATGGCTTCATAATGACACGATACTTTTCGTGGTAGCTTCTGAACATTGTTTCAATTCGCCTGTCTGACAGAATTGGGACGGAAGCACTTTCCCAAATTGTTTTCAATTTATCAACAACTTGTTCTAATATTTGAGATATTGAAGGATCTTTATTAGTATTCTGTTTCAAATCGTTTCTTACAAACAAGTAATATTTAAAAACTCCTTCGTATGTAGGAAGATTCCTGTGCCACAAATCTTCCCCCATACCAAACATGGGGCACTCAGTTGAGGCCCTGGTTGATTTTGCACAAACTCGAGACATTTTGAAAGTATACAAATCTGAAAAGGAAAGAGCTAATATCAATTATACTTAATTTCAGTTAATAGTACATGGCAAACTTAGGGCAACACAATACAAAAATGCAAAATATATAAGAAATATAGTTTAGACTATCTGAGTAACGCCAACAACAGAACACCCACCTGCTACGAGAGCGACAGCTACACTGAACCGAGGTACTCACGTGACAGCTGAGTGAGCTGACTATAGAAAACTGTTTTTAGAGAATAGAAACTTTTTTTAAAGGTTGACTGAGCTATTTTTATACAAGTGTGAATAAATTCTTGTCTATTGTGCATCGTGGACTCTTCTGTAATTATTGGTTAAAATCTGCTTTTTTTCAATTTTTTTCAATATTGAAGGTCATTGTGGCACCTGAAGATATTAATGTTATGATTTTAAATTTATACCAGCTTATTTCCTCACTACTCCACACATTTTCCACACTAGCCAATTTGAAAATTCGAAAAATGAGTTTTTCACTCCGCCCTAATGTGCATAACCTAAATATGCATTAATTTAAAAAAAAATTCACGTGCGCTAGTTTCTCATCTAGTGGGTACGTTTGGGCTATGAGCACAAAAATTTCGGAGGAAAAAAAAATTATATATGGGCCACCAACATTTATGACCATCAAAACTCGGCCACCATAGTAAAAAGGTTGGGAATCACTGCATTAGTAGATGAATGAAGTGACTTTTGTTTTTCTCATTTGCTAGTAGGATGTGTTGATTTTTGTGCACAGTCATATTCTTGGTGATTTTTAACAAATGCTGAGGTTTTTTGGTTCGCCTAAGGTGCTCATGGTTTTTCATAGATGGTTCAGTGGTTCACTGTCATAGCCGTTAAAAACTATTGTACATGAACCATACTACTTCTGAACAAATTCATGATATTGTTGGATCACCTCAATATATGTGCAATTGGACTTCCAATGTACATGATGAAGTAGTGCACCACCATCCAAAACGATCTTACTGTTGGGTATAGCATCCAAAGGGTTGGCATTATCAGTGACGATTTTTGCTAAGGTTACCTTGTTTGTTTTTCTCATCAAATGATCTTTAAACAATGCTGTAGGCTCTTCTGTCAGCTCATATTCAAAGTATGGTTCGATGCTGTCTGACTGATCTGCTATTGCTAGTAGTCTTGCGAAGAGTCCAGATGGATCGATGTGGACGGTTTCGTCATCTACTTTTTTGCCTTTATGTAAATTGACAAGTGTACTCACAAAGTCACTACACTTAAAAGTAATATCCGTGAAAACTTTACTATCTAAACTTGCTTGTATGTCAGCTCCGATTTTTTCTGCATCGTCAGTTTATTCCGTCTTTGCCTTTAACTGAGCTGATTCTTGTATAGTTTTGATCAATAGGCGTAAATGGGTTGAAGTTGGTAAACCAATGTAACATTTTTGTCAAATCTGCATGGTCTCGGTTCCTTCGTGTTTTGCCAAGTTCCACACGTTGTTCACTTATGTGTGCTTTGATTTACTAATGTCGGTCACAGCTTCATGTATTTCTGCACACTTATGGCCGCTGTGAATCCACAACAGACGCACTGCTTCTGACATACCACGGCCTCGTGTCAACGCCCCTCGACTTTTGATTGCTTTCATAAGTGCTTGTTCGATAACCAAATCCGTCCATAAGCCAGCCCAAAATCTATCAGATCTTCTAACGACATGGGAACCATTAACATCAAACTGTTCATGAGCCAGGGGTACTGATTCGGTAATTCTTTCAGTTCTTGTAAGTAAAGACGTGCGCACTTTGCATAGTTAAGATGGCCTGTCGCTGCAAAAAAAAGTTTAACATCTGGGTAACTGCTTTCAGATGTTCATTCCAATTTCCCGTTCTTTCTGCTCGAATAAAGCTTTTGACGATGTCTATGTAATCAATGTATTGGATCCATAACTTGGCAGTTCTTGACTTCTCCTTAAGAACATCTTTAAACAGACCGTTTACAGCTCTAGTAAATTTTTGTAGGACTTGAGAATCTTCAGATTGAGATGCATCTTTATCGGATGTGACTTCGGCTGCTATTTCAAGTAGCTCTTTTCTGGCATCTAGTGTCAGTATCTCCATCATTGCCATCTCGTCTTCACTAAACTTAGGATATCATGTAGTGCTTGAACTGGCCTTTCTGGCATCTTCTTGCTCGAAATCTGAATCTGCCTTCTCTCCTTGCTTTAAATCCGAACCTTCCCAATCTTCTTCAAAAGCTTGATTTGCATTCTCCAAATCCTCTGGTGGCAATTCGTTTGACATGACTAAGTAACATATGTTGGCCATCAATGTAGACTGTGCCAGGAAATGTGCTCGTAATGCTCTTGCATAAGCTTTTCCAGAAAGCATGTGTTGTAGCGTATTTGTCCCATACACTGTTTCAAACACCTGTGCAAGCCCAGAGCCTTCCATTGCTTTTCCAATGCTCCCCAGATAGCTCATTAGTAGATGAAAACCACCCAATCGACACACAATCTTCATTGATTTCGCAACGAGCAATGAGGTTTCGACTTTGTGCTGCATGCTGCGTCAGCACAAAAGTATATATGCTTGAAAGTTAACTTTAAATTAGTGTTACATCATTAATGAAAATGGAATCCTGGACAGTGCAACAGAGAGTGGCTATCGTGGAACTTTATTTGACAAACAACTCTTCCATCGTTGCCGCTCAGAGAGGTTTTCGATTAAAATTCAACACACGTTCTGCTCCTTCTGATCGAGCTATTCGACGGTACGTCGGTAAATTTCGTATGGGAAAGGGACAGGGAGACAAACCACGGACTGGGCGTCCTCGGACGAGCCGAAGTCCAACTCGGGTTGAGATGGTTCGTGAAAGCGTTGAGGAAAATCCACATCAGTCCGATGACGCAGCCAGGAATTAAACATTTCAAGAAGTTCTTTACATCGAATTTTAAGAGAGAATATCAATCTTTACCTGTACAAAATTCAAATTGCTCAAGAAATTAAACCACAAGATCATCAGAGTCAGATAACGTACGCTAATGCGATTTTAGATTTACGCAATGAAAATGAAGATTTTCACCAGATATTAAATTTGTAATTAAAATCGCAATAAATATATTTTCAAGTATTACAACCTTTTTTTATTTTATCCCTAAACAAAAAAGTTATAGCCAAATAAAACCCCTCCAAGACTTCTGGGACACCCTTTACAAAAGCAAGTGAAGATCACTAGTAGGCAAAACGAAAAAAAGATCTTTGATTTCCGGGCACCAAAATTTTTAAATTTACCGTCCTGCACTGTAATCGTCATAACTACAATTCCCGAAGAGCTAGCGATGCGGATTTATGATATGTTGTTGTCCATAAAATTTGCCAACTTTTGGTACCAAATACAACTTATGAATTTATTCCGGGTTTGTCAAAATTTCAGCCTTTATTGACTGAACTAGCACCTGTAAGGGCTAATAAAAGCACGGTCACGGCCCGAGTACTGCTGCTTTAGGCAATAAAGTAAGCGACAGACACCTACAGTGCGCTTTGGAAATTTGTTCGGACGCCCAAAGAAGCGCTTCTGGGACGCAATATATGTCCTAAATTTGCCTATTAGGAGAAAATTTATTAAAATCTTCACGAATTGTTAAATCTGATTCTAATATTTTGGATCCTTACAGTCATTCCGCACGTTTAGTACTATTCCTAGTAAATATAAGTGCATATATAAAATTAAGTATAAGGCAATGTATAAAAGTATAACGCACATAATCCATAACCAGATTGTATATTTTAAAGCGTGCTAAACGAAATGTTTCTATCGCTAATTAATTATCAGGCGGTAAATTTAGCACCAAAACCTCAATACATTCAGGCTTAAAGATTCGGATTCTACTTCATCTTTCAGCTAATGTAATGCTAAGTTTCTTTCAGTTTATCTCTCGCTAAATTAAGTAAAATGAAACTCCACAAACAGATGTAACTATAAAGAACATTTTGAAGATTTATTTCTCTGGAGCGATTTGAAGTTTGTACATGAGCAAGACTTAAAGTATTGTACAGTATATCAATAACTTTCATTATCAACTGTTCCCAACGAGGTCTACAGGAATATATATAAGTTCCCACAAAATTCAAGACTGTTCTGTTTTAATGACTCGTATTACTCTGAATTATTATTATTAATAAATTCCTGATGACTCGCTGCTAATAAGTAAAGTTCTTGAAGTTAACAGACCGTTTACAGCTAATATCATTTTACCTTTTTAATATTAAGCAATGGAACAACTAACTATATTCTTTATCCTATAAATTTAACGCTTGTAGCTCAGTGTGTAACGCCGTTTCCCTTTAATTCTAATATAATCCTGTAAATTTTAAAATTAATTAAAGTATTATCAGTTGTTGAAGTTGCACTAACAAGCGACTTGAGCTGCCCATTCAGACAGCTCTATATGATATTGGCACTATTACTGAAGTGTTGGTAGTATTTTCTTGTGTTTTGGTACTGACATAGCAATCTGAGAAATCGGTTATCTAGTGCTGATTTTTTGACATTTTTTCTAATATCGTGATTCTGGTATTGAACTAAACTTTTTTCCTAATATATGATGCTGGTAGTTGAATCTGAGTGTGCATCTCCGGAATAAGTTGTACTGGTAATGGCACTGAAGTTCTAGAGCAGTGGTATTTAACCTGGGGTAGTTACCTCCCCGGCGGGTAATTTGGCCTTTTTCGGGGGTAACGAGCTGGCGCCACTGTCCAAAAAAAAGCTGAGTTATGGTTCCACTAAAATTTTGTTATTCTTTCCTAATTTTCCTTTTCTCATTTGCCAAAACGGGGACGGGGGATAATTACGGTTTTGTTAGCTATCTCAAGGGGTAACAGTGCGAAAAAGGTTAAGTACCACTGTTCTAGAGGTACTGTTATCTTGTACAAGCATTGATTCTAAATCCCTATTTAAAAGTTCTAAATAAGGGTGACTAACATGTTGAGGAGATAAGCTCTGCCAATGTCCATTGTGTTCGCACCTTCAGATACAAAGAAACAGTTTTTCGGAAGCAGCTTCTGCAGTTCAGAGAATGTCGCATAGTAGTTTAATGGAACAGTAACATCACTCGCCAAATTCTGTTGCAAAAATGGCAAAACAAAGTACGATACAGTTGCGAAAATGTAAACGTTCTAAAAATCATAGTATAAAATAAATGTACGCTATATAGTTCCGCTACTTATGTAAATTATACATTTCTATATTCTTAACCCTTTATGGACGAACAGTACAATTGGTAACATTTCAAATACACACATTCCTAACTTAAACTTTTAATGCTGGAATTTTTTATTTATATTTTTACTTAATTATATTTTACCCCGGACAAAGTTTTATACCTGAAAGGACTCATGCAAGAAACCGGAACAGATTTTGCATGACTCACGGAAACCCATCTAAAGGACTGTCAGGCGAACTGTGAAAACTGCGAGTTCAGTATTGACAAAAAAGAAATACAAATTGACAACTACAACATCCTCCGAGCCGACAGAACAGTGAGACGTAAAAGAGGATGTGCTATTTACGCACGCGAAAGGCATATGGCAGAAATGACTATAAGTACCTCAAACAACTACGTAGAATGCGTAGCAGCAAAAGTTGAAAAATTAAATATAGTACTAATTGTAATGTACAGACACCCGAACACGCCAACCTCAAAATTCTCTGAGTCCATTACAGAGGTAAGAAACTGGGAAAAAGATCTACATTCTCCAACCCCAAATATTTTCCTCTGTGGTGATTTTAATTTTCCATTGATGAAATATAAAAGTACAGGAAAAAATATATGTATACACCAGGACAAGGGGGGCACACGGGAAGACCAGGAGCAGGTAAAAATGCTACTAGCTCTAGCTGATGAATTTGTGTGTATTACTATTATAGTATGTGTGATGTTAATATTTTTTAATATTTTGTATAATATTTAATTAATTATATCCAATATACAATATTATACAGTACATATTATATACAATAATTGTATATTTTTTAAGATTTCATGGAAACTATGCGTGATACGCCAAAATGAATAACATTTTAGGAATCAGTAGCGTCGACTTGTATAGATCAGCTGTTTGTTGCTGAGACAGAATAAAAGTAAAAATTTGTTGTTCCGTGTAATTAATTAATGAATAGCCTGATCATGGGTTCAAATTCTCACCTAATTTACAATTTGTGTAATTTGGAAACAACTGAAAATGCACAATCAGGTGTGATTTTTGTCAAAAACCGCACGACTTTATCTGTATGAACTGGGATGATAGAAAAGTACCCCTCTTTTCTAAAGCCAAACAAATCGCGGGAATTAAATTTCTGTGTGACGCATGTATATAGACTGTAAACTCTCTTGCAGTACTTAAAAAAATGGAGAATACGAATACGAGTGCTACGGAAAAAGAGGGAATAATAGGGAAACAAGAGAACCGAAATGTCCCGATGCAAAACTGGATGGATGAGAGAGGAACAAATAATAATATAACACGGAATGAAGACATAAAAGAAAGAAGAGAGATGAGTAAAATTTGCGATATGGTAAAACTGCCCAACGAGGATAATGATCAAAAGATAAAAACTAAATACAGAAACTAAACGGCCGACAAGAACTGGAAACGTAAGAAATGATAATAGTAAAAATACTGATACTGATAATGAAAATAATAATAATAATGATAATACCAAAATTAAAAACACAGAAAATAAACAAACCGGGATGGGCAATGCATCTATGCACACCCCATTTTATGTAACTTCCATTACACAAAGGGATATTGCAAATTTGAAAACGAATGCAAGTTCCACCATCTTACTATCTGCAAAACCTATGTAAGGTATAGGATATAGGAGGTGCAACTGCGGGGAAAAATGCCGTTACCACCATCCTCAAAGGAGCACAACAGGTGCGCAGGCAAAACCAGCACCAAAGAGAGCTACCATATTTTTAGATGTAACCAACACAATTCCGCTACTAAATACCATCCAGCAGATACAAAGCCAACTGACAAGTACAAGGATCCGAGAGCCGTACAAAAGGCATACAAAAAGACATTGCATGCGATATCGGGACAACGGGTATCGATAAAGATAGAGAAGAAAATTCTCGGAGGATCACAAGGCAACGAAACATGCACCACCATTGGAAAACGAATCAGAACTAAACTACATAAATGGAGAAACGAAAGCGAAAAAAAAAAAAATAATCCTAGTCAACATTCAGGGCCTTAAACCAAATCATTCCCTGGACAAAGTCACATACCTGACAGGACTCATGCAAGAAACAAGAGCAGACTTTGCATGCCTCACGGAAACCCATGTAAAGGACTGCCAGGTGAACTGTGAAAACTGCGAGTTTTGTGTTGACAAAAAAGAAATACATATTGACAACTATAAGATCCGAGCCGACAGAACAGTAAGGCGTAAGGGAGGATGTGCTATTTATACATGTGAGAAACATATGGCAGAAATGACTATAAGTACTTCAAACAACTACGTAGAATGTGTAGCAGCAAAAGTCGAAAAATTAAATATGGTACTAATTGTAATATACAGGGTGTTTATAAAGTCCCCAACTATTTCAGTGAAAACGTAGGAAAAAGGGTAAAATTCAATAACAATATAATAGAAGGCATACATTTAATGAATACTTAAGCATATGATTCTACATGAGTACCATCAGTATCTCTACAGAGTTCGAATCTGTCAGCAGCATTGTGGAACACATTTTGGAGCATAGTAGTATAGTGTCAAAAAGGTAGAGTGCAGAAATGTTACGTAATGTTGCATGATGACATAATATTGCATAATGTGGCAAGAGTGCCACCCCCCACCCCCTTTGTTGCGAAAAAGAGAGAGTACAGGCCTTTGTTGCCAACCCAAAATGGGGTTGCAAGGGGCATGCAACTTGGAGGCGGCGTTCTCCCCCAAGCTATTCCCCACAAAGGGGCAGAAAAGAAGAGATAGCAAGAGAGGAAGAGGGGTATGCAACTTGGAGGCGGAGTTCTCCCCCAAGCTATTCCCCCAAAGGGCCAGAAAGAGAGAGAGAGAGAGTGTACCGACCTTTGTTGCCAACCCAAAATGGGGTTGCGAGGGGCATGCAACTTGGAGGCGGAGTTCTCCCCCAAGCTATTTACCCCAAAGGGGCCAAAGGGCCATTAAAAAGAAAGGACCAGAGGTCCGCCCGAGCTCTTATGGGAGTCTTCTGCCATACACCGCCTTTTATAGTCCCAAACAGCCAGTTGGAGCCAGTTGGCTGAGTTGCCAGATAACGCCATGTATTTAATTCATCAGCCAATAGAAGCCTGAGTTCCAGATAGCGCAATGTATTTAATTCATCAGCCAATAGAAGGCTGAACTGCCAGTTTGCGTTTCACACCGCACTAGACCTACAGTTTAATGTGGAAACCGAATTAGAAATACACCTCGGCAGGGAATGATTGCCATCTCTTTCACATCAACCCACCGAATTGCTCATTTTGACGAAGATTAAGGTTTTCACACCACACTAGACCTACAGTTTAACATGGAATTAGAAATACACCTCGGCAGGGAATGATTGCCATCTCTTTCACATCAACCCACCGAATTACTCATTTTGACAATAATATTTAGTTAATACTATGATTTGCATGATTATATATTCCCCGTTCTATTATTTGATCATATATATATATATATATATATATATATATACGGTATATATATATATAAGCACACCGGACAAAAATTAGTCACCCCTAATAGCACCGATAGTAGGAAGTTCAAGGTCACACAGAGGGCGCTGATGTAGCATTGGTAAGTGACAAGTAGCGGTGACGTAGCACACAGGATCAGATCTGTTTCGTGAGGTGGTGAAGAACAAAGTGTGTGCTGGATATAGTCTGCAAAATGGGTCGTGAGGCAGACGTTACTCAGTGGCAAAAAGGAACCATCGTGTTTGGCAGAGCCCACGGACACAAAATGTCTGAAGTAGCCCAATTTGTTGGTGTGTCAACGCGTACTGTCCAGCGAGTTTACAAAGAGTGGTGTAGTTCGCAATCAACTGACAATCGACGGCGTAACTGTGGCCGGAAAACAATTCTCGACAATAGGGGCCGCCGCCATGTTTCTCGTCTAGTAACTGCAAATCGTTTTCAAACCAGAGAACAATTGCTCCAAGAAACCAATGAGGTTCTCCAGCGACCAATTTCCGAACTGACATTGCGACGAGAACTGCATGCGATGGACATCTGGAGCAGGGTACCACGGAAGAGGTCGCTGTTAACAGCAAGTCACAAATTGGCACGTTATAAATGGGCTCAGAGGCACAAAAACTGGACTGCGGCAGATTGGAAACGTGTAATTTGGTCCGATGAGTCCCGATTTTGTTTGTTCTCCAATGATGGGAGGCGACGAGTACATCGCAGGTCCAATGAAGCCTTTAATCCTGAATGCGTCGAAGGTGTTGTTCAGGCTGGAAACAGAAAGTGAAGCGCAGGACTCTGGCGGAACTTCGGGACCGGCTGATGAACGAGTGGCAGCAAATCGATGTTCAGTACATGCACAACCTCGTAGTCTCTCTGCCTCGCCGGATTCGTGCGGTTATCAAGGCCAGAGGCGCCGTCACACGTTATTAGGTACATTCTGAGAGGGGTGACATTTTTTGTCCGGTGTGCTTATACAGGATTGTATACAAAGTTTTGTCCGATAAATAAAATTTATTCAATAAAACCAAACATAAGTAATCTTCAGTGGTAGAAAGATGTTCAAAGTAATCGCCTTCATTTGCAATACATTTTTGCCATCTTCCTGGCAATTTCCTGATGCCATGTGCAAAGAATGTCCGTGGTTTAGCGGTAATCCAGGCATCTAGAACAGCGTGAATTTATTCCGCAGATGAGAACTTCCTACCACGAATTGAAGATTTAAGTGGGGAGAAAAGGTAAAAATCAGACGGTGCGAGGTCTGGTGAATATGGTGGATGTGGCAATACTGTAAAACCGAGATCGCGCAGTTTCTGAACAGTTTTAGCAGCTGTATGAGGCTTCGCGTTATCATGGAGGTAGTGAAGATGGTGGTATCCCCCATTAACTAGTCGCCGACGTTTTTGCTGAATTGCTACCTTCAAGCGATCTAAATGCTGACAGTAAATATCAGCATTTATTGTTTGTCCACGTGGCAATTTACCTCCAAAAGGAGAACACCCTTGCAGTCCCAGTATACCGAGAGCAGATGTTTACGAATGGTCAACGTCCGTTGAACTTCCACATTCGGGATATCACCATCTCCTCTCCAACTCATATGGTGATAGCTGCCATCATTGTCCCAATAGATCCAAACTTCGTCCATTGTAATTAATTGTCCCAAGAAATCATTTGCAGCATATTTCTCCAACAACTCTAAACATATTCGTTCACGGTTTGCCTTTTGTTCAACAGTTAAATAATGTGGAATCCATCGATTAGATAAATAACGTTTCCCCATCTGAATAAGATGCTGCTGAATTGTTCTGTGACAAACTCCCAGTTCTAATGCAATACTCCTAGTCGTAGCATACTTCTCTATATCCAGAAAGTTTTGTATACCTGTGTTCAAATCCAGTGATGGTCGACCACAACGTTGTTTATCATCGACACTGAAATTGTTTTCCTTGAATTGAGCCACCCACCGACGACATGTACGTTCATTTGTTGTTTCAGCACCAAGTGTCGAATTTATCTCTGCTGCTATGATTGCAGGTGACATTCCACGTTTCCAGAAGAAATAAATCAGCTTACGTACGTCTCTTCGTTCAAATTCCATGCTTAAAAATAAGCAATAAATGATAAATGCAGCGAGAAATGAATGAAGAGAAAATGATGATGGCTGACGGTTGGGTTGGCTAGGCGCTATGTAGCGCCTAGCCTACGCATAGCCTACGCATAGTGTTCGAAGCACGAGAATTATATATTAAATAAATCAACCGAATTTCAGTAGCCATAGACCTCATAATTACAAGAATATCAGCGTTTATTCATCGGACAAAACTTTGTATACAATCGTATATCCTATTGTATATCCAATAATTAATAAACAGAACGTTGTAATGGTGTTTTATTTATTCCTTGAACACGTTTATATCATTTTCTAAAACAGAGTAATTGAATAGATAAGTAACGAGGCTGACAGCTCAGCCAGCTGTAACATAAGCTTATTTAAAATAAATAACGAATCTGGCAACTCAGCAGCCAACTGGCTGAATAATAATTAAATACATGGCTTTATCTGGCAACTCAGCCAACTGGCTGTTTGGGACTCTATAAAAGGCGGTGTATGGCAAAAGACTCCCATAAGAGCTCGGGCAGCCGCCCGAGCAAGGACCTCTGGTCCTTTCTTTTTGATGGCCCTTTGGGTGGTGAGGAACAAAAATAACCCCTGTCATACTCCAAACTGTGTTCCGCAATGCTGCTGACAGATTCGAACTCTGTAGAGATACTGATGGTGCTCATGTAGAATCATATGCTTAAGTATTCATTAAATGTATGCCTTCTATTATATTGTTATTGAATTTTACCCTTTTTCCTACGTTTTCACTGAAATAGATAGGGCCTTTATAAACACCGTGTATAGACCCCGAACACACTAAGCTGAAAAACAGCTGTGCTAAACTTTCTAGAGAGATCGAAGTGTTGAAAGGAAAGATCGTTAGTGGTGAGATCATTCGACTGTACCGTCATAGGCAAGGTTTAAAGCCTTGGCATGAATTTCCAAAGCCAAGAAAAACTCAACTTAACATCGATGACAGAATGTGGTTTGCCCATTATCTTGAAGATTGGGATGTGGATGATTTCATGCATTTAGCTGTCTCCGATGAATTTTTTGTTTACGTAACACGTCGGCCTAACTACCAAAATGATCGAGTGTGGGCCACAACACCAGATGAAATCGATGACAATGAACATTATCGCGAATTATATATAAAAAGTCCAGACTGTGTTGGTGTGTTTGTTTTGTTCACTGCAAAGAAGCTCATGTGGGTGGTGAAGCCAAATGGTCAGAGTTGGGATGGACAGTATTTTCGTGATATTATTCTAGCCCAGCATGTCATTCCTTTTCTAAGAAACCCAAACAATGTTATGGATGTCGATCAGGTCACACTTCTGCACGATAAGGCCCCCTGCTTTAAGGCATTAGCCACTCAACAGTTGTTGCGGAACCATGAGATCGATTTCTTTGGAAATGAAGAATGGCCAGGAAATTCTCCTGACCTGAACGTCTGTGAACACATTCGATCAATTATAAAGGACAAGGTTGAATGTCTCTTGTTTCAAGAACCTGCAGCAAATCGATTTTCGAAGGATACAATGACGCAACACATTGAAACTGTTTTAGCAAATTTGCGTAACGATCAAGATCTATTCACGTCACTTTTGGCAAGCTACCCAAAGCGAATTCAGGCTGTCTTGGAAGCCAATGGCGGGAACACCAAGTTTTAATTGTTTCTCATTAAATGCAAGATTAAATTCTCTTTTGTAAGGTATGTTTAGTTTTACTGTACCTCTAATGGTTTAGGCCATGGGCGGGGGTGGCTAAGGTTTATTGGAGCCCCGTACCTCCATGGGCAGCTTATCATTCCTTGATAAATCAGAGCCAACCTTTAACCAGTGTGTGTTTTTTACCACTTCTGATGGCACCTGCTTCTAACTGGTCCACCCTTCTAACCGTTCTCAAACATGCCCAGGGTATCAACACTACTGTAATAGAACCTGGAACCTGGACGAAGGACAGTCATCACACTTGATATGCAGTTATATGAAAAAGCTAAGCAGCTTGAGATGTCCAGGGAAGACTGCAGAGGCAAATGGGTGTTACGCATAAGAGAGCTTCACACAGTGATGGCGGCAGTGAGGGCAGCCGGCAGCCTCATAGAAGGAAGTGGCCTGGATGATGCATGGATAGAGGCTGACATCTTTGGACCATCAACTGTTCGGCAAATATTAGAGTGGAGACACTACAAGAGAGCGGTCAGTGCCTATGCCATCACCCTGCTGGCATTGTTCTCCCGGATGCTTTCTTCAAGAATCATCAATATTTTTACCTAGATCTCAAGCAACTGGCATTCTCAGTAAATGATGCATGTCATGAGGGTTCAAATGAAACTCTTGAGGCCCACAACAAGATGTATGAGAAGAGACAGCATCACGTCTCATGGATGAGTTCAACAAAAAGAACAGAGCAAGGCCAATGTTCAAGGTATTTCATGATTACATGGAACTTATGCTGACAACACTCAGCTTCATCAAAGCAACAAGACAAGGTAATTGGAACCCCCATCTAGCTGCCCTAGAAAGTCTCACCAAGTACTTCTTTGCTCTTGACAAACTCAAGTACGCCAGGTTGGTCCCTCTGAATCTCTCTGAGATGAAAGCATTGGAAGAAACTGACCAAGATGTGTGGAGAGAGTTCAAGAACGGCAATTTCGTGGTAAACAAAAATGAAGTTCCCTTTTGTGCCATTGGTCCAGACCATGGCATAGAACATGAGAATCGGTGGATGAAAGTTTGTGGTGGGCTGATTGGCATCATCCTCAATGAAAGTGCACGGACAAGACTGTTCTTTACGGCCCCAGAGCTAGCTCGCTTGGCAGAAGCAGCTTCAAGCCTGGGAGTTTGACAGAAAGCAAGTAGGCAAAGACATCATGAGCTGTTACAAAGTCTCAATGAACGACAGGAAAAACAGGTGGAAAAGCTAAAAAATGAGATCAGGTCCTTCTAAAATCCATTCACATTTGATGGAGAAGAGCTTACAAGCCTCATCAGTCATACAGTTATGCCAAGCAAAGTAGTGAACGATCTGTACAATCAGAAAACAATTGGGTCAGAAGCAGAGCATTTTTTAAGCTTTTCCCACTGGGCGACAAAGGCAGATCGGGAAGTGGGGGTGGGGATTAAGGCAGGGGTATACTGCCAATTTCTTAACAACCGGTTCTGATACAGATAGGGGTGTAAATCGGCGAGCGCCAATGGCGCGAGTCATTAAGCTAGAGGGTTTGGGGTGAGCGGTAGCTCCCCCAGCGGGGTCCGGGGCGGAGCCCAGGAAGCCAACGCATTTTAGCTTTTCCAAACAGCATTTTGTAACATTTTGGCAGAAATTATTTAACATATTCTTTATACTCACTAATGACATAATTATCTAAAAATAAACAAATTTTTCATCAAAAAATAAATAAATATTGAAACGACCACTGCTTGTGATACTACCTATATTTTTCTATAAAATCCTGGAAAAATTAAAAAAAAATTCGATATAAATAAATTTCTACTGACTGTTAAATACAGGGTGTCCCAGAATTAGCTATTTCAATGAAATCGGACAAATTTAATAAAAACTGACATAATTTTGTGTTTATTACTAAATTATGATACAAAAACAAATAGATTTATAAATCATAAGTCAAAACTTTATTGAGAAGTTTCAACATGTGCACCGTCTGTATCTCTGCAAATTTCAAATCTATCCTCAGCGCTGCGAAACACATTTTGAAGCATTTCAGGTGCTATCTCCCGCACTGCCAACTGGATGCGTTCTTTAAGTTCAGCTAAACTATTGATCTTTTGGCGATAAACCTTTGTTTTTATGAAACCCCATGCAAAGAAATCCAGGGGTGTCAAATCCGGAGAACGCGGAGGCCAAGGTCGAGGTCCTCCACGTCCAATCCACCGATTCGGAAGGCGTCTGTTGAGGTATTCTCGAACAATTAGAGCATAATGACATGGTGCTCCATCTTGTTGAAACACAACATTATCAAGAATGCCATCATCAAGAAGCTGTGGTTCGAGAAACTGCTGAAGCATATCAAGGTAGACGGTACCTGTTACAGTTGCTCCCGCAAAGAAGCATGGGCCATAAATTTTGGATTTGGTCATTCCAAGACACACGTTAACTTTTGGAGAGTCTCTTTGCCATTCTATGACTTCAGACGGTCTTTCATTGGACCAGATACGACAGTTGTGTCGATTGACTTTACCACACGTGTGGAAAGTCGCCTCATCACTGAATAAGATGTTATCCAATAAACTTTCATTTTCGATTTGATCCACAATTTCTGCACACCTTGCTGCTCGATTTGGATAATCCTCTTCATTTAGGGCATGCAGTACTTGAATGTGATAAGCCTTTTTCATCAGTGTCGAACGCAAGATTCTATGAACTGTTGTCTTGGATATGTTGAGTCTTCGACCGGCCTCCCTAACCGAAGTTGTTGGTTCATCCTCAAACAATTGTCGTACCTGTTCGGTACTGTTACGTGCTGTCCTTGGGCGTCCTCTTCCCACCTCGTCGTGTACAGATCCAGTTCTTTTAAATTTGTTCACAAGTTCACGAATCGCTTTGTCTGTAGGACCGGTTCTGTGGAATCTTCTTGTAAATTTTTCTCTGATTTCATTACATTGCATTCCTTTGATACGGGATGTTACAACAAAGATGCGTTCTTGTGTATTCATTATTAATAGGGTTCTGAAAGAGAATGAAAATAAAACTATGAAAAACTATGAAAAAATTATGAAAATAAAATTATGAAAAAAATTTAGAAATTTATACATTTTTAACACATATTAAACATGATAAACATAAATAAAAGTGTTTTTAAAAAATTTGTCCGATTTCATTGAAATAGATAGTTAATTCTGGGACACCCTGTATTTGTTAAAAACAAACAAACGGTTCGGTGATCCAATCAAAATTTAACAACCGGTTCGGGCGAACCGGACCGAACCGGTCCCAGCACACCCCTGGATTAAGGATACTATGGATCCGATGTTCCCTAATCAAGCCACCATCCCCGTGTGGTCTGAAATAACACTAGCATTATCTATATATAAATATTTAATGTAAATTTCATACTTACATTTAGGATAAACAGTTCTAATTGTGGCATATGTGCATGTATTATATGTATTTGTATGGCTTCCAAGACAATGCTCCCAAGATAACTCCCAAGACAATTCTATTTTTACAAATTTTGAAAATTCCTTCTCCCCCAGTACCCTAAAATTTCATTTACTGGGCGACAAATTTTCTTCACTGGGTGACATTCATGTCGCCCACTCACTAGGT
The DNA here is from genome assembly GCA_023014485.1 of Bathynomus jamesi. Lineage (NCBI taxonomy): Eukaryota > Metazoa > Arthropoda > Malacostraca > Isopoda > Cirolanidae > Bathynomus > Bathynomus jamesi. The sequence goes on along the minus strand of JAJOZX010003389.1, from coordinate 443,716 downwards.
TAAAAAATGCTCTGGTCAGAAGGCTTACCAGAATTTTGTACAGGATAGAATCTCCTCTGGGAAGGTGAACCTATGGCCCTTCATGAAGAAAATGAAATTGCACACCTGGAAAGCTGCAACCAAATCAGCATCCCACAAAGTAGGATCCAAAGTCCAGGTCCAGACCAGAAATTGATGTAAAGGGAACTCTTGGAAGATACGAGTTTTCAGTTCATCCAAGATCATTGTTCGACAGCAAGAGAGATCTGCTTCCTACACTGGACAAAAGCAAGCTTATGACTGCTCTTGAATCAAATAGTAATGCTGATGATACTAATGCTGATGAAGACCTAACACCAACTACAAATGAAGACTCAAGTGCGCCCCTTAGTATGTTAATCAAGGTCATACCTGTACAGTAATTGATGGGATGGCAGTTGTTCAGGAACTGGGAAAATCATCATACGTTCAGACCTGTTCTGATCTTGCAAAATGCCTCTGTTCGAAGCTGTACCAGAAAGCTTCAGATTATGATGAGATACACCTTGTACTTGATCGCTATGATCTACCTATTTCATTGAAACAAGCAACCAGAACAAGACGCAGTGGTACACAGAAATCTGTCTGCCACAAGGTTTCTGATAATACACCATTGGCTAAGGTAACAATGAAACAGTTCCTGTCTCACACTAGCACAAAAGACCAGCTCACCTCATACCTGGCACAAAAGGTCATAGAGGAATATCAAACTTCACCCAAGACAGTCATTGTTTCCCACAAGCAGTCAGTGCTATCCAATGGGATGGAAGTACATCACCTAGAGAGTTCCCATGAGGCGGCTGATACAAAGATAATTACATGCGAAGGATGTTGCAACAGAGAAGCAACCAAGCTGGATATACAGTCACCTGACACAGACGTTCTTGTGCTTTGTACCAGAAGATTCCCTGATCTCATACCTGATACAAACTTCGTCACTGGTACAGGACATTCCAGGCGTACCATTAGTGTGAAGAAAATCTATGAAAGACTTGGTGATAGAGATGCTTCAGCACTGCCTGGTTTTCACGCTTTCTCAGGCTCAAATCAGACGGGACGATTTGCTGGCAAGGGCAAGCTTATCTGCTGGAAAACCTTTAAGGCTGCTTCTGATACCGTAAATGATGCCTTTGCTCAGCTTGGAAAGAACATGGTACCATCCACTGAAATTGAAAAAACTTTGGAAGAATGTGTGTGTCAGCTGTATGAACCAGGAACTGCTCACAAGGATGTTGCTGAGCTGCGCTAGAAGCTATTCTGCAGAAACCAGGCAGGAGGAGAGAAACTTCCTCCAACAAAGGGAGCTCTTCATCAGATGATCCTTAAGGCATATTATGAAGCCATGATTTGGGAAGCAGATACGATGGCAAAGCCAATCTGCCACAACCAACAAATTATGGATGGAATATTGAGGAGAACATCTTCATACCTGTGCCCACATCAGAACCTCCTGCTCCTCAAGCAATAATCGAACTGATACGATGCCAGTGTTGCAATCCCACTAGGCAGATGACAATGTTTGCCAAAAAACTATTGAAAATAACCTTTCATGTAATCTTGATGATACGTGTGTTAGTGATGACGATGATGTCTCTCAAGTGATATAGTTTACATGGTGAGAGCAGAAATATAATATAGAAGAGAGAAAGAAGTATAACATAAATAGTTAAGATTGTCAACCTGCATTGGTTTCTATTATAATTATTTCAAGTTTTTCAATATATTTTAATAAAATACTTTGTAAATTGTATGAAGTACACTTTGAATTGTGTTTGCCTTCATTTCACATTCATATTTAATGAATAAGTTGAGAGTTGAGGGATCAGATGTTGGAGAAATATTAAAAAACCATCGGATTTGGCTCTTAATTAAAGGGTTAAAATTTGATTTGTGCTCCCGAAGCCACAGAGGAAGGTAAAAATTCCCAACATGTTTCATCATACATGTGGACCTATACTGAACATAAAAATGATTGTTGGCAAAAATTAACATTCAATGCACACGGGATTACATAAGGCCCTGAACTAGATATCACATCTTTACAATGATGAATGAGTTACTGTGAATAGATAACGATAATGTTTTGAGTTGTTTAACCTTGTAGCATGTCAAAATAGATGCGGTGTGCAAGGAAGTGGATCTGGTGAATTTTAGCATGAAATCTGATGGATGGTAAAACAGATTTGGGGCATGACACAAAGTAAACAAAAAATTTACTTCATTCTACCATGGGATTGGGTGTTGTGTCGCTAAGTTGGAAATGCTGTTTGGGCGCATCATAAGGTAGAATCAGTGGAGGCACTGAACAGCTTGTCGGTTTGCCATTACCTCCAGCCTCAATGGGTGTAGAGGACAGAGGGGCCCACCAATAGACGAGTGAGAAATAACCAGACAGGAGTAGTAGTTCCTAGTGGATACTGGGAAAAACTGCGAGCTGGCACGATTACAAAGTTCCAGAGTCAAGAGCATTGGAAGCTTCTCTAGAGTATCCGCAAGTTGAACAATCCGTTTCAGTTGTTGGTTGCCCAATGGAAGAAAACTAATTTATCTGGAAACTAAGCACAATGGCTTGATGTGCAGAAATAAGGTTTATTCATTCAGTGTGGCATTCTAAAAGGAGTTTCTGGTACATAAAGTGTTAAAGCGTGAATGGACAATGCTTACAACTGGAGTTAACATTGGTATGGCCTGCATGACGATGAGGGCCCAATAGTGTGGTTTTAGATTATGGTAATGGGAACAAGTTATATGGAGTATTGCAGTTTAAGGTAGAAGGTCAATCAATTATAGTCCTCAAAATTTATTTCATTCGTCTGTGTAAATTTATTAAAAAATTGTGTACACATCTAATACAGGTATAATTACAGGAATAATATTAAGTTAAGTTAAGTTAGGTACGGTACTAAGTTCTAATTGCTAAATTGTAGATGCTAATTATTATTAAGATTTTCCACTGCAACAAATTGGGTCATTTTGTGCTGACTGAGTTAAATTTGAACGTGGGAATGTAATCGAGTGGTAAGAAAATCATTTTTGAAGTAAAATTAAAAGATTGACAAGCTCGTGTAATATTGTCTTGTTAGTATTAAGCTGTTCTGTTATATAAAATTATTTTTCTATTTGGATATTATTAGCCTGGGGTAGGAGTGCGAAGTCACATCAGCTCTATGGGATCACAATTCTAGTTGGTTGGAGCAGCATAGTCACAAATCTGTGACAAACCTCCTTCGTAACGGCAACGGTCACGTTACGCTACGCTACGCTACGCTTTACGTCGGAACCAAACCACAGTTCGCTAAATCATCTGAACGCGGAGGACAGTCACCCATCCAACTACTGAACAGATCCAATGTCGCTTAACCTCACTGACCTAATAGAAACCAGTGGTGCGGCGTAGTCGAATCACGAGTAAAAGCTCAAACTAAGGTCACCTACTCGGATTAGTTACTCGTAACAAAGTATTGCAAACCCACTTTATTGAGCTTGGTCTTTTGAGGTCAATTATAACTGCTACCGTAGCAGGTTTAGAAGCTTTAATAGCTGTCACACCTTTCGTACTTCTGAATTACGAGCAACAACACCAAGAGACGCAAGAACACGCAGCCTCTCCACTTCGGTTTGTGCGATCGTTTGCTCGCAGAATGAAATACAGGAAGAGGCTAATTTCGATTCTGTTCTACCTTCTACGAATAGCGGATAGAACGAATGTAGAAAAACAAAATCCCAAAAAGCGATAATTTATATGATGTAATCCCACATTCTACAGCTTCTACGAGGTTAGGTGTGCTGTGGAGTTTCTTCACCTCCGCTCAGTTGCTGTCTTTGTACAGAGGTCTTGTCCGCCCTGCATGGAATATGCTTATAATGTATGGGGTGGCTCAACCCACACAATCGTACTTGACCGGGTGGAACCAAAGGCTTTCCGTCTCATCATTTCCCCGCCTCTTACTGACTATCTTCAATCCCTCTCTCTTCACCGCAATGTTGCCTCATTCTCCCTTTATTATCGCTATTATAACGGACACTGTTCTTCTGAACTCTCTAACTGCATACCTCCTCCTTTAAGGAGAGTGCACAGCACCAGACTTTCGACACTTTCTCATTCCTTTTCTGTCCAACTCTCTAACGCAAGGGTTAATCGGTATTTTCAATCTTTCATCCACTCAACCGGTCAACTCTTTGAACAATCTTCCTCAATCCATTTTTCCCCCTGTCTATGACCTCCAATCTTTCAAACGCAGTGTGTCTAGGCATCTCCAAAACCCTGGACCTTGATTTTGGCTCGCTTCTTCTCCTATTGGGGGTGTCACTTTTGCTGGCATTCGCCCTTGGCCCCTCCTTCCTGCATAAAAAAAAAGACATTCAATGTAATGAACAAACGCAGGATAATCTGACGGTTAAGAACATTTACGTTATAGAAGATCACCCGCCAGTACAGCCAAGTGGTAAAGCACCAGGCTATTAATCAGATGGTCATGGGTTCGACTCTCGGCTCAGAGTTCAGATTACGGGAATTAAATGCGCCTCTCTGGGTCTCCCTCAGTTGGGTATAAGTGGCTCGTATCCCACGAAAAACTACAGGTCCTCCTACATCATGTGACTTTCGACATTACGGAGGAGATTAAATGACTCGAAACATTTTATTATTAATTTTTGACAGATAATTATAATTTTCTTTCTGAAAGATATATTTATAACAATAAAATAACTACACGTGTGGAACATGTACTTATTATAAATTGCAAATATCAACATAAAAGAAAAAATAAATTGAAGCTAAGTACTTATTAGAAAATGAAGCTTTTAATAAATATTTTAATGTTTTTCGGGGATTAATTTTTCTCTTGTTACATTAGCACACGTACCTACAGACAGTACAGTACTGTGCACAACTTAGGGACCACTCAGCACTATCATATAAATAGCGACATGGATTCAGTAAAGTAATTTTATTGATTATAATTCATTCTTTGTTAAAATAGCCCAAATTATGTACGTATTTGAAGGAATAGCTCCACAAATAGAATGTAATTGTGCCTTAATGCGTCTCACTTAAATTTTAAGAAAGTGTACTTGGACATCTACAGATCTACAGAAGCTAAGGCTAACAAAGACCCTAAGATCCACTCTAAGGCTAGCCCGAGAGAAAGGAGAGAGTAGGGGGTTAAGAGAAGAGAGGAGAATAAGGGGTTAAGTAAGGAGCAACACCTATCATTCGTGGGTTAACATTCATTCAGAAAAAGAGGGAAAAAGTCTCACCATCATCATCCGCCGGCCACTGCCGACAAGTCAGAAAAATAGTCGGAGAATATAGGAGAGGGGTGAAAGATGAAAAGAAGTAAAATAAGAACGCTTACAAACCATGCAAACACAGTCTTAACTCACTGTCATACCATGCAAACTACAAACATGCAAGAAAAGAGTTAGAGACATGCAATAAGGAAGGATAAGAAAAAAAAAAAGTAGGTAAAGTTAAACAAAAAGTGGTTAGTTTACGCTATGAGCTACATCTACATTCGTGTTAGTCTAATTTTTTTTTTTTTTTTTTTTTTTATGCTGGCATCACGCTGGCATGTCACAAGCTGGCATTCATCGTCAACAGACTCATCCTCGAGCACCACCACCAGAGCTCCTGTTGTTAACTTTCTTTTTTAATTTTAAACAACGTTAATATTTTTAAAATGTCTGTCAAGACGGTTCTTAAACACATTAACGCTGGTAGAATGAACGACTGACGCGGGAAGATTATTCCATTTATCATTACTTTAAACGTAAAGAAGTTTTTAGCGATATTAGTAATGAAACGTCTGCCACGCAACTTGAATCCGTTATTGCGAGTATTACTATTATCGAAAGTGAACAATTTGTCAAAATTTACGTTATCGATGTTATTAACGATTTTGAAAACTTCAATAAGCTCCCCCCTTAATCTCCTAGTTTCGAGTGAATACAAGTCTAACACTTTAATCCTATCTTCATAAGGCTTATTGCGCAATGCCGGAATAAGTTTCGTGGCACGACGCTGAACCCTTTCTAACCTATCAATATCCTCACGCAAGTACGGGCACCAAAACTGAACGGCATATTCCAAATGCTGTTGAAAGCATGTTGAAGTTCGCAATCGGGTATTTTTTAAATACATTCATTGGTATTCTCTGGGAAAAATATAGAAGCAAAACTTTAAATGTTGATAAAAGTCAATATTTTACTCTGTTAAATATTAGGTCCAATTTCCTTGCTGATGAACTTTAGTAATACCGCTATGTTTTTCTAGCTCCAATGGGAAATTAGTGAAAAACGAAGGTTTTTCAAACAGGCGTTCAAGACCTAATCAAGACATCCAATGAAATTGGCACAACTGATGATACGAGTAGACATAGAAGATCATCACAGCTATCAATTTGATACTGAACACGTGAGAATTAGATTACTACTTGGCAGACGTACATCCAACAGCTACCTCGCGAGAAAACTGCGGGAAACTACCTAGGTCAAAGTTCACTCATCCACAATCATCTACTATATACGAAGTATAACATGTAAACAGTATCATGAAAAAAGATTTTGAACAGAATTATTTTAGCCAGTCAGAACTCAATATTTATTTTAAGCTAGCGAGTCATTCGTACTTTAAATTCTGCTTCAACAATTTTGACCCAGGAACTTCGGATTATCCGAAGCTCAAAATATTGATATCTGTCGTCTTTAGTAAATTCATTGACTGAATGGCTTTGATGGATTTTACGAAAGTGCATGAAATTTTTAGAAGCTTGGAGTGAATAGGTTAATCTTCGCCTTTTTACCTACAGCATATAATAATTTAAATTATCGTATAATTACCGATGAAACGTCGATGTTGGCCTTGATTTTATTTCGAAGTTGATTTCGCCATTCGACATAAAGGTCTCGAACCGATCTTCGATGAAATATATTCAGCTGTTTCATCACACTTCGAATATCACCAGTTAGAGTCAAAGTTGAAGGCACGCACGTGTGAAATTCCTCTTGGCATATATCGACCTTGAAAGTGAAAAGATTTATTAATAGATTCACCATAATACTACTACTACTGTGGTTTGGACCCACATTACAATATGGGTTCTCTCTCTCATATAGCCCCTTCTCCCAACCGAAAATTTGTAAATTATTAAATAGGAGAAAGCCCAAAATCTCGAAATAACTTAAATATAAGCTTGAAACTCCAGGTAACTACAGTCCAACAGAGCTTCACTGTCAAGTGTCGGACTGCAATAACCTGGTCTGAAGCTTATTTTGTAAATTATTGCTTTCTAAAATAAAATTATACGTACAGTCGTACAGACCATGAGGTCTTGCAGTTTTTCTGTCGTTGAAGTCTCGAAAATGCAAATTTACTTAGTATTGTGGCGAGTCTTCAGGTATTTAAATACTAAATATTTATAGCTAGGCCAACTGCCTTTGATTAATGTTCTTCATAAATTTAAATATTTACAGTAACTTCACTCAGTTATTGCGTTACATGTTCAAATACCTGAATAAACTTGACATTGGAATTAAACCTTGGAGGTTTCCCAAAGTGCAACATCCAGTTGAGCCTCGCCCCTAGCAGGAGAATAATGTCCGCCTCCAACAAGGCAAAAGTGCGTCCGGCGCTGACACACAAGGGGTGACTGTCAGGTAAGACGCCTTTCCCTAATAAAATAAACCTCATAAATTTGCTGAAACAGAAATAATCCATCAGACCAACACTTCATAACCGCACCATTTTACCTTTCCACCGTTCAAACACAAGAAACGAAGACAATTTAAGGAGAGGATGACGATCCCATATCATTTAATTCTGACATTATAAAAATAATTATTTTCAGAGCCTCCGTGGCTCGGTCGGTTAAGGATTTAATTTGAAACATTTAAGATTCTAGGTTCGTCGCCCACTGCCGCATCCTCGGGTTGAGTCGGGTCGGTAATCTACTCTGAAAATGCTTGTACCCAAGTGACTCTCCGGTTCTCGGTCAACCCCTTTCCGTGTGGGAAAATAGGGGTTCCAGATGCTTCCGGATGAGTACATACTTATTTTCAAAGAAATTTAAACCGATAAATTCTGATGTTCTCGATACTCCAGTGGATGTGGTCGAACTCAAGGACCAACTACTACTACTACTACTACTAATAATAATAATATTGGGGTTATTTAACCTCCTTCGTAACGGCAATGGTCATGTGACAAAGGGAACCAAGAGCTTTACGTGGGATCACATCTGAATGCAGAGACTGGTCACCCATCTAGCTAATGAACAGACCCGACGTCGCTTAACCTCTATGATCTAATAGGAAACGGTGTTGTGACATGACCACGATGTAGCTAATGTCAACACTAAGCACTCAATGCCCATATGCCCATGTACGATCAGATACACGATCTCGAGCAGAAGGCACAGTTCACAAATCGTTCAATAAATTATTAAATGCAGAAACATTACTTATTAAATATACGTACAAAGAGGAAACCGCCAAGACAACTTAAAATGAATTTTCTCAAAACAATTTTGTAAGTTGAAAATAGAGGATAAAAAACAAAGAAAAAAATTGACTTTTCACATGAATAATAAATACCGCAAAATATAAAATAAAATAAAACTACTAAGGTATTTTTACCCATGGGTGTAGGAAGGAATGGTATCGAAGACGCTTCTAAAAAGGTCCCAATTTGCTTCTCGGCTCGAGCATAAGCGGCACCTTTGCCGATGATCACAAGAGGTGATTTCGCGTCCTTAAGCATTCTCAGCGCTTCTTTCACGGCGGCAGGGCACGCCAAACTCGGTGGAGGTTCCGAAACTCTAAATTTAAACTCAGAGTTTAGTTTGCCATTATTTTAATCCGGGAAAAGTGAAAACAAACCAGATTCAAACTATACCTTGGAAAGCTCTGTATATCACACAAAAGAACACTCTTCCTGAGAAGATTTCCTGGAAGATCCACGTAAGTTGGTCCTGGTCTACCGTAAGTGGCTTTCTTGAACGCTTGGTAAATGACATAAGGCAAAGCTTCAGCACTGGAAGGGCGAGCAGAAAATTTGCAATAAGGACGGCAAGCTTCAACCTGATGGGTGAAGAAAGTTCTCACTGAAGGCAAAAGGTTTAAAATTGTTTAACTTAGCAAATACTACATTATAATCAGATTGGGGAAAAAATACCTACTTGAAGACATTCTTGAAAGGCTCCCATGCCCTCTTGGTCAGTATCTGAAGATCCTCCCAGAACTAGAAGCGGCCAGCAGTTCTCTTTCGCATTCGCGATGCCTCCAATCGCATGCAAGACACCAGGCCCCGAAACCACAAGACAAACCCCAGGACGACCGGTTAAGTACCCTAAAATCATTAAAAAAACATCACCTGGGTTGACTTCGGAATTTTTTTCTACAATAATGAACATTTTCTGGTAAGAAAAGAAGAGTACTCTCAAGCAGAAAAATCGCGGCACCTACAATGCGTGATGATGGTACCTTTTAAGAGACAAGAATCTTCACAGACGAATCAGTTTGTCGAAGTATTAAGAATTTTCACGAATGCGGTACAAATTTTTGACGAATATGTTTAGATCTCTATAAACAATGACGACAAAACACGAAACTGTATAGCCTAACCCAATTTCACCAATCGAACATTTAGCCATACCTCACCTTTATTTCAAAGAAGTTTCAAAGGCAATAAAAAACATAATCTTAATTCATACACAACATTTGAGTTTTTTCTTTTCTAGCGCTTGATTTGCTGTCAAAGATAAAACGTTCGGGAACGCGTCATTTATCAAATATAACAAAATACCCCGCATGAAGTTTATTGCCAAAGTACAGGGGCAATGTTATTCTCTTTTCATTTACTCCAGGAATTTCGGTTATTCCCATAATTACCATTAATAGAGGTTGTTTGATGGGACTTTTTAACCTCCTTCATAACGTCTAAGGCCGTATGATGGAAAGAACCTACAATTTTAAGCGGGATCCTAACCGCGGGTCGTTTACATATCTGGACGGAGAGGACGGTCTCCTATTCGACTACGATCAGACTCACTGGCGCTTAACTTCGCTGATCGATGGGAAACGACGTTATGGCCAGGATTATCACTCCAGCTCATCCACACACTGCAAGACTTCCTTTTAAAAGATGTTTTCCTTTAACCAGTGAGATGAGACAATTCCCTTTCTGTGTGAAGTTTATATTTAAAAAAAAAAAAAAACGATCTCTGATCTAACCAAGCTTATTTTATTTGTAGAATCAAAATAAATTCGATTTTGCATACAATTTTTTTGACCTTGTTAATAACCGACAATCGGGATCGACATGCGAGGGTCCAGGAATCGAATCCAACAGGGCCGCCGAATTTCTGAACAAACCAAACCTGTCGCCGCAGCAGCAAACGTGGATACATGAGTCGGCGAATCCATATTTTTTGGTTAGAAATGTGAATGACTGAAAAGGCTTGTTTGTCAAAAATCTGAAAAAACTAATATCTTGTGGGATGACACTAGGTGAAGAATCCTTTATAACTATTACCCCGATATACTATAATAAAGGGAAAATATTACAAAAAATGAACCTAAAACACGGAACCTCAACAGAAAACAACTATTTGAACTTCCACAAAGCATATTAAAAATAATTGGAGAGACATTCTTCTGGTATGGGAGAGAGTTGTCCCCGATTTGAGAGAGCCTTCATCGTTATAATCAAATTCAAAGCAGTGTCACTCGGTAACGAAACGAACATTTGAGCCCGAAGCACTAGAAGCAAGGGCGCCAAAGAAAATCTTAAGATACAAGTTCGAGATGACATCTTAAATAACTGGGAATAATACCTACTAATTAGTTTGAAATATTCCCTTAATATTATATCGGACTTAACACACCCATAGCTTGAGCAGCGTAACAGGCAGCTTGTTCGTTTCTCATTGCAATAAACCTTATTCCATTTTGCTGGGCAGTCATAGCCACTTCCACTACGGGAATACCAACGATCTAAAAGCGAGTTAAACATTAGTTAGTCGACTCTAATTTTCTTTCGGATTCAATAAGAGCTTTTGCATAATAAAAACAGTTAATCACTGAATTGGAAATTAATCAAATATTTTCAAAACTTTATGATAAAATCAAATGAATCACAGCCGTCTCACATTTTCAAATCCCTGAAGAATATTAAAGTTTTCATTCATAGCCTATTAGGTACTCGTATAATAAAATCAAAGGAAACTCACCCCAAATATATACTCAACACCTTGAATTTTCAGAGCATCTATTAACACCTGCACTCCATCAACGTCCTCATTGAACATTTTTAAATATATTTAGGGAATTCTTTTTAAGTTAAATATAATTCCTGGAAGTAAAATTAACATTAGAAATGATGAGACGATCTTTAAAACAATTATTTCTTCCACAAGGGACTAACCAGGATAGCAAAGTGGGAGAGGGCAAGGCTGTTAATTTGGAGGTCGTGGATTAGAGTCTCAGCTCAGACTTAAAATTTCAATGATTAAGGCGGTGGTTCTTGTATTTCTTCGCGAGGTAGTGGTTCCGATTCCACGCAAAGATGTAGGCCCTCTCCGTCACGAAAGTTAAGCAACCTCCAAATATTACTATTCCACCAACAAGGTTGAGTGGATGCCAAGATTACATTCCTCCATTAAATCAATTTTTATTATAGAAATGGACATTTTAAACACTGATACTTCTGCGAGCAGTTACCTTGTTAACAGGTAACATCGGACACTCCCATTCTATTCCACACACAGAGATGTGGTGGTGGTGAAGTGCGAATCCTGAGAATCACCTAAGTTTAAACATTAGCGAAATTAGTGTCCGATCCAACTCAACCATAAGTAACAAAGAGATGTCTTGCAAGGCTACTTCTTTAATCAGACTTCAATCGTGGATTTAAAAATTGTAGAATGTATCGACTAACGTTTCAATTTAAATTTGTACATAATTATAATTCTCTAACAAAAACTTTACCAGTTACTTTAATATAGGCTGACCATATTTCCTCGAGACAAAAACGGGACATTGGGATGGCAAAAAAAGGGACGGGGGTTATGTAATATTCTGTATTCATGAAAAAGTAAGTACATAAACATCTTGAGCTTACAATTATTCTTCAGTGACAGAACCCATACAAAAACCCATACAAAACGGTACTGTCCCGTTCAAAACGGTACGTATGGTCAGCCTACTTTAATATGACCCGATATTATCTGATCCTTTGGTGGCTTTACATAAAAGCATCAAAAATGCTTTACCATAGTTGAATTTTCATATATATATATATATATATATATATATATATATATATATATATATATATATATATATATATATATATATATATATATATATATATATATATATATAAACCGAGACACCTTATTCTAATTTTTTTTGAATTAATAAATGCAATATACTTTAGAGATATAAAGATGCTTGGTTTATTTCCATCCATGAAGAAAATAAATTATACGAGGGTCACTCAATATATTTTGCCCCACCTTTTTTTTTCTTTCCAAGTTTCCTTGTAAGTTCTAGAAATTTTTGTACACTAGTGGTTACATACCTTTTTCACAAGTTTTTATTTTTCCACATAGTCTCCATCCTTTTCTACGGCTTTCCTCCACCTCGTAAGAAGGGCCTTTATTCCTTGCTCATAAAAGTCCGCTGGGTTCCGCTGGAGCCACCTCTTAACCTCCTCAACAACCTCATCGTCACTCTGAAACTTTCTTCCACGAATAGCATCCTTCACTGGCCCAAACAAATGGAAGTCTGAAGGTGCCAGATCCGGGCTGTATGGAGGGTGGGGTAACACAGTCAAGCATATTTTTGTGATTGCCTCTCTTGTTTGCAAACTGTTGTGTGGTCTTGCGTTATCGTGCAAAAGAAGGCAGTCTTCCAATTTTCTCTCCGGTCGAACTCGCTTTATACGTCTCTGGAGTCTCTGTAGGGTAGCAATATATGCCTCAGAGTTGATTGTTTGTCCTTTCTTCATAATGTCCACCAGAATCACCCATTTCATGTCCTAGAAGATGGTAGCCATAACTTTTCCTGCAGAGGGAGCCATTCTGAACTTTTCCTTGCGTGGGGAGTCTGCCTGATGCCACTTCATGGATTGGCGTTTTGTTTCAGGTTCAAAGTTGTGTACCCAAGTCTCATCCCGTCACAATTCGTGAAAGGAAGTCATCCCCTTCTGTCTTGTATCGAACCAACGACTCGGAAGCAACTTCTTTTCTTTGGGCTTTGTGATCTTCAGTCAGTTCGCGAGGAACACCGTGAACACACTTTTGAGTATCCCAGTTGCTGAATTATCGTATTCACACTTCCTTCACTAATTCCTAACTCCAGTGATAGCTCCTTGTATGTGACGCGCCGATTTGATCGAATGATGCTGTTAGCATGTTGCAGTGTGAGATGTCACAGCCGATGCTGGGCGACCGCTGCGTGGATCATCATCGAGGCTGGCTCTCCCTCTCTCCGATGATATCTCACGTTTAGACAGCATCTCCGTAAACGTTTTGTAGACGTTTGTGAATATTTCCAACTGTTTCCTTCTCTGCGGTTAAGAACTCGGTAACAGCTCTCTGTTTACGACGCACATCACTGCCACACGCCATTTTCGAAACTGTGTTAACCATCGGTTTTATACAAGGGCGTTTCAAAGCGGTTTTATACAAGGAGGGGAGGTTCAAACTAGAAAAATCTGGTAATGTGAAGCGCAGAAAGTTCAAACTTACGGCCCAAAAGACATATCAGCTCCATGGCCTATTATTTAGCTAAGAAAAAAGGGTGGGGCAAAATATATTGAGTGCCCCCTAGTATACAATGATAACTGCACACCATTTTAGCCAGCAAACTTTTAATTTATTAGTTCAAATTTGTCTTAAAATTAAATTACGAGTTTGCAGTGCATTCGTGTCCAACTCTCAAGTCTGAAACATTAAAATCACTTACTTTAACTAAAAAAGTTTCAACCCAATGAAAATTATATTAATTAATCTCATTAATTACAGTAACGTCCTTGAACTGAATGGGGAATATTTTGAACAAGTGACTGCTCCGTAAATAAATGTACTTCCTATTGGGCACAGACTTTATGTACACCCTTTTATTCTTGAGTGGAGCTGGTAGGGTTGGCAACTTAAATTTCAAAAAGGAGGAGGTTTAGGCTCGACCGCCGAGTCCACCCGACCAGTAGCAATTATACAGTGCCATTTCAAGACACGAAGACACTTCTTAAATTAGTTAACGTTTGTTCCAGAATGACTTCCTTACTAAATAATACACGACATCGAATTAAAAACGAATTTTTCAAATTTTAATTTTCATATAAATTGAGAATAAGAAGTTTCGTCTCTGGTTTTACACTGAGGGGGTAAAAAAAATATGGAGAATCAGTTGGTAACCCGAGGAGCTGGATTGCTACCGAAACATCTGGACTTAAACCTTTCAACTTTGCTAAAACTCTCCTCTCACACAGGCACAGGATGCTAACTAGAAATGTACCGACTGCGAATTATGGCCAACTGCCAACTGTCGACAAGTCGGCCGACTATAAAAACTCATTCTTACTTATGGTTGCAGACAAAAGTATTTTAATTTCATGGCTGCTACACACCTATTAATTTCTATTTAAATATATCAGTAATGCATATGCAATTTAGAGCTTTTGGTATATGTTTCATATAAATTTAATATATGTCTGAATGGCGACATCAATCATTTCAGCATAATAGATTATTATTTGTCCTAGTGTTTTACTATGACTAGGGTACTGAATAAAGTTAGACTACTTTAGTCTAAAACAGTATGCCTAATTATTCCAAACTAAAGTCCTGAAGGACGACTTAGCTACAGGGCCTATCCTGAAATGAAATATTTCAAATTCAATTTATTTCATTGTTTTATATAACCTATGGCATTTTATTATTTTAAGAGATATGGAAAGAAAAAAAGAAGGGTGCTATAAAATTTGTTAATACATGAAAGTTAATGCAAATTCCTAAAATAATATATGCCAGAGGATTATGTGTGTCAAAGGTTTAAGGGAAATTTAAGAAACTAAAGTTCAGCTAACTTGTCCTAATTAGAACTTAAAGTTCGAAAATATTTGCATTTGTAGCTCATATTAGATGTATTATTTCTCATTTGCAAAAATATGTATATACTTGTAAGAAAACAGCAAAAAATTTAAATTATTGGGTATGTGTAATTATCAACATTGCAAGCCAAAAATGAGCAACCAATAAATACTATTTCACTTTTGAGTCACCAGTTCACCTCGACATTACCACATACCTTAAACATTGGGTCCACTTTCTTTTAGACTATCATAGAAAATTGTGTAAATTATTTCAAAATGAAACTTAAATAAAATGGGTTATGTTTTGTACTTAGTGATAATGATAATTGAATATTTAGCACACATTTAGCAACTAGGCCGACTACGAATAGGCGACTGAACAGGCCAACTGTACCAACTACCGACTATTTACCGGCTAGTCGGTACATCTCTACTGCTAATAATAACGGATACAAATCTTTTATAATTACATCCTGTTCACTTACTTAATAGTCGCAGAAAACACTTGTTCTTAGTGATGCGTCAAAAAAATACTTTTCCTTCGAACAGAAACAAAGAATGCATTCTGGGTGGTTCTTGTTGGAGAACAAAATTTAAAATAAATATATATATATCTGATATCTGATTTTCTCACTAATAACAAAGTTAACACTGATGATAAATGAAAGACTTGAAAAGTGAAGACAAATACATTGACAACATTAACCGTTTTTGGCGACTTCCCAAATATATTTTCATCCACTGCAAATAAGACTAAATACCTCCTGTTCGCCTTTGGGTGTTATAATAAAGAGAAGTTTCGGTTGACATATCTTTATCACACCCAGAATCTTTATTTCGCCACATGAAAGAGGGTAGGGGCGCGAACTCTTGGAGTTTTACGAGAGTCCAAGCAATCACAATAAGTGGCCGAATCAATTCCATAAATGGGAATTGAACCCGGGCGTTCGCAGCCTCAGTCCAAATTCCAACCAATCAGGCCACGGAGTTCTTTATATACAAACATATAAATCATGTTATAACAGCCAAGCAGATCAGTGATGCCACCCACTATAAATAAAAAGGATGTCTTATAACTGTAAAGAAACAGAAAGAATTCCTGTAATTTACTTGAATTATACGACAAAACAAAAACGCTTCGGTGCTGAATAAATTGTACCGAGATATGCAAGATTTGGTTTGCTGCAGGTGGGTAAGTAAAGGTATCGCACTGCAATAAACGCTTAGTAGTAGTCTGATCTTTCGTTTGGTGAAATCAGAAAAAAACCTCTTCCCTCTCATTCTCCACGGTTTCCCACCAACTGAAAGGCATGATTAACACCTCTCTATTTTACACAAAATTTAGCAAATTCACGAAAGTTTAAAACTGAAGTATATAATCTGTCTGGTGGCACTTATTTTGTTCTGGCTAATGCCAGAAAAACACCATGGGAGTTGGATTAAGTATAGATTGGATAAGAGTTCTGCACCTCATATACAATTTAAAAATGTCTTTCCGATAGGAACAAAAAATTTAAACAATGGCGGAAATGCGATAGTTTAAAAGATTGTACACAATGTGTTCTTACCACATACTTTCGCCTGGGGTAGCCCGAAGACGATTTATGCGTGAACTCAACAAACCAGCACCACACAGAAAACTTATCCGAGTGTGGGTATAGAAGTTCACTGCAGAAGGAAGTGACAAAAAAGGGAAATCCTCCAGAAAGAGTTAATGCTATTCGTGAAGCATTCCTAAGAAACCCAAAGTCAATACAGCGAGCAGTACCCAAGTTGAACATTCGATTATTATTATTATTATGAGCTGGGCACTTGCGGTTTTTTTTGCGGTACTGCGGTACTACCCGTATTGGTCGGTACCGCGGAAAGTACCGCGGGAAATTTGAATGCGGTAGCGGTACTGCTGTACTTTCAGCGATCCTTTGCGGTACTGCGTTATGCGGTACCGGTTTGGTAGTGCGGTAGTAGTAGTACCGCAGTACCGCAAAAAAACGGGCAAAAAAACGCAAGTGCCCAGCTCCGGGGCCGGGCCGGGGCCGGGGCCGGCGGGCGGATGATGATCTACAGATGCTAAGGCTAACAAAGACCCTAAGATCCACTCTAAGGCTAGCCCGAGAGAAAGGAAAGAGTAGGGGGTTAAGAGAAGAGAAGAGAATAAGGGGTTAAGTAAGGAGCAACACCTATCACTCGTGGGTTAACATTCATTCAGAAAAAGAGGAAAAGTGTCTCACCATCATCATCCGCCGGCCACTGCCGACAAGTCAGAAAAATAGTCGGAGAGAATAGGAGAGGGGTGAAAGATGAAAAGAAGTAAAATAAGAACGCTTACAAACCATGCAAACACAGTCTTAACTCACTGTCATACCATGCAAACTACAAACATGCAAGAAAAGAGTTAGAGACATGCAAAGTAAGGAGGATAAGGAAAAAAAAAAAAAGTAGGTAAAGTTAAACAAAAGTGGGTTAGTTTACGCTATGAACTACATCTACATTCGTGTTAGTCTAATTTTTTTTTTTTTTTTTTTTTTTTTAATAATTTTATTGCTGGCATCACACGCTGGCATGTCACAAGCTGGCATTCATCGTCAACAGACTCATCCCCGAGCACCACCACCAGAGCTTCTGTTACTAACTTTGTTGTTATTTAAATTAAACAACGTTAATACCTTTAAAATGTCTGTCAAGACGGTTCTTAAACATATTAACGCTGGTAGAATGAACGACTGACGCGGGAAGATTATTCCATTTATCAATTACTTTAAACGTAAAGAAGTTTTTAGCGATATTAGTAATGAAACGTCTGCCACGCAACTTGAATCCGTTATTGCGAGTATTACTATTATCGAAAGTGAACAATTTGTCAAAATTCACGTTATCGATGTTATTAACGATTTTAAAAACTTCAATAAGCTCCCCCCTTAATCTCCTAGTTTCGAGTGAATACAAGTCTAACACTTTAATCCTATCTTCATAAGGCTTGTTGCGCAATGACGGAATAAGTTTCGTGGCACGACGCTGAACCCTTTCTAACCTATCAATATCCTCACGCAAGTACGGGCACCAAAACTGAACTGCATATTCTAAATGAGGCCTGACTAGGGACTTGTAAAGGGGCAATATGATATCCTTCGACTTAAATTCGAAATTACGCGCTATGAAGCCTAACATCCTATTCGCTTTTGCGCAAGACTCCAGGCACTGGTTCCTAACCTTTAAATCTTTAGTTACGCATACGCCTAAATCTACTTCCTCGTCAACGCTCGCTAACTCCCTATCATCCATCGTGTACGCGTAATTATTGTTGCGAGAACCTATATGCAAAACTTTACATTTATCTACGTTAAATTGCATCTGCCACTTATCCGTCCACTCCATAATCCTATTTACATCGTCTTGATCCTATTTCTATCGTCCTCGTTAACAACCTTACCGCCTATTTTAGTATCGTCCGCGAATTTTGAAACGTTACTAGTCAATCCTACATCTATGTCGTTAATGTAAATTACGAATAACAATGGGCCTAACACTGAACCCTGTGGGACACCGCTACCTACATCTAACCACCCCGATTCACTACCATTAACTACGACCCTCTGTCTCCTAGCACGAAGCCATTCTTCTAACCAGTTAGCTACCTGACCGCGTATACCGTGCGCTTTAACCTTCGCAATTAGTCTCCTATGCGGAACTGTATCGAACGCCTTTTTAAAATCTAAATAAATAACGTCAGCTGCCCTATGCCTATCGTATTCGCGCACTACTTCGTTATAAAATTCTAACAAATTAGTTAAACAAGACCTATGGCGTCGAAACCCGTGCTGACTACTATTAATCATGATGATGATGATGATGATTATTATTATTATTATTTTATTTAATTTATTTATTTATTTATTATTTTATTATTATTATTTTATTTATTATTTCCATACCTTTCTATGCATAAAATTAGACACAAAGTTTTAAAACTCAGTCCTGCAAAATACAGGTTGGTCACCAAATGTACGATGATAACGGAACAACACTTAACGCCTGTCAAAAATTGAATTTATCGAAAGTACTGAAACTGATGATCACGTTCTTTCAAATCTAATTTTTAGCGACGAGGCAACTCTCTATGCCTCTGGCAGATTAAGCCGCTGCAACTGCAGGAGTTGGGAACAAAATCCACACAAAACATGCAAACATGGGAGAGGTTCGCAAAAAGTGAACGTTTGGTAAACTTTGTCACGCGATCGCATTTATGGGCCTTTTTTTTTCCGAAAAAAAAACCCGTATGTTTCAGCATGAGAGTGCACCACCTCATTTTGCTCGTACTGTGCAAATGTTGGATCAATGAAAGAGAGCCACCCTCAGCCTTCTTTAGTTCGCTTTATAAGGCTAACTAACGAAAATATCACGACCTAACCCAACCAATCGTTAGGCAACTGTACGCCCTTGACGATTGGTTAGGTTAGGTCGTTATATTTTCGCTAGTTAGCCTTATAAAACTAACTAAAGAAGGCTGGGGGTGGCTTTCTTTCATTGATCCCAAATGTTTTTAGACGAAACATTTCTGGATTGGTCCAGATGGACCTACAAGATGGCCGCCAGCTCGTTCGTCAGACCTATCTCCATCGAATTTTTGTCTTTCGGGAATATGTAAAGACAACAGTATATCACAACAAACCAAGAGATATTAATGGCCTAAAAATATGCATTATATATGCCGCAGCATCAGTTCCTGTAGCTGTTTGGGACAATTTTTTCACTGAATTTGAAAGCAGACTTAGTTACTGAAAATGATCGAAGCATGTGGAGATTTATCAGATATAAAACTTGAAACATTACTGAATCAAATACCGTTTAAATTTTCAGAATGTATCAATTCAATAAACAATTATTACAATTTCCTTTTGCAACATTCACTTAAATACACCATGTTTAGATAATGAACATAATATTGATATTAATAACGCCCAATTACTACTAAATATTGATGATAACGACAAACTAAAACTTACTGAATCTTAAATGCAAAAAACTTAACTTTTTTACGTGGAGGTCAAAATATGATAAAAACCCACTCTAATAGACAGTTTATTTCCACAACAGAATGTATAGAAGATAATTTTAATTTGTGCGAAGGTACTTATACGCGGGACCCTTTAATAAAATGCCCTTCCGGTGTCGGGAGAACGGGATTTATCCTATGTGTGAATTTCTCAATGGTCTCTGGGACTGTTTTCCCTCTTGTTTTTGGTTCATTCGTTTTTCTGTATCCACAAGAAGAGGATGCCAGTGGGCATCGAAACTGTTGTGGAAATAAACTCTGTCTATTAGAGTGGGTTTTTATCATCATATTACTGAATCTTTCATCATAAAAAATATTGATAATTTCAATATAAGACATGGAACTTTTCCACTCCATTTTACGACCAATTTCTCGCTCTCAAAATCTCGTTTTTCGGAGTATTCTCAGTCGGTTTGAGTTGCCTGAAGCATGACGTTTAATTATGCACTTTTCAGCTTATGAATTGAATTGAATGAATAGCAGTGCTTCACCGGCGCTTCGACTGCCGAGGTCATATCGCGCCGATACTACAATAGGGAGAGGGCGCGAGGAAATGGGGGGAGAGAAACAGTGGAGAGGGAGCAGCGGAAGAAAGACCGTGAGAAAAGAGAGCAAGCAGTAGAAATAGCAGAGAAAAGAAATTATACCCGAGTCATCTTAAATAGAAAATAATAGGCCAGTCTGGCGGAGAAAGGAGCAAAGTGTGTCCTTCGGTATAGGTGCGGAGTCACCCAGCAAAAGAGAAAGAGTAGAGTCTGAAGGACAGAAAGGGAGGAGCTGGGAACGGGCAGTGGCAAAGGCAAGGCAAACCATAAGGCAATGTGAGACAGAAAGAGGAATGCCGCAAGGGCAAAGGGGGGCAAGATCCCCCGTCATGAGATGACCATGCGTAAGACGAGTATGGCCATGCGAAGCCGCACCAGGGCGGTTTCAAAGCGTCGATCACGTTGGCAGGAGGAAGGCCACTGACGAATTGTGGGTTTCAACGCTCTCAGGAAGTTCCCGGACACATCCTCCCACTGGCGCTGCCACCGCCGAAGGAGTGCATCTCGGAAAATCTTCGTGAAATCTGACGCCGGGAGAGGCGTGTTAGGGTCAAACGGCAGGGAGGACACCTTCCTCGCCGCAGCGTCCGCACACTCGTTGCCCAGAACATCGACGTGGGAAGGTCGCTATCCCTTCCTGGGGAAGGGATAGCGATTGAACCACTGACGAGAAGGGTGCCGCACAGCCCACTCCAAACGGCGAGCGAGAGCCGTCAGTGAAGACAGGGATTGAGTCAGAATGGGTTGAGAAATGGGATAAAAACAAATGACGGAGGGCAAAAGGGTGGAAATTTAACTTTGGTGCAGTAGAGAGGAAAGAGCAGATACGGAGGGGAGAAGGGTCCACGTGGGAAAGATAGAGGGGGAAGGGGAGTACTCGTCCTTCCACCCCCAAAGAAGACAAGACGGGGGCCATCCGTAGGCCGTACGGTCGTACCAAATGGGGACGACGATCAAAGCAGGCCGAAGTGGAAGGGCCGAAGAGGGATTAGTAGACCGGGTTGGAAGGAAACTGCCCAAAGCGAAAGAAGTATTTTAAGCCCTCTAAGGTGCGGCGGACATCCAGCGGGAAATGGCCACTTTCCACATATATATTGAATAGGAGAGGACCGGAATGCGTCGATGCTGATGCGTACACACAGGGAACGGATAGGGTCCAGCATGCGCAGGGCGGAGGAATAGGCCTGACAGCCATAGTCTAGTTTACTTTAGACCAAGGAGTGGTAGAGTCGCCAAAGGGTGTGGCGGTCAGTACCCGAATCGGTATGAGAAAGGAGCTTCAAAAGGGTGCAGGTCTGAAGGCACGAAGCATTCAGCAACTTCAGGTGGGGAATCCAGGAGAGGCGGGAATCAAGGAAGAGACCTAAGAATCTAGTTTCGGGGACTATAAGGAGCGGTGATCCATAAAGAGAGGGGGAAGGGACGGCGGTGCAGCGGCGGCGACGGCAAAAATGCATCACCACCATTTTCGAAGGGGAGAAGCGAAACCCGTGGTCTGTGCCCATCTGAAGACCGAGTCCAGGGCCCAGTGGAGGAGACGTTCAAGAAAGGTGGATCAGGAACCGGAGCAATAAATGGCAAGGTCGTCGACATAGAGGGTGGCCGTAATTCCCGAGGGCGGAGTCGTCACTACATCGTCAATCGCCAAAGCCAAGCAGATGACGCTCAGGACACTGCCCTGGGGAACCCCTTCCTCTTGCGCGTGTACAGAAAAGAAGGAAGTACCCACCTAAACACGAAAGGAACGAGAAGACAAAAAGTTGGAAATGAAGGAAGGAAGAAGACCTCGGAAACCCAAGAGGTAGAGTTTACGGCAAATCCACCACCGCCAGGTTGTGTCATATGCTTTCTCCAAATCAAAAAATATCGCTTAGAGATGACGTCGTTCTGCGAAGGACACACGGACCGCAGTTTCCAACTGAACCAAAATGTCAATAGTGCTACGGTCCCTGCGAAAACCGGTCTCTTCTCAAGGAGTTTCGAAAGGCAGCTAGTGATGGCTATTGGGCGGCAGTTAACCCTTCGTGGGCTGATGGGGTCTACTGGACCCCAAGCATATTTCAAAAATCTGCCATTCATTCAAATATTATTTTTAGAGCCTGGTCATCTATGACTTTTATTGTATGTAGGTATGGTATATACTCACAAAATATAAGAGAAAAATGTCACACCAGTTGGAAGTGACAGGATAGCAAACTTGAATGGGGTCTGCCTTACCCCACCTCGCCTGCAATGTGACTAATTTATTTTAATTTTTTTTCAGATTTTTTCATAAATTTTCTTAGATTTTCATTCTAATAGCAACGTCAATTCCAATATCGACGTTTTATGCTCCTAGCAGGGTGGGAGAGGGAGATGTAGATGTAGACCAACCAAATTTGTCAGATGATAGTGAATCAGAAGTAGACTTATCTGATGCTAGTGAATATGAATATGTTGAACAATCTTCTGACAGTGACTTTAGTGGTTTTGATAGTGACAATGCAAGCGATCATGATGATGATGATGATGACAATATTGTGTTAGGGAAAGATAACTTTGTGTGGTGCACTGAGCCTCCCCGGCTTAGACGAAATGTGAGGCAAAACATTGTTCGTGAAGAAGGTGGTGTTCATGAAAGTGTACCTACGCATGCTGCATCTGCTACTTTCAGCTTCTTTATCACAGATGAAATTGTTGAATTGGTTCTCGATGCAACAAATCAAAAAGGTGGTGCTCTCTATGGTGAAAAATGGAAACAGCTGGATTCTATTGAGCTGATGGCAGACTTAGCAGAACAGCTCTGCAAACCAGCAGTCCAGAAACGCTTTGAGTCAGCTTGTAGATATTTGCCAAAACATGTTAGAGCATGTATGGAGGCATTCATGGATGAGATAGAAGCAGCACCCCAGCCAAGGCCTAATCCAGGAGGTAGGAAGAGATGTGGAAAGTGCCCGAGGAAGATGGATAAGACGACGAGAAAGTCATGCACAAAATGTGATGTGCCTCTTTGCGAAAGTCACTCCAACTATGTATGTGATGACTGTGTACAGTAAACATTGTTTCATATGGTCTACGTTTCTATTGCTTTCTATTCTATAATCTATATTGTGAATATAAAAAGTGTTTCTGAGTGCTGAAAGAAAGAAAAAAAAAAAAACACATGGTGAATTGGATCCACGTGCCGTGTCCTGGGCAACATATGTACAAACTTTAGTATATATAAACTTAAGCATATGGCAGAAATTCACCATTGAAGTTTGGGGTCTGGGTGACCCAACATAGTCTTCTTTGTTAGTCGGTCCCACCTAGCCCACGAAGGGTTAAGGGGAGATGTTGGGTCCTTGCCGAGTTTAGGTTTAGGAAAGGGGAGCACCACTGCCTCTCTCCAACAGGAAGGAAAGGTGCCCTCTACCCAAATCCAGTTATAGAGGGAGAGCAGATAAAAAAGAGCCGAAGGGTGTAGTTGGCGGAGCATATCAAAATGAATGCTATCGGGGCCGGGAGCAGATTTGCCGCAAGAGGTCAACGCCGAGCGCAGTTCCGACATGCGAAAAAGACGGTTGTAAGGAAAGTTATTGGGGGTCTGGAAAAGATGAGGGGAGCGGGCAAGCAGAGTCTTACGTCGGAGGAAAGCGGGATCACGGTGGTCGTGTCGGGAGATGGAGACAATGGTCGAGGTCAAGACCTCGGCCACTGCGGTAGGGGACGATACTAGGTTTTCATCTACCATAAGAACAGGAGGCGAATGGGAAGAGGGTTTACCGGAAATTTTCCGGATCTTGTTCCAGATTCGGGAGGAAGGGGTGCGGGAAGTGAGAGAGGAAACACAAGTTCGCCAAGAAAGGAGGCGGGCTTCACGGACTGTGCGACGGACCTGAGCTCGCGCACGTTTGAAAGCTATTGTATTGACAAGGGATGGGTTTCGATGAAGACGACGAAAGGCCGACTGCTTAGCTTGAATAGCTAAGGCGAAAAGCTGTAGGTTGACCAGTGTTCAGAAGACAGACAGAAGGAGTTGAGAGAAGGGAGACCACAACGCCACCCCGCTGGTTGGTGACAGGGTCACCCCCACAGAGGATGGCGAGCGTTGAAGTCTCCCAGTAGAAGGAAGGGGGGGAGGAGTTGTAAAAGGATTGTAGAGATGTCGTCTGCAGAAACTTCCTGGGACCGGGGGGGGGGGGGGGGGGGTAGATATAATGAACATATAGAATATAATCGGTCAAGGGAAACCTGGGGAGCAACAGCCTGGAGAGGGGTACGGAGAGGAAGGGGTGTAGACGGCACGTCGGAACGGACAAAAACGGCCGTACCCTCACGAGGAGCTGCATCAGGGAGAAGGGAGGTACGATGTGAACCTGTGGAGGGGGCGCAAAGGGCGAACCCCAAGTTGGGTTTCTTGAAGGCAGAGAGACACGGGGGGGAAATTTTTGATAAGTAAAACTCAGTAAAAGGAAGTCCTCCCAATTAGGGAGGCCACGACAGTTCCACTGGAGGATGATAGCTATCACGTGCGGAAAACAGAGGGGGGGGCCAGAGACGTTATCGGGTGAGACTTGAAAGAGTGACCAGTAGAACGAGTAGATGAGACTGGGGGGCAGGTTAAAGAGGTGGTGGTTAAAGAGCGGATAAAAGGTTGAGGGAATTTGGGTTTCGGAGGTGGAGGAGTCGGGGATACGGAAAGGAGGGTGCATAGCGGGCGGGGTGAGTCCAATTTCCGGGGTGTGGGTGGAGGAGAAAATGCCGGGGGCATCGGGAGGTCAAGAAGGGAGTGGGGCGGAGGAGACGGGGGATACGAAGCAGGGCGGAATGAATCTGGTTTCCGGGGTGGAGGTGGGGAAGAGGATGCTGGGGGCATCGGGAGGTCAAGGAGGAGCGTGGTGGAGTAGAAGGGGGGATAGGATGGATGTCAGCTTGAACTCGAAGTTCAGAAGCTGCATAATCACCATCAGGAATGGAGGAGGGGAGGGGACGGTCGCGAAGGGAAGCGGGGGATCTCAGAGGAGCTGACAAGCCAAGAGCGATCCCTGTAGAAGTGATGAGTATGGGGGCAGGAAGGGAAGAACTGGTGGGAGAGGAAGTGGGAGGACGAGTAGACGGGGGACCTGAACAAGGGAGCTCGGCAGAGGGACAAACGCCGGAGGCTGGCGATGGGTCGTTTAACAGAAGAGTGGGGAGGGGAGGTTTCAGGAGGATGAGTAGGCGAGTTAGTTGCGACTGAAGTGGAGCAGATGGGGATAGTGGAATTGGAAGTTCTGGGGGAACGGGCAGAGGACGTGATAGGGGGACGGGTGGATGAGGCCTGATCTGGCCTAGAATGATAGGGTGTGGAAGAGGATGGTACTGAGGTGGTCGAAGTCCGGAGCGGGCGGGAGGAGTGCAGTGTTTGGGCAAAGGTAAAGCCTGGACGAGCGAATCGGGACCAACGCGGGCCCTCGTTTCCTGATAGCTGACCTTGTCAGCTTCCCAAACTGAAATGACCTCACGTTCGTATACGTAAGTCGGACAGGAAGAGGCGGCGGCGGCGTGGTCTTCTCCACAGTTGGCGCAGCGGGGAGGATTCGAACAGGAGGAACCATGTGTCGGGGACGCGCAGTTGACACAAATACCAGGAAAACTTCGGCATGTCTTACTGACGTGTCCGAACCTCTGGCAAGTAAAACATCGGCGTGGTCTGGGGATATAACGACGGACCGGAAATTGAAGATAACCTGCCCTAATTTTCTCGGGTAACTGGGAACGAGCAAGTCAGGATCAATAAGGGAGATTGACTTCTTGCCCCGTGAACCATACGGGGTGGGCGATAAACACGGGTCACCTTCTGAGAGGAGAGGCGGGTGAGAAGATCCGATTCTGAGTATTCCAAAATGCGGGGAGCATGTACTACACCCGTACAAGTGTTAAAGGAAGAGTGGGGGAGACAATCCAGGAGAACAGAAGCCACGGTCGAGAGGAACGAAACCTTTTGGTGTTGGGCTCTGGAGGAGACTTCCACCACAAGAGAGCCATCGTTCTGGGGCCACATCTGTCGGGGATCGCCACAACGGGAAGTGAAGTCATCGTGGACCTCAAAAACATCCCGCTGTGAGAGGTGGGGGGGAGGCGGAAGAACGGAGGACAAGAAACCGAGGGTAATCAGGGTCAGAGTCGTCAGCCCCTACGAAGGGGTCAAAAGACTTGCGGAAATAAGACATACACGAAGTCTTTGAACGAGGAGGACGCGAGTGTTCCGCAGCCCGAGGGGGTGTCAACCCCATCAGGATGCGGTCTTCCAGTGGTAGAGGACTCGAGGGCCTGGTTGTCCACCATCCAAGTGCTAGTAGTAGTAGTCCGATAATTAGAAGCAGAGGTCGTAAGCCGAGGGGGTAGAAGCCATTGCAAATAAAAAGGAAACTTCATCCCCCGCAAGCATCCAGCCACCACCGACTCCAACAAGGGAAAGGCGAATCGTGGGCACACTCGGTCCCACCGCCAATAGATGTCACGCAGAGGAGATACACTCATACCCAGTCCCCGTGCCTAAAAGGCAGCCACTCTCATCCAACGCGCGGTGGAAGATGGCAGGAACAGGGCTTGGGTTTGGTTTAAGAGCGACAAGGGTGAAGGACAACCACCTCCCTCACCCAAGGTCCAAAATAAAGCCAAGAAACATAAACAGGAGATCAGCCGGGTCCCCAGATGGGTCCAATGGTCCACGAAAGCGAAAGAGCCCTTACATCGAAAGAAAATGCATTCCCACATTGGCCACAGAGGGACGCGCTCTATAGCTTCGGACAAAGCAAAGGGTTTCAGCGTATGACTTTTACTGTTTAGTTTTATGATTATAAAAACCCACTCTAATAGAGTTTATTTCCACAACAATTTCGATGCCCACTGGCATCCTCTTCTGTATCCACCCGAAGAGGATGCCAGTGGGCATCGAAACTGTTGTGGAAATAAACTCTGTTTATTAGAGTGGGTTTTTATCATCATATTTTGACCTTCACGTAGAAAAAAAGTTTTTTGCATTTATGTTTAGTTTTAGTTTAGCTGCCTGACTGATGAGGGGAGTCGCACTCGAAAATCTTCGCGTTTCTTTTTGAGTTTTATTCTTTTAATGTTAGGGATTTTATTCTTATATACTGTCAGTATACAAACTTAGAAGGAACCGCCTTTCCAACTCCGCGATTGATTGACTGATTGAGTACAATCCCATTGGCTAAAACTCTGCAATTCCCCACTGAACGGATAATTGAGTTAGACAGCTACGTAAAGCAGACGTCATCCCACTCAAAGAAAAGCAATGATTAAAAAGATAACCTTAATTAAACATGAAAAGTATTACAATGGAACGAAAAACAAAATACAAGTCCTTTCATAGCTTCTGTTTCCAAATCAACAACCTATAATAGGTAACTTTTTGTACAAGTTTTTAAAATATTGTAAGATTTACAAAGTTCAACAAATGAAAAATACAAAAGTTATTTTGAGCAATGGTCGAGAGGATGCTTCAGTCAAATTATAAATATTTTAAAGTTACACGATATACCATTACAAAAATACATATAAAATCATCCTTTTCCCATTCTCATCTTTTCTTTCACAGCTTCACTAAATGGCTGGAATATCATCATCATTATTATTATTCAATGTATTTTTGAGCAATCTCTTCCAAATTCCTAAAAGAATTTCGTGCATTGGGAGAAATTTTCTTCACAATTCAAAGCAACTATACAAGGCCGGGAATGACCCTAGACTAGAACAGGAAGGCCCTAGGCCCTAGCCCCTGTCAACGCCATGTCAGTAAGGATGGAATACAACAATGAAGGAAAATGTATCTTCTATCCTATCGTATACTATTTCTTACAATAATTGTGAAGAAAGTTTGCGTTTATTTTAAAAAGACTAATAAACCACCACCACCACCACCAAATGCAACCACTCTCCGATACTGGAAGCTCGAACTTTTGGAAAAGGGGAGCCTGGTAAAAGATCGTCCAAGAAGCGGAAGGCCAGTAATGGCGACAGAAGACAACAACAAAGAAAATGTCCTCGTCACTTTTCAAGTCGGTCCAACAACTTCAATGAGAAAAGTCAGAGGAATTGGGTATCTCCAAATTTCCAGTAGCAAAAACTGAAATCACAGGAGTCCACAATTACAAACCCATTTACTCCCAGCTCACATATTATTCTGATAGACGGCTGCAGTTTGCCGAAACAATGAGACAAAAGCTCAACAGTGATCCAGATTTCCTTTGAAAGATCAAATTTTCAGATGAATTCTTTGGTTTAAGGAGTAAAGCAAACAACATTCATTACTGAGCGAAAAAAATCCCAAAATACAATTGGGTAAACCGTTTAAAATGGCTACACTAACAGTTTCGTCGTGCATTGGTTATTCAGGACTCGTTTCCTTTGACATATCGAGAGATGCAATGGATGGAAAATGCTACTGCCAGGTATTGAGAAAGTTTTGACAGTTTACTAATGGCGTTGGCAGGAATTGGCTTTATCAACATGATGGAGCGCCGCCACATTACTCTGCAGCTGCACGTGAGATGCTGGATACCAATCTCGAAGGAGGATAGCTTGGGTGGCGAGGTCCCATTGAGTAGCCAGCCAGATCACCTGATTTAACCCCATGTGACTTCTGGCTTTGGACTTATTTGCGTGACAAACTCTACACACCCGGTTTTATCTATCCAAATGTGAATGAATGCCCTCGGCTGCAGAATAGATAAACAACTGAAAAGGATCCCACTCGATATGTTCAGAAGAACAATGAAGAGTTTCACAGAGAATGCACAAATGTATCATAGCGGATGGAGGACTCTTTGAAGATTAAATTACAATTTAACAAAATATTTGTTTGAGTAAAAGTCTTATAGACTTTTTGTTTGATTTGTTTCATCATCATTTGTATAATGTTGTTAACTAAATAGTTGCATGTATAAAATCCTGACTTTTTTCCCACCATATATATATATATATATACAGGGCGTCCCAAAAAAATGTATACACACTTTAAATACTTATAAAGGCAGTGTTTATTAAAATACATTTCATTTTCAAAATGTAATAGAATCTACAGACATTATTTAATTGTTTTGTCAACGCCTGTTTTCAAACTGACGTCCGTTCTGGTCCAGGCACTGCTGATAACGCGAAGCAATGGAATCGCAAACATCACGAAACATTTCGTTTGGTATTTGTGTGCATTCTCGTTCAATGGCTGCTCTCAATTCAGCGACTGTTGCAGGTTTTATAGCGTAGACTTTGTCTTTTAAGTATCCCCATAAAAAAAAGTCTAGTGGTGTGAGGTCTGGTGAACGCGGAGGGTATTCTACGAAACCCCTTCGTCCAATCCACATCCACATCGTGCCAAGTACCACTCGCAATACTCCACTCTTCGGTCCGGATCATCTTCATTAATAGCACGGACTAATCTTGGAATGTAACTTTTCCATTGACAGCGCTTCAAAATGCGTTGGACAGACGATTCTGAAATTCCTACCACACGACTCGCTTGCCGCACAGATTTTCTTGGACTTTGGTGATACGTTTCCAGTACTCTTTCTTGCTTTGTGGGGCTTGTCGATGTCCGTGGTCTTCCGGAACGCTTCTTGTGGACATTCTGAACAGTTCCATCGGCTTCAAACTTATCTCTAATTCGAGTGATGGTAAGTCGCGTTGGTGGATCTGTTTGAAACTCCCTCCTAAACTGTCTTTGCACTTCAACTGCGTTTTCACACTTCCAGTAGCATTTTAGAATGAATTTCCTTTGTTCAAAGCTTAGTCTGACTGCCATTATTAATTCTAATGGGTTTAACTTGGAAAGAAAGAAACATCAATTGAGCTATCAGCTGTTAAAGTGTGTATACATTTTTTTGGGACGCCCTGTATATATATATATATATATATATATATATATATTATATATATATATATGGTCATCCCATAAGTAATGCAGCATTTTTCAAATTTTTTTTTTTTCCATTTTTATCATTATTTTACGGATAGAAATCAAACAACTCTTTGAAGTTATTTATATTTAAATAAATATTTACTTAAATATAAATAACTTCAAAGAGTTGTTTGATTTCTATCCGTAAAATAATGATAAAAATGGAAAAAAAATAAAAAATAAAAAATGCCGCATTACTTATGGGATGACCTTATATATATATATATATATATATATATATATATATATATATATATATATATATATATATTTTTTTTTTTTTTCCCCTTGTGGAATTGACCGCCGTTTCGAACCGAAACAGGTTCATATCACGGCGAGACTAAGTTAGAGGCGGGACAGGAGCCGTGACAGTCGAAGGAAGTCGAATATGGGGCCGACAGAGAAAGAGGCAGTCTGCAAGAATGGACCAAAGACGAGTTGAGGCCGGATGGGAATATAACTCCGGGAAGCACTGCAAACGGAAAGTTAAATAAAGAGGGCAAAAAAAGAAACACAAGCTCAACAGTGAGAGGAACATGACTGTGGGTAAGACTCAGGGGGATTTCAAGACGTAAGGTGGCCATGGGTCAAACGGGTGTGACCCATTCTCAGACGAGCCAACAAAACCTCCTTATGCGGGGATTTACGATATGAAGAAGACCAATGACGAAGAACAGGCTTGAGACGGTGGAGTTTGTTTACGCTGACGCCATCCCAGTCGCGCTGCCACAGCGACCTGAAATGGCGGCGGAGGGAAGGAATGAAATCTGAGAAAGGCAAAGATTTAGGGGTAATAGGAAGAGAGCAAGCTCGCCTGGCCAAAAGGTCCACCTCCTCGTTACCGGCAATACTCACATGAGGGGGGATCCAACAGAGAGAGATACGCCGCGCGGAATAAAGTGAGAAAATGGACTAATTATTGTATCGTTCGGACCAAAGGGTGTTTAGGGTCATAGGATTCTAAGGACATCAGAGCACTGCGGGAATCCGAAAAAATAACAAACGAACTTGGGGGGAAGAGCACCAATATGGGTTAAAGCTTCCAAAATAGCAAAGAGCTCCGCTGAGTAAATGGAAGTGTCATGGGGGAGATGAATACTCCGAACAGTCTTACAAGGGAGATAAAAAAAACCGCCGAAGCGGCTACGCCTAACGGAGAATGGGAGCCATCTGTATATATATGAATGGAGGAAGAATGACAAGCGAGGTGTTCACGGGACAAGGACAACAGGACAGCACTAAGGGTGGACTTTTTATCAAAGGGGGACAAATCTTTGCAGTAGGAGATCGGATGTAGGGTCCACGGAGGGAGGACCTGAAACGAGACTGGGAGGATCTGAGGTGGAGGAAGAGCATGATGGGAAAGGAAGGCATGGCCAGTTGAAATGAGCTGCCAAGAGTCGTCTAGAGGAAGAGTTGTATCAAGGGTAGTACAGAGAAGGGAGGAAGGAATCTTATGGACACGATAATAAGGTAAATCCAGGTTAAATAGACAGATAAACAACACGGTCATGTCTTCAATTTGCATAAAACTTGGTCTGGGGGCGTTTTTTAGTGAAAAAAACAAATTCCCAAATTTTTTTGAAAATCGGTCAAATAGGTCAAAATTTGGAGCTACTGAAGAATAGGGACCCCAGCCTTCTTTAGTTAGCTTTATAAGGCTAACTAACGAAAATATCATGACCTAACCTAACCAATCGTCAAGGGCGTACAGTTAACCTAACGATTGGTTAGATCGGTCGTGATATTTTCGTTAGTTAGCCTTATAAGCCTAACTAAAGAAAGCTGGGGTCGCTATTCTTCAGTAGCTCCCAAAATTTAGGGTCAGGTCAAATTTTGGCCAAATCATGACCTAAGAATTTTTTAAATCCCTATATCTCGGCTTCTAATTGTCGTAGCTTAATAAACTTTATATGGATGGAGGCGGAATGAGCTCTAGTTTCCAAAAATGGTACTTTCATTTGGATAATTTAATAAAAAAAACACTTAATTTTGAAAAAACAAACATTTCAGGATTTGACATTGAAGGGATCAATTTTTAAAAAAATTTTATTGAAGAAAAAATGTTGCCTGAGCAAAGATCTACCATAATCAGCAATAAAAAGTTAGCTTATAGGCCATTGTATAGCTTAAAACTTAATTTTATTAATGCTGGCTTTCTTCATTTTTTATTTTTTATTTTTCTATTTTCAGATTTTAATAACTATATACTGAAAGATACAGGTGTACCTAAATATCTACCTAAATAACTTAAAAAAATGCCAAAAAAATAAGAAATTATATTGTGATCCTTTAAAAAAACAAAACAAAAGAATTTTCAATAATATTAAAAAAATATGGAACTTATGGCTTCTGTAAGTTATGGAGTTCTTCAAAAGGATCAGCTATTGTGTAGCAATTGCTACACCTTAATAAGAAGTCAACCTGGAATACTGGAATCTGTACCAGCACCAGCAGAAGAGGCTGTGCCACTAGAAGAACTGTGTCCTTTACCAACAAATGAAGAATCCTTTGAGCGCAGTAGCAGCTCATCTCCAAGTATTTCTACTGCTCCACCTGTTGAGGAAATTTTTTTTGGAAGATCCACAACATAATAAGAATATACTTAGTTGAGTCAAGTTTAAGAGGCGGAACAAGGATACAGTATGTCTTTCCAGCTCAAGATTTAGAAAATTTCTCAAGAAAACTTAAAACAAATTAGCATATATGTATTATGTATGAAGCTAGCACTTAGCATGTATGTAGAATGTAGAGAGTAGATACATATTTAAATTACAATTAATAATTACAAACGCTAAGTATATCCTTATTATATTGTTATCCTACTATTTAATATGTTTAGTTTCATTAAATACATTTTTGATGATGAAATTGTGAAAAAATGAAGAAAGCCAGCATTAATAAAATTAAGTTTTAAGCTATATAATGGCCTGTAAGCTAACTTTTTATTGCTGCTTATGGTAGATCTTTGCTCAGGCAACATTTTTGCTTCATAAATTTTTTTAAAAAATTGATCCCTTCAAGGTCAAATCCTGAATTTTTTTTGTTTTTTCAAAATTAAGTGGGTTTTATTACTAAATTATCCCAATGAAAGTACCATTTTTGGAAACGAGCTCATTCAGCTTCCATCCATATAAAGTTTATTAAGCTACGACAATTAGAAGCCGAGATATAGGGATTTAAAAAATTCTTAGGTCACGATTTGGCCAAAATTTGACCTGACCCTAAATTTTGACCTATTTGACCGATTTTCAAAAAAATTTGGGAATTTGTTTTTTCACTAAAAAACACCCTCAGGTCAAGTTTCGTGAATATTGAAGATGTATTAGTGTTATATCAGCATCTACTTGTCTATTTATCCTGGATTTACCGAATAACTTTTTATTTGAAGGTATACACAACGGTACCGAAGGGGAGGGGAATCACACTCCGCCTGGAAATTTAGCCACCGGTGAAGAGCGAAAGGCTCCGGTAGCCAGGCGGAGGCCCAAATTATGAAGAGGGTCCAGGATTCTCAATCGAGACACAGAAGCGGAGCCGTAGACCTCACAACCATAGTCAATTCTCGATTGAACTAAAGATGTGTACAGGCAGGAGAGTGTACGCCTATCAGCGCCCCAAGACATATAGGAGAGATGGCCTAAAAGTGTGAAGGCACGGCGGGTGGCGAGTCTCAAATTCCTCAAATGAGGAACCCAAGTAAGACGAGAGTCGAAAGTGAAGCCTAAAAATTTAAAAGTGTCCCTTACCGGAATGGGATTATCGGCTAAAAACAGCGCGAGAGGGGGAACAGAAGTAGTCCTACGTCTATGAAACGACATACATACAGTCTTGGTTGGAGAAAGACGGAAACCCACAGACGCTGCCCATCTTTCGACGGCATTAACTGCAAGCTGCACCTACCTTGCGGCCACTTGTAGAGAACTGCCGTAAATGGCAAGATCATCTGCGTAGAGAGAACACTTTATGGAAATTGGTAGAAAATGGACAACCGAGTTCATAACCACAGAGAAACAAAGAACACCGATGACAGATCCCTGCGGGACTCCCTCCTCTTGTGTGGTTAAATCGGAGTGTGTTTTACCAACTCGAACTGTTCGGTTTCTTAAAAAATTAGAAATAAAAAGAGTGAGACAGCCCATAAAATCCATAGAATGGAAACGTCGGAGGACATAATACCTCCACGTCGTGTCGTACGCTTTGTGGGTGTTGGAAAAGACAGCCATAGTGATCTGTTTACGAGAAAACGCGGTTTGGAGATCGTGACTGAGGAGAAGTAGAGTGTCTAGTGCTGCGGAATTGACGGAAACCAGACTAAGATGGTGGAAGGAGTCCTGCCACTCTAGGATAAAGGACGGTCGGGAAGCGACAATCTTTTCCATTAGCTTACAAATACAGCTGCTCAAGGCTATTGGGCGAAAGTTTTGAGGGAGGGAGGCGTCCTTGTCAGGCTTCGGGATGGGAATAACTATGGCCTCCCGCCATCGAAAGGGAAACACCCTCAATCTAAATTCGGTTAAAAACAGTAAGTAAAGTATAGAGCCGAATTATGCATAGACACTAGTATTTTGTAATGGATACCATCCGGGACAGACGCTGAGTTTCTCCGGGAGGATAGGGCAGATTGAAGTTCGCACATCCTCTCTCTCCATTGCTTCTTTCCGTAATTGGAAAGTCGGAGAGTATCCGGCAACACTTGAAGCTGCGGCAAACGAAGTAGCCAGAGGATTCGCTACTTCTTTCGAATCAAAAATGTCCCTGCCATCGACACGGAGGACTGGGGAACGAGAGGGAGTGAACTTTCGGGAGATGCGACGGACCCGGTTCCAGACCGTAGCAATCGGGGTTGAAGATGTAATCCCAGAGACATATTGTTGCCAGGAGTCCCTCCGAGATTGTTTAAGGACTCGACGAACCACTGCATGAGCCCTTTGCATGGCAATGCGGTTATCTGGAGATTTATGGCGGTAAAATCGACGAGTAACAGTCTTCTTATTCCGAACAGCCCCCGCACACTTTTGGGTCCACCAAGGGACTCAGGTCAAATGAGAGGAACATTGTCTGCTGGGAATTGTCTTCTCAGCCGCATTCAAGATTCTCGAACCCAGAAAATCTAAACATCCGTGCACCGACGAAAAATCGTGTGCTATACAGGACACGTAGGTAAGGCTACGATAGGACTCCCAGTCGGCTCTAATAAAAAGCCAACGCGAGGAAGGTGACAGATTAGTTCCGGGAACAATAAACGAGAGCCGCACCGGAAAATGATCACTCCCGTAGTCATCCCCCAGGAGTTCCCAGGAAAAGTCTAGAAGAGCATCAGTGGAACAAAAGGAGAGATTAATGCAGGAGAAAGTATCAGTGTGAACATGATAATAAGTA
The DNA here is from genome assembly GCA_023014485.1 of Bathynomus jamesi. NCBI lineage: Eukaryota > Metazoa > Arthropoda > Malacostraca > Isopoda > Cirolanidae > Bathynomus > Bathynomus jamesi. The sequence continues at coordinate 407,699 of JAJOZX010003389.1, read as the reverse complement.
GGTGCACCCGAGTTGAGACAATGGAGGGAGTGGGATGACATCAGGGAGATCAAGGAGCCAGCCATGAAAGTGTCCCGGACATCACCCCACACTGGGCTACGACTATTAAAATCACGTAATAGTAAGAAAGGTCTAGGCTCTAGGGAGGTGAACAATAATTTCCACTAGCTCCTCTCGGGAGACGGGAGCGTGTCGAGGGAGGTAAACGGAACAGACGGTATACTGCCGAGACAAAGAAAGCCGGACAGCAACCAAGTGTAAGAGTGTAAAAGTTAAGAGTGTAAAAGTTAAGAGTGTAAAAGTTAAGAGTGTAAAAGTTAAGAGTGTAAAAGTTAAGAGTGTAAAAGTTAAGAGTGTAAAAGTTAAGAGTGTAAAAGTTAAGAGTGTAAAAGTTAAGAGTGTAAAAGTTAAGAGTGTAAAAGTTAAGAGTGTAAAAGTTAAGAGTGTAAAAGTTAAGAGTGTAAAAGGTAAAAGAGAAAAATGTAAAAGGTAAAAGAGAAAAATGTAAAATGTAAAAGAGAAAAATGTAAAAGATAAAAGAGAAAAATGTAAAAGATAAAAGAGAAAAATGTAAAAGATAAAAGAGAAAAATGTAAAAGATAAAAGAGAAAAATGTAAAAGATAAAAGAGAAAAATGTAAAAGATAAAAGAGAAAAATGTAAAAGATAAGAGAGAAAAATGTAAAAGATAAAAGAGAAAAATATAAAAGATAAAAGATAAAGAGAAAAATATAAAAGATAAGGGTTAAGTACGAAGGGGTAAAAGTAAAAGTTAGCTACGAAGAAGTAAACTTTAAATATGAAAGGGAAAAAGTTAAAAGTTAAAAGTAAAATATAAAAGGTAAAAGGCAAATAACTACCGACCAGAAACAATGGAGCAGATACGGCGGTTCTCCCGCAAGTCCGGGTCTGACCCAACCTGTTCAGGCTAAGTCCGCAGGCGGAAATCAGCCGGGCGAGCAGAGAGAGAGGAGGAAACAGGAACTGGAATGCAAGACTTCCTAAAGCGACCGCGGCGTACTCCTAAAGGAGCAGCGACAGAGGCATTGTCGGAACTAAGAGAGGCGGAGCCAGAGGGAACGGTTGGCGGAGAGCAAAAATATGTTGGGGGCATAGGGAAATCCAACAAGGAGCGAGAACGGGCGGGTAAGGCTGACAGGAGGGAGTCCAACACCGCAAGTTGACTCTCCAACTGGCGGAAGTTCGAAGGGCGAGAAACAGGTACAGACTTTGGTGAGAAACTGACGACCACCACCTGTGAAGAGGGAATCGAGCCACCAGGACATATAGGGTACGTACATACAGGGTTCTGGCTTGGAGGAGAAGTCGTCACCGACCTGGGACAGAGGGATGAAGTAGAACCTCGGGCAGGGTCTGTAAGGGTACCACTCATAGTGGCAGGGGAAGAGAGCGGAGAGGGAACCAGATCCGAGCGACGGTGGCGGCGATGAGAAACTGGAGAACCAGGGAAGGTCTCCTCGGCTCTACGCTTAACACCCCCCGACCAGCAGGAGGGTCCCCACAAGGAGGCAGCCCCACAGACGCCCTCGAAGGAGAGAGAATGCGGCGCGGAGGCGTTCGGGCCAAGGAAAGCCGAGGAGAAACACATGGAGACTGTCGAGACCGACGCTGGGCCGGATTAAGCGAAGAAGGAACTGAGGGAGGAGACGAGGCAGAAGGGGGTTTTCGTAAACGGTCAGGTTGCGAACGAGAAACACGAAGAATGTCCGCGAATGTGACGTGTTCTCGCACAAAACGAGCGCGAACCTGAGCTCAAACCTCAGGGAAAGTCGTGCGTTCCTTGGTCTTGAGAGTAACAACTTCAAATTCGAACTTATAAATTATACACGAGGCCGAGGAAGCAGGATGGTTACCACCATAATTAATACAAGAAGGGGAGGTAGAACATGGCACACCATGAAAATCCTGGCCGCAATGGACGCAGACACGAGTAGACCGGCGACAACGGGAACCGATATGCCCGAATGTCTGGCAATTGAAGCAACGGGTAGGTGGAAGGACGTAAGGCCGTACATCAAAACGAAGCCAAGCATACCAAACATGCGCTGGAGGTGACAGCTGGTCAAAAGTCAAGCGTAGGCGCGGAGTGGGATGAAGACAGCTATTAACTCGCTTCGTAAATCGATGTACAGAAGACACCTTTCACTCTGCAAAACATGAGCGGAGGTCCTCCTCTGAGACGTCTAAGAGTTGAGGGGCATAGATCGTGTCCTAGCAAGAGTTCATCCTCGAGTCGATGGCGCAAGACAACGGACAATCGCCCAAAGTGGATATCGCAGCCAGGACACCACTCTGTTCCGGAGATCGAGATTTGATGAGTAAGGACCCATCACAGAGCTCCGAAATATCCTCCCGAGAGACCTGTGCAGAAGCCACAAGACTGTGAAAGACCGCAACACGGTGGGTAAGCAAAGAACGAGAGGTGGTAGGTTTAATAATAAAAAAGGCGATAGGGGAAGTCGAGAGGGACGGGAATGTTGAGGCCACGGAAACGGGCTTCCAAGACCGACGGGTTCGTCGGTGTTTATGGGGAGAAGAAAGGGTACTCCGCGGGGGAGAACCCCGAGGGAACCTCTGAGGAGCATAAGGTTCCAAAGTAGTAATGGAAGACGTACGAGAGCGAGAATCGACCATCTTGGTGGAAGATAAGGACAAAAAGATCGAGGGAGAGATAGTCTGGACAGGAGGAGACCGGTGAATTCCACCAATGGTAAATTCCACCAATGGTAAATTCCACCAATGGTAAATTCCACCAATGGTAAATTCCACCAATGGTAAATTCCACCAATGGTAAATTCCACCAATGGTAAATTCCACCAATGGTAAATTCCACCAATGGTAAATTCCACCAATGGTAAATTCCACCGCGGAAAATTGCACCAATGGTAAATTCCACCAAAGTAAATTCCACCGCGGAAATTTCCACCGCATCAAAAAGATAGACTGAATCTTCAATTTTTTCAGTTGTGTATTAATATTCGTAGAGGTAACAAGTGCTCATTTGGTGAACCGCTCATTTATATATACTCACCAATAGTGAAGTGATCATGCCCTTATCATTTATTAAAACAGAGAAGAACAAACAAACTATGCGATGATGAAAATTATATTTATCAGATGCATACATCCAATACCAACAAAACAAAGACATATTGGCGATGTGAACATTTTTATGACGGCTGCAGAGCCAGGATTCATACACACTTTACAACTGCAGTGAACCAGAAATCATTTATTCAACGGGCATTCATAACCACCCAGCAAGCAGTGCAAAAGTTGAAGCTCGAAAGGCAATGAGTTCAATGAAAGATACAATTCAGATGACTGGTACAATATCTTCACGGGAAGTAGTTGCTGCTGCTGTACAGACACTTGATGAGGAAACAAAATCACAGTTGCCAACACTCCCCGGACTTTCTCGTAATATTCGCAACTGGAGACAAAAAACATTAGGAATTCCAGCGCTTCCAACATGTCGGACAGGCTTCGAAATTCCAGAATCTGTTAAATTTCTTCAGAATGGTTCGTTGTTCTTGGCTTTCGATAGCGGTATAGAAGACACTGCCAGAATCTTAATATTTGCCACTGAAACTGGCTTGAATGACCTCGAAGCATCTAAGTCATGGGCTTGTGATGGCACTTTCAAATGTGCTCCAAACTTGTGGACTCAACTGTTCACATTACATGCTATAATTGGAAATTCTTCTGTGCCACGCTTGTTTGCATTGCTTCCAGACAAACAAGAGGATGCCTATCGACGACTATTTTCTGCTGTTAGTGATCTTCGTCCAAATAGTCGCCCTTCGGATTGTCTCATGGACTTTGAAAAGGCAATGCACGATTCCTTCATCTCAATTTTTCACGATTCAAAAGTTGATGGGGGGTCTCTTTCATCTTGGCCAATCATGCTGGCGGAAAGTATGTGAAATTGGCGAGCGCGTGAGATACAATAACGATGCTAATTTCGCAATTAAAATTAAATGTTTTATTGCATTGGCGTTCTTGCCGATTGCAGATGTTGCTGATGCATTTGAAGACCTGTCTGATGATGAAGGCATCCCTGCTGAATTTATCACTTATTTTGAAAGTACTTACATTGGTATTGTGCGGGGACGTGGTGCTCGTCGTAGGAGAAACAATCCACTCTTTCCTATAGAACTATGGAATGTGCATGACCGTATTTTGAATGACCTTCCTAGGCCGAATAACGCTGTGGAAGGATTCCACAACGCTTTACGATCATCGATAACATCTACGCACCCAAATTTGTGTAAATTTTGCAATGCAATTGCAGGAGAAGAAGCATTAATGCAGACAAAAATTGCCCACATTCGACTGGGGGATAAAACTATCAAGAAAAAAAGATACCAAGTTATAAACGCAAGACTGAAGACGTTAGTGGAGAATTATCAAAATGGAGATTCTTTAGATTTTTTAAGAAAAATCACATAACTTGCATTCATTTTAATTTTTTTAAGAAGAGTAATATATTAAATTTAATTTCACCCTTCTATATATGTTTTTTATATATGTAATATTGTAATATTCGTTGTATTCTTCTATTTGTACCCATATGAATAAAATATTTACATTTTACTTATTTAAATCATATTTTATTTTAAATAATTTGGGGTGGAATTTACTGGTGGAATTTACTATTGGTGGAATTTACCATTGGTGGAATTTTCCGCGGTGGAATTTACCTAGAAGCGGACAGGACCATCCCCTAAAGAAACAATAGGGGCTAAAGAGGAGATAGGAGTATCCAAAACCGTAGTCCGAGGATTAGAAGCAGGGGTCGTAAGCCGAGAAGAAGAAGAAGAAGCAGCAATTGCAAAAAAAAAAAAAGGAAATTTAATCCCCCACAAGCATCCAGCCACCACCGACTCCAACAAGGAAAAGGTGAATCGTGGGCACACTCGGTCCCACCGCCAATAGATGTCACGCACGGGAGATACACCCACACCCAGTCCCCGTGCCTAAAAGGCGGCCACTCTCATCCAAAGCGCGGTGTGAGTTGGCAAGGTCAGGGCTTGGGTTTGGTTTAAGGGCGACAAGGGTGAAGGACAACCACCAACCTCACCCAAGGTCCAAGGAAAGGGTCAAATCAAGGTCCAAAACAAAGCAGAAGAGAAGGAGAAAGAAATATAAGCAGGAGGTCAGCCGGGTCCCCAGACGGGTCCAATGGTCCACGAAGGCAGAGAGACTAACATCAGAGGAAGATACATTCCCACATTAGCCATAGAGGGACGCGCCCCGATAGGTCGGGACAAAGCAAACGGGGGTATATATATAAAATTTTATATATATGAAAATTATTTCACGAAAGTGACACGTGAAAAATATTTATGATGAATAAAACCACGAAGGAAAAAGAAACCCAGTGGTGCTCAAGCGCTTTCGTCTAATGACATCTCCAGTGTGTTCCTGAGGATGTCATTAGACGAAAGCGCTTGAGCACCACTTTGGGTTTCTTTTTCCTTCGTGGTTTTATTCATCATATATATATATATATATACACACACACACACACACAGAAAGCAAGTTTTGTTTATTCAAGAAATGTTGAAAATTTCCCTACTGTGAGAAACTCTTAGGAATTTGGAAATTTCGCAAAAATACATTAAATTAGAAGCTGACCTTAACTTTTTTATTTTTTTTTTTTTTAAAAAGTTTATTCTGAATCAGTCATATCGTACAGTTCAATTAACTGAGAGTTCGTCCAGACGGGTTTACCGACCGAACACAGGCATTACACTTACAGTACTTTAATAAAACTTTCAAAATCCTCAATAAACAACATAATCCCTAAAATTACACTTTAAAAGAATAAATACTGTATATTGGGGCGTATAAGTTTACAGTCCAGATTAGTTGATCCCCTAACTTTCAATTTCAGATTTAGATTTTAGCCTATTCTGGGTGTTTAAGTCGACCACTAACTTGCCAACATAAAAAAGAAACTTTGTAAAAACCTTGTAAAAATTACTTATCAAATCCTTCATAATCATCATAAGTTCATTATATACATCCTGAGATACATTTGCAAGTGCTTCGTCATATGGATCCAATTCAGATGTTGACCAAAAGCGAGCTAACGCAGGACTGAGTACCTATGACAGGCAAACCTGTCTTTAAATACAAACTAAAATGGAAAGTGGAAGGTTAATTTTTTAGACTGGGCCTATAAGTCGACTCCCTACTTTAGGGTCATAATTTTAAGCTTAAAATACCGACTTATACGCCCCAATATACGGTATGTATTATCCAAAAACAAATTTGTTAAAGTTACAAAAAAGCTTACCTTTCAATTAAAAACATTACGAACTACAAAAACTTTCAAAAATGCAATAATTAGAATGTTACCATTCCAATACAAGTTATTTTCTAAAAGAAATCACGACAACGTAATAAGATCATTCCATTATTGGTCGATGAACAAAAATAAATTAAAGGACTTAAAAGACTATATTGTGGATCTTAACATGAACACTATTAATAAGCAAAGTTTATTACTACCTTAAAATGTTTGCAAATATGCTTGTCACCATTTATAATCAATATTTTAACAAAATTAACTTTTAGTATAAAATATATCATTACTTTTAACTATCCTATAATAATCTTTGGGTGATAAATACGACCTCACGGGCCTGACGACGTCATAATTACACTCCAAACAAGATTGCTTCACATCCTGCTGGTTTAACGTTGTAAGACGAGATTTTGATGATGATGATGATGATGATGATGATGATGATTCAACACATTCAACTCTTTTCCGAGACGATTTCGATTCCGTGGCGGTGAATCTTGAGGCAAAAAATGTGACGGGACTTCCTCCTAAACTATTTGCCTTCTTTAAAGGGTAATGAGCCTTGCGTTTCGGTTCACCAGGCCAAGAAGAATACGAAGCAAATCTGGATAGCTTTGAAGGCTTCGGAATGTGTCTATGTAAAACAGCTGACAAATACAAACCACACGCCAATGATGGGTTGCCGTCCTTAGCAGCCTTCAAGATGCTCTCTCGTTGCGTCGGCCACAAGAGCTCGTTTGCAGACACAAGTCCGGTTAGGTTACTCTGTTCGAGGTGCTTGAACGAACAGCCACCCGACTCTTGAGGCTGAGGATTTAGTGCCTGAAGAAAAACAATGATGATCATTAGTTCCTTTTGAAAATATACGGTTTGCGGATGGAAAAGGATCTAGTGATCCCCCTTACTTCTAATGTACATTGTCTTTTTGATGTATTCCATCATTACAGATACAACAGGCCTGCGATGGTTTTATTGTCCGAAATATTTTATCACTTACTGTATATGGTAATTTTTGCACCCTGATTCCGAAAATAATATTCATTTTTCGCCATCGCGTACAGATTTTTCACAAAATGTTATAGTTTATATTACATATGTAAGTAATTTTCATTAAATTTTGATTAAAAACTAATGCTTATAAATGCTTGGTTCCACCAAGACATCAAAGAAATGGAGAAGAGATATCAGGGAAGGTGGGACATCAGCATGGTGGCTGATTACTGCCAGATGTTGAAACGGGATACTCCAGAATTATTACATATAGATCTCACAAGAAAACTCAGAACAAATAAATATGAATATGTAATTGACGTTGTGTTTTTTTTTTTTTTAAGTTGTTTGCATCTGTAATTAGTATAACAATGCGAAATAGGTACAAAATGTAAACGGAAATAAATAATATTTATTTATGTTGTTTTTTCCCTTTCAGTTTGCAGAAAATCTTTACGTGATAGAAAAAATGGACACCTTATTCGAAATCAGGATAGTTTAATTATATAAAATCAGTTATTAGTAACAAAACAACTCTAACAAATTTCTCATTCGCAGGCCTGTGTAATCATTCTTGTTCAACCTCCAATGACATTATTTCACTCTCCTCCAACGTCTCTGCGTTAACAATCATGTTAAACTTCAACAATGCCTCTTTTTTATCCGTAACACAAAAGCAATTGACTATATATATATATATATATATATATATATATATATATATATATATATATATATATATATATATATATATACACACACACACACATATATATACACACATATATATATATGATGAATAAAACCACGAAGGAAAAAAGAAACACAAAGGGGTGCTCAAGCGCTTTCGTCTAATGACATCCTCAGGAACACTGGAGTGAAAGGACAGATCAAGGCAATATATAGGTTACAAAAATAAACATACATACATACATATTCACATATTATACATATATATATATATATATATATATAATATATATATATATATATATATACATATATATAGTAAGCATAGAAAAAATTGTGGGAGGAGCCAACATTTATATGGTCACAAAAGAATAAAGAAATAAAAATAAATATAAATATAAATTGAGAAAAAATTAATTACAAAATAGTGCCTTAGTGATATATATGTCACAGCCTAAATAATCATAAAGAAATAAACAGGCAAATTAAAAAACACACAAATATATATATACATACATATATATATATATATATATATATATATATCCCCGCAAGGGGGTTCTAAGCTCGTGCTCTTGAGTGCTCTTTGTGCTCGTTTGTACGTGCTTGTTCCTGGAGGTTTCACGTGCGCCCTCCCGGCCCTAGCACCCAAGGATGATGGGGCTCGACCCTGCAGTCCTTGGTCTTTTTCCACTTCGACTGTCCCCTCCACCCTTTCTTTTTCCTCTGTCTTTCCTCTCACTTTTTCTTTGTTTTTCCGCTGAGATATGCCCTTTAAATAGAGGCGAATCGGTTCTTCCTGAACTAAAAATATATATATATAATATATATATATATATATATATATATATATATATATATACAGGGTGGGCGGAAAGTAGCTCCCTATTTTGGATTGGTAAAAAAATGCGTATATTATCCATTTATTTCAGAAGAAATAATATGAAAAGGTAGGCATACATGGTAGGTTTTCTCTAAAATTCAATGTGGGCTCCAACTCTTTCCACCAGCTTCTGGAGCCGCCCAGGAATGGCGTCCACTGACTTTAGCAGGAACTTCGGCGGGATGGAGGACATGACTTCCCGAATTCGGTCCTCCAGTTCTTCCAATGTCCTCGGTTTGGTGCGGTAGACTTCTTCCTTTACCCACCCCCAAAGAAAGAAGTCGCACGGTGTCAAGTCGGGGCTCCTGGCTGGCCATTCGCTCTTGTTGTCCGTGAGTGGCTGGATGCCCACTTCCCTGGGCGTTGGATGGGTCGTCGTGGTCCACATCAATTGCCAGCCAGGAGCCCCGACTTGACACCGTGCGACTTCTTTCTTTGGGGGTGGTAAAGGAAGAAGTCTACCGCACCAAACCGAGGACATTGGAAGAACTGGAGGACCGAATTCGGGAAGTCATGTCCTCCATCCCGCCGGAGTTCCTGCTAAAGTCAGTGGACGCCATTCCCGGGCGGCTCCAGAAGCTGGTGGAAAGAGTTGGAGCCCACATTGAATTTTAGAGAAAACCTACCATGTATGCCTACCTTTTCATATTATTTCTTCTGAAATAAATGGATAATATACGTATTTTTTTACCAATCCAAAATAGGGAGCTACTTTCCGCCCACCCTGTACAGTATATATATATATAAGCACACCGGACAAAAAATTAGTCACCCCTAATAGCACCGATAGTAGGAAGTTCAAGGTCACACAGAGGGCGCTGATGTAGCATTGGTAAGTGACAAGTAGCGGTGACGTAGCACACAGGATCAGATCTGTTTCGTGAGGTGGTGAAGAACAAAGTGTGTGTGGATATAGTCTGAAAAATGGGTCGTGAGGCAGACGTTACTCAGTGGAAAAAGGAGCCATCGTGTTTGGCAGAGCCCACGGACACAAAATGTCTGAAGTAGCCCAATTTGTTGGTGTGTCAACGCGTACTGTCCAGCGAGTTTACAAAGAGTGGTGTAGTTCGCAATCAACTGACAATCGACGGCGTAACTGTGGCCGGAAAACAATTCTCGACAATAGGGGCCGCCGCCATGTTTCTCGTCTAGTAACTGCAAATCGTTTTCAAACCAGAGAACAATTGCTCCAAGAAACCAATGAGGTTCTCCAGCGACCAATTTCGAACGGACATTGCGACGAGAACTGCATGCGATGGACATCTGGAGCAGGGTACCACGGAAGAGGCCGCTGTTAACAGCAAGTCACAAATTGGCACGTTATAAATGGGCTCAGAGGCACAAAAACTGGACTGCGGCAGATTGGAAACGTGTAATTTGGTCCGATGAGTCCCGTTTTTATTTGTTCTCCAATGATGGGAGGCGACGAGTACATCGCAGGTCCAATGAAGCCTTTAATCCTGAATGCGTCGAAGGTGTTGTTCAGGCTGGAAACAGAAAGTGAAGCGCAGGAATAGACACCCACGGACTCTGGCGGAACTTCGGGACCGGCTGATGAACGAGTGGCAGCAAATCGATGTTCAGTACATGCACAACCTCGTAGAGTCTCTGCCTCGCCGGATTCGTGCGGTTATCAAGGCCAGAGGCGCCGTCACACGTTATTAGGTACATTCTGAGAGGGGTGACTAATTTTTTGTCCGGTGTGCTTATATAAAAAGACACTTTTAGCACTTTGGCCGACCTTCAATATAAATTCAAATGGCTTGTTTATGGAACAGGTCACAAAAGAATAAAGAAATAAAAATAAATATAAATATTGTAAGTGGAGTCTACCAATTCAAGCTCAAAAGGGAAGTTTTACAATCAATTTAATAGATGCTGCCAAATTGATATATATGTCACAAAAAATAAAGAAATAAACCAAAAAAAAAAAAAAAAAAAAAATTAATTATTAAAAAAATAATAAAAAATAATAATAATAAATTGAAAGATAAATTTTAAGAGAGGCACACCAATTTATAAGGGAAAAATTACCACATATCTATCGGAAAAAAACAAACAATTTGACCTACGTACACTTTTACTCTGGACATGACACCCCTATTAAAAAGGCCATATTTTCCTCAATGTTTCTCCGCGCTCTTAGGATCGCCAGTCCGGAATACATCGATGCCGAATTGGAAAATATCAACGGTATTGGAAGTGAGTTGTGTTACCCATCTGCGTTCATGGAATCTTGTCTTAATAAGGCTAAACGAACCTTCTATCGTGTGAATAATAACACTCGCACCTTGTCAAAGAATATTTGAGTACTTCCATTTTTCCCGGGCTTCTTAGGCATTGCTAATGTACTTAAACTTTTGGATATCAGTGTAGTTTTTTCATATAACAATATTGTGAAAAACATCATAGTAAAAAATAGCCCTACCAATAATTTAGGCATTATCTATAAAATTGGGTGTAAGCAATGTGATTCCTTTTACATAGGTCAGACGGGAAAGGATTTGCAAACGCGTGTAAAACAGCATCAATATTCCGTTAGAACGGGACAGTTGTCCAGTGCCCTTTTTGTCCATTTGTCAGAGTTATCCCATTGTATTGATTGGAATAATGTTTCAGTTTTGTTTCACTCTAGCAACATTGTTAATAGAAATATTCTTGAGTCGGCTATAATTCAACTTACAAATAACCTTAACATGAGTAAAGGTCTGTTTCAACTCGATCCGTTGCTCTGAATTCCTTCAGAATGGATTTAAACAAAAAGGGCAGGTTGTTAAATCTTTGGTAAAAAATTTGTTTTTGTCTGTTGTTTCTCTTACAATTTTATTTTTCAATTTTTTGCTGTATGTGTGTATGTGTATGTATGTATGTGTATGTGAGTATGTGTGTGGTCATTGCAGTTAAATGTGTTTGTATGTATATGTGTGTATATGTATGTATGTATGTGTGTATATGTATGTATGTATGTATGTATGTATGCAGTTAAATGTGTATATATATGTATATATATATATGTGTGTATGTACCTTACCTTACCTTACAACCTCACAAAGGTTCTGCGGGATGATTTCTCATTTCGCGAAGGTCAAGCTTGTATGTATATATATATATATATATATGTGTGTGTGTGTGTGTGCTTGTATATATGTGGGTATATGTATATATATTTGGTTATGCGGGTATACATGTGTACGTGTATTATTTGTAATTTTTTCAATTTATATTTATTTTTATTTCTTTATTCTTTTGCGACCTACCGTTTTTTCAGACAATAATTATAAAAACAAATTTGGTAATTTTTTCCCTTATGCATATATATATATATATATTCTGTATATATTGCGTTTATATTTCGTATATATACCGTATATATGTTGTATATATATTTTATTGTTCTTTATATATCATCTAGGCATCATTTTGTTTTCCAATTTATATTTACTTGTACTTTTTTATTCGTTTGTGACTATAATATGCATATGTGGTAATTTTTCCCTTATAAATTGGTGTGCCTCTCTTAAAATTTATCTTTCAATTTATTATTTTTTATTATTTTTTTAATAATTAATTTTTTTTTTTTTTTTTTTGGTTTATTTCTTTATTTTTTTGTGACATATATATCAATTTGGCAGCATCTATTAAATTGATTGTAAAACTTCCCTTTTGAGCTTGAATTGGTAGACTCCACTTACAATATTTATATTTATTTTTATTTCTTTATTCTTTTGTGACCTGTTCCATAAACAAGCCATTTGAATTTATATTGAAGGTCGGCCAAAGTGCTAAAAGTGTCTTTTTATATATATATATATATATATAATTATATAATATATATATATGTATATATATTTGTGGTTTTTTTATTGCCTGTTTATTTCTTTATGATTATTTAGGCTGTGACATATATATCACTAAGGCACTATTTTGTAATTAATTTTTTCTCAATTTATATTTATATTTATTTTTATTTCTTTATTCTTTTGTGACCATATAAATGGGCTCCTCCCACAATTTTTTCTATGCTTACTATATATATGTATATAGTATATAATATATATATATATATATATATATATATATTATATAGATATATATATGTATGTATATATATGTGAATATGTATGTATGTATGTTTATTTTTGTAACCTATATATTGCCTTGATCTGTCCTTTCACTCCAGTGTTCCTGAGGATGTCATTAGACGAAAGCGCTTGAGCACCCCTTTGTGTTCTTTTTTCCTTCGTGGTTTTATTCATCATAAATACTTTTCACGTGTCACTTTCGTGAAATAATTTTTCATATATATATATATATATATATATATACACACATATATATATATGAAAATTATTTCACGAAGGTAACACGTGAAAAATATTTATGATGAATAAAACCACGAAGGAAAGGAAACACAAAATGGTGCTCAAGCGCTTTCGTCTAATGACATCCTCAGGAACACTGAAGTATAAAAAGGTTAAGCCTATATATAGGTTACAGAAAGAAAAAAGAAAAATAAATAACATACATACACACACACACACACATATATATATACATATATATACATACATATCTATATATACAAATACATACATACATACATACATACATACATATATATACAATAAACAGAGAAGTAAAAATAATAAAAAATTCAAAATTAAAACCTTAAAGGATTACCAATGAGGCGTACAGATTGTAAGGAAAAATATCGATTTTTAGCACAAGATCAAATGGATTATAAAGATACAAATTTATACTGGGACTCTGCCGGGTTTTAACACAATGCTGCTATGGTCAGGTTTCGATATATATATATAAAAAAAATAAAAAAATAAAATGCAAATTAAAAGTTAATCGATTTTAGCACAAGATCAAATGGATTATAAAAATACAAATTTATACTAGAACTCTGTCCGGGTTTTAACACATTTCTGCCTATGGTCAGGTTTCGATATATATAAAAAAAATAAAATGCAAATTAAAAGTTAATAAGTAGAAGACAAGTTTACCAAAGATTTAATGTTTTACACTTCTTATCTAAGTCTGCTTTAAAGGAATTCAACATAACAGGATCGAGTTGAAAAAGACCTTTGCTTATGTTGAAGTATTTGAAAGTTGGATAATGGCAGACTCAAGAATATTTCTATTACAATGTTGCTTGAATGGAATAAAACTGAAGCATTATTCCAATCAATACAGTGGGCTAACTCTGACAAATGGACAAAAAGGGCACTGGACAACTGTCCTGTTCTAACGGAATATTGATGCTGTTTTATACGTGTGTGCAAATCCTTTCCCGTCTGACCGCAGGATGACGTCATCAAATCATTTAATAGTGGCTTGAAACGCCTTCTCAAAGATCATAAGAACTTAATTCCGCTTTTCATGTCCACTTCACCTGCTCTGCCTACCTTTACGGTCTTATTAAAACCCACAAACCTGGTAACCCTATGCGCCCTATTATTAGCTCGGTGGGCTCTATTACTTATAAACTCTCCAAATGGCTTGTCAAAGTCTTGTCCCCCATTCTCGGAACTATCTCTGATTCACATGTAAAAAATTCCATGGATCTTACGGAAAAATTGAATAATGTACGTACTGAAACTAACGATAAATTGATTAGTTTTGATGTTTGTTCATTGTTTACAAAAGTGCCGATTGACGATATGCTTGACTTTCTCTCCCAAGAATTACATAAGTATGACCTGCCACTACCTTCACACATTGTTTTGGAACTCATTAAGCTTTGCATCAAAGACTGTAAATTCACTTTCAATAACGAGTATTATCAACAAGTTTTTGGGATGGCTATGGGCAACCCCTTATCGCCCCTCCTCTCCAATATTTATATGGAGTTTTTCGAAATTACCTATATTCCGAGAATCCTGGGGTTGGCATCCCTTGGTTGCGGTACGTCGACGATATTTTGTGTATCTGGCCCATGAATCGTGACCTGGATAGCTTCCTCCTTCAGTTAAATGATCAAGTCCCCTCCATGAAGTTTACTTTAGAAGTTGAGCAAGACAATTCAATCCCATTTTTGGATGTGCGTGTACATAGGGAAAGCCCAGGTTTTAAGTTTAGTATCTATCGGAAAACGACAAACAATTTGTCCTACGTACACTTTTACTCGGGACATGATACCCCCATTAAGAAGGCCATATTTTCATCAATGTTTCTCCGCGCCTTAGGATCGCCAGTCCGGAATACATCGATGCCGAATTGGAAAAATCAACGGTATTGGAAGTGATTTGTGTTATCCATCTGCGTTTATGGAATCTTGTCTCAACAAGGCAAAACGAACTTTCTATCGTGTCAATATTAACACTCGTACTTTGTCAAAAAATATGTTAGTACTTCCATTTTCCCGGGCTTTTTAGGCATTGCTAATGTACTTAAACTTTTGGATATTAATGTAGTATTTTCATATAACAATATTGTGAAAAATATCATAGTAAAAATAGCCCTACCAATAATTCAGGCATTATCTATAAAATTGGTTGTAAACAATGTGATTCCTTTTACATAGGTCAGACGGGAAAGGATTTGCACACACGTATAAAACAGCATCAATATTCCGTTAGAACAGGACAGTTGTCCAGTGCCCTTTTTGTCCATTTGTCAGAGTTAGCCCACTGTATTGATTGGAATAATGCTTCAGTTTTATTCCATTCAAGCAACATTGTTAATAGAAATATTCTTGAGTCTGCCATTATCCAACTTTCAAATAACTTCAACATAAGCAAAGGTCTTTTTCAACTCGATCCTGTTATGTTGAATTCCTTTAAAGCAGACTTAGATAAGAAGTGTAAAACATTAAATCTTTGGTAAACTTGTCTTCTACTTTATTAACTTTTAATTTGCATTTTATTTTTTTTTATATATATCGAAACCTGACCATAGGCAGAAATGTGTTAAAACCCGGACAGAGTTCTAGTATAGGGTGGGGCACGGGAATCAAGTGTTTTTTGAATAGCTAGTAATCGGCCATTAGGAATGGGAGGGGCGTGCGGTAGGTAGCATTCCATTCCTGGGTTCATAGCATTTAACTTTAACTAACACTCACCTTTATCTTTCAGGTGCCATCATGGAGCAGTGGACGTTAGAACACCGCATGTTCGCGTATGATCATTTTGTTAGGAGTGGCGAGTCAGTGACAGCAGTTCAGCGTGCGTTTCGCCGCAGATTCAACATTCATCGAAATGACTCTGTTCCCGCTCGTGACACAATCTTACGTTGGGTTAACAATCTTCGAACAGGAGGCTCAATAATGAAAACAAAACCGAAGGGGCCGCAACGCACTGTGCGTACTCCAGAGAACGTTGAAAGGGTCAGACAAGCGATGTTGCAAAGCCCAGGCCGCTCTGCTCGGAGACATTCAGCTGCACTCGGAATCAGCAATCGTACTGTTAGACGGATTTTGCATGAAGAATTACATTTTCACCCATACAAGTTAGCGATGGTGCAGGAATTGAATGTAAACGATTGCCCCCAACGACTGAATTTTGCACAGGAAATGCTTGCACTTTATGAGCAGAATGAAAACATGATGGTGGTAATGAGTGATGAAGCCCATTTCCACCTTAATGGGGCCGTCAACAATCAAAACTGTCGGTATTGGGCTGCTGAAAATCCGCGACAACTCCATGAAAAACCGCTGCATAGCCCTAAGGTTACAGTTTGGTGCGCGGTGGGAAAGTTTGGCGTCATCGGTCCCTATTTCTTCGAACAAAATGGGTTTACCGTTACCATAACATCTGGGCGTTACAATTGAGATGGTGAACACCTTTTCATCCCTGAGTTACGAAGAAGGCGTATTGCTCGTCGACATTTGTGGTTTCAGCAAGATGGGGCCACGCCACACACCGCCAGAGCGTCAATGGCTGTTCTTCGCCCCCTGTTTCCCAACCATCTCATTTCGAGATTTGGTGACATTGCATGGCCCCCTCGGTCCCCTAACTTGTCCACATTGACTTCTTTCTATGGGGGTACCTCAAGTCACGTGTCTACGAGGACAAGCCCCGTACATTAGATGCATTGAAGGAAGCGATCCGTCAACAAATCATCCAAATCAACAGAGACCTGCTGGGAAGAGTGGAGGCCAATTTTCGTAAACGCCTTCAACAATGCGTCGACGGCCAAGGACATCATATGCCAGATATAATTTTCGGTACATAATTATTATGACATGAAATGCTATGTTCTTACGAATGTTGTTCTACCAATATATTTTCTTTACAAAAATAAATATAATTTTCCTGATTATTCCAAAAACACTTGGTTCCCGTGCCCCACCCTGTATAAATTTGTATTTTTATAATCCATTTGATCTTGTGCTAAAAATCGATTAACTTTTAATTTGCATTTTTTTTTTTTTTTTTTTTATATATATCGAAACCTGACCATAGGCAGCATTGTGTTAAAACCCGGCAGAGTCCCAGTATAAATTTGTATCTTTATAATCCATTTGATCTTGTGCTAAAAATCGATATTTTTCCTTACAATCTGTACGCCTCATTGGTAATCCTTTAAGGTTTTAATTTTTAATTTTTTATTATTTTTACTTCTCTGTTTATTGTATATATATGTATGTATGTATGTATGTATGTATTTGTATATATAGATATGTATGTATATATATGTATATATATATATGTGTGTGTGTGTGTATGTTATTTATTTTTCTTTTTTTTCTTTCTGTAACCTATATATAGGCTTAACCTTTTTATATACTTCAGTGTTCCTGAGGATGTCATTAGACGAAAGCGCTTGAGCACCATTTTGTGTTTCCTTTCCTTCGTGGTTTTATTCATCACATATATATATATACACACACATATACAGGGCGTCCCAAAAAAATGTATACACACTTTAAATAATTATAAAGGCAGTGTTTATTAAAATACATTTCATTTTCAAAATGTAATAGAATCTACAGACATTATTTAATTGTTTTGTCAACGCCTGTTTTCAAACTGACATCCGTTCTGGTCCAGGCACTGCTGATAACGCGAAGCAATGGAATCGCAAACATCACGAAACATTTCGTTTGGTATTTGTGTGCATTCTCGTTCAATGGCTGCTCTCAATTCAGCGACTGTTGCAGGTTTTATAGCGTAGACTTTGTCTTTTAAGTATCCCCATAAAAAAAGTCTAGTGGTGTGAGGTCTGGTGAACGCGGAGGGTATTCTACGAAACCCCTTCGTCCAATCCACATCCACATCGTGCCAAGTACCACTCGCAATACTCCACTCTTCGGTCCGGATCATCTTCATTAATAACATGGACTAATCTTGGAATGTAACTTTTCCATTGACAGCGCTTCAAAATGCGTTGGACAGACGATTCTGAAATTCCTACCTCACGACTCGCTTGCCGCACAGATTTTCTTGGACTTTGGTGATACGTTTCCAGTACTCTTTCTTGCTTTGTGGGGCTTGTCGATGTCCGTGGTCTTCCGGAACGCTTCTTGTGGACATTCTGAACAGTTCCATCGGCTTCAAACTTATCTCTAATTCGAGTGATGGTAAGTCGCGTTGGTGGATCTGTTTGAAACTCCCTCCTAAACTGTCTTTGCACTTCAACTGCGTTTTCACACTTCCAGTAGCATTTTAGAATGAATTTCCTTTGTTCAAAGCTTAGTCTGACTGCCATTATTAATTCTAATGGGTTTAACTTGGAAAGAAAGAAACATCAATTGAGCTATCAGCTGTTAAAGTGTGTATACATTTTTTTGGGACAACCTGTATATATATATATATATATATTTTTTCAAAGTATGACCGCTCATGGCCACCAAAGAAAGGTGGATAGCAGAGCGAACCCAGGACGAAGACTATGAAACAGCGAACGGAAGTGAACAATATACGGGGAGGGAGGGGGGGGGGGGGGGGGGGGGGGGGGGGGGGGGAAAAAAAAAAAAAAAAAAAAAAAAAAAAAAATTAGCAGTCACACAACCGGTAAAGAAGACGGGAGCGAAGGAGGAAGGAGAACAACCCGGTTACCGAAAAGTAGGGACCTTCCGATAGAATAGCGCCAAGCCTATCACAAGGCCCGACGCTCTCCAAAAAGGGAAAATACTCTACGCGCAGCGCAGAGTAAAGCGGACACTCCACCAGCAGATGGGCAATTGTGAGTACGATGTTACAATCGGGACATCGGGGCACCCGATCCCCGGCCATCAAATAGCCATGGGTCAGGTGGGTGTGGCCAATACGGAGGCGGGCCAAAGCCACCTCCTTATGGCGCGACCGATGCACAGTGCCACAAATGGGTTAAAAAACGGCCAAAATTATTTTTTTCAATTGTACTTAGTTTTATGTAGTTGAAATGTTTAATTATGATTTATTTTAATAAAAAATTATGTTTAGTACCTTTTGTATATATGTAATGGTGACATACTGAGTGATTTTTCTATAAATAATAATAATATTCCAAATCAATAGGTTATGATTGTTAATTAGGCCTATGTTTTGCAGATTTTGTCAAATGACATACTAAAATAAGTATATCCAGCAATGCAATATTGAGAGACCATATTCAACAGCATCAGTATTAATTATTTATTTTTTCAAGAGAAAATCAATGTCATTCATTTGGGATGGTTTTGCTAAACATAAATTACATGACTGTGTTGAAGTAGTATCTGTAATTGCATTGATAGCCTTTCCATCAAGCATAGTTAGAGATAACTCGTATTTCATGCAATTTCAACTTCAGTATTTTCTCCTACTCTAACTTTATGAGTGGTGTAACTGAGAATCACGCATCACTCTTCTTGCAGACTTAGTTAGTTAATACATGAAAAACATGTTCTAACACGCAAAGTCGCAAATAGTCGCAAAAAAGTTGTTTCTTTGATTTACTTAAAAGTTGCATTAATGTTTAACACAAAAATTACATTCCCCAAAATCCCCCATTTTTGTTTTGCTAATTTTACACATTTTCTAGATAACAATTTAATCTGTAATCTATGATATTGCCATAGTTTTTTAATTAATGCTATCTTTTTTTTTTCAATAAAAAAATATGCATGAAAATGTTCTAAACTGTTTATTCTTTCAATAGAACTAAGAAGAACATGAAACTACAGACAATTTTTTGTGATATAGTAACTTCAAGTAAGTTGTTAGAACAAACATATTTTGTCCCCTCCAAGATATTTTAAGACAATGTATTATTTCGTAGATTTTCTTGCCTTAATGTAAGAGAATAAAATTTCAAATACTTAAATCAGTAAGTAGAAATGTTTTATTTTGACGTGGAAATGGTTTTAATAGAATTTACTTAAATTTGTTATTTTTGGTTTTTGCCGTTTTTTAACCCATTTGTGGCACAGTGCGATGGAAGGAAGAGGCCCAACATCCCAATTTGGGTTTAATCTTGCAGAGTTTGTTATTTACAGCGCCATCCCAGCGACTCTGCCACCGGGAGCGCAAAAACCTACGGAAGCCAGGGATATAATCGGAAAAGGGGAGGGACACGGGTGAAACCTGTAGTCGGCACGCGGAACGGGCAGCTCGATCGGCAGCCTCATTTCCAGCCACGTTAACATGTGCAGGAACCCAGCAAAATACCACCTCCTTGCCACCAGAAGTGACAAGGATATGGCACAGTAGCTGGATTCGTCGGACCAGTGGGTGGACAGGGTCAAAACACTAGAGGCCATCCAGGGCACTGCGGGAATCCGAATAGATGACAAACGACCCATCTGGACGCTCCCGCACCACCTCCAGAGCGCTCAGAATGGCATAGAGCTCCGCCGTGAAAACGGAAGCATCATCAGGGAGACGGGTACATCGGGGAGCAAGGGCAAACGACTGGGGAACAGCCGCGGCCCCAACGCCCCCCGACGACCTCGAGCCATCTGTGAAGACCGCAACACATGCAGAGTGACACGCTGCATGCTGAAGGAACAGAGACCGAAGTAAGGCAGAGTCAGAATCGGACCTGCGAACGGGGCGCAACGCCCTACAGCACGCAACAGGGGTGCTCTCCCAAGGTGCAACACCCTTGAAAGAGACCGGTATAACGGATGGGGGAGGAGTGCCCATACCATCGAGGAGGGAGGTCACCGTGTCGGTGAAATACCAACCCCCATCCCGGCAGAACGCCCTCTCAACCACCTTGAACAGAGGAGAGGTGGGAAGACGGAGGATCCGGAGATAGTGCTTAGCAATGAGGAACGACCTCAGATCCTCCAAGGGAGGGATGTCGCACTCAACCTGCAGACTATCAACCGGAGAGGAGCGGAAGGCGCCAGATGACATGCGCAGTCCTCTAGAGAGGACCGGATCCAGTATCCGAAGGGCCGTGCGGGAGGCGGAGCCATACACCACACTCCCATAGTCTAATTTGGACTGTACCAGGGACACGTACAAACGGAGGAGTGTCCGCCTATCCGCGCCCCAAGTAGTATGCGACAGATGTCCCAGCAAATCCAGGGTACGTCTCGCGGACTCGCGCAGCCGGCTAAGGTGGGGAACCCAGCTCAAGCGGCTGTCGAAAACCATACCCAAGAAGAGTACTGATGGAACGAGGGCCAGAGGCTGACCCCCGAGTGTAAGGTGAAAGGCCGGGATGGCGCCGGATCCCCGTCTCCTCGACGGAAGGAAGGCCACACACGAAGTCTTCGGGGAAGACAGCGTAAGGCCCACCGACGACGCCCAGCGTTCAACCCGATTGACCGCGAGTTGGACTTGCCTCTCCACGAGGGGGGGACTCGTCCCCGCGGCATAGACAGCCAGATCATCTGCGTAGATGGAACAGCGCACCGAGGGCGGAAGAGCTCCCGGTAGCGCAGACATAACCAGATTGAAGCAGGAGACGCTTAAACACACCCCTGGGGCACCCCCTCCTCCTGAACATACAGGTCAGATAGGGCCGCCCCATTACGGACGCGGAAAGTGCGACGGCAGAGGAAGCGCGAAGAAACGTGGGCAAAAAGCCCACAAAACCAAGAGACTTCAAACGGTCCATGACAACTCCCCGACGGGTCGTGTCATAGGCCTTTTGGACGTCGAAAAAGACGGCCAGAACAAGATTCCGGCGGGAAAATGCCTCCCGTACATCATGGCCAAGGAGGAGAAGGGGGTCCAGAGTACCCCGAAATCGACGAAAGCCATACTGGGTCGGGGGTATAACCCAAGCGACTCCAGTGTAAAGGAAAGTCGGACGGCCACCATCTTTTCAAGGAGCTTGCATAAGCAGCTCGTCAAGGCAATAGGCCGATAGCTCGCCACCTCCGCCGGATCCTTCCCCGGCTTAGGTATCGGGACCACAATCGCCTCCCTCCAACGGGAAGGGAACGACCCCTCAACCCACACCCGGTTGAAAAGATCCAGCAAGAAGTGCAGGGCCATCGGGTGCAGATTCCAAATAAAGTCATACGGAATGTCATCAGGGCCAGGGGCGGAAGAACGACGGGTTGCCAAGGCAGCCCGAAGTTCCCGCATCGTAAAGAGATGGTTATAGGGCTCGTTCCCAGGGGGGGAACGTGACCTCCGATAAAGGACGATCCGCAGCTGAAGGCGAACGGGAAACCGCAGCAAAAGCACCGGCCAGCCGATCGCCACAGCAGCAGGATCCGAAAGGAAGCCGTCCCCGTCCCGAAGGACAGGGCGACTAGCAGGGACCGGCTTCCCCTCGATACTACGTACCTTCCGCCACACAGCAGCAGAAGGGGTAGATGAGGAATGCCGGACACAAAAGCACGCCAAGAGGCCCGACGGGCCAACTTGAGAGTCCGGCGGGCGAAAGCCTTCGCCCGCCGCATCTCAATCAAGTGGTCCGCGCGCCGGGTGCGGTGGAAGCGGCGCGTTGCCCTCTTCCTCTCGCACACCGCCTGGTGACATGCTGGAGTCCACCACGGGACGCTACGAGTCCGCGGGTTACCGGAAGATCGAGGAATACAGTCCTCCGCGACGCCCATCACCACCCGCTCGAAGAACTCCAAGCTCTCATCCACAGAGCCAAAGCTCAATACCGAACGGACAATGACGGAACGAGCTCTGAAAGATGGCCAGTCAGCCCGCGCAAGGCACCACCTCGGTCGAGACGAGACGCCCGGCTGCGGTCCGACCGGCTCAAGACAGACTGGGTAATGATCACTGCCATAAGAGTCCCCCAACACCTTCCACGAAAAATCGAGTAAGGCATCGAGGGACACCAAGGAGAGATCAATACAGGTAAATGAACCCGTGGGTTCGTGGAAGTAGGTTTCACCGGAATTGAGGCACGCAAAGGAAGTTCCTCCATTAAGGAGTAACATACCAGCAACATTAGTCGACCGAACATCTCCCCCCGGGTCGCGACTGTTAAAGTCCCCGAGGAGGAGAAACGGTCGAGGTAGTTGCAGCACCAACTCGCGAACCGCGTCGCGAGAAGGAGGGTCATGAGGAGGAATATAAATCGAGCAGGCAGTGTACTGGCGATCTAAAAAGAGCCGCACAGCCACAGCTGCAAGGAAGTGCGAAGAGGCACACCTCGCGATGGTAACGAATGATGCACGTAAATCGCCGCACCCCGCCGGCGTGTGTGCTCATCCGGGGTGCAAGGGAAACCAACATAGCCAGAGAGACGAGGGAGTCCCCGCGCAGCCAGGATAGTCTCCTGGAGACAAACCAGGAGGCCGCTCGCTCTCCAGCAGGGAGGCAAGGTTCTCCCAGTTAGCTAAAAGCCCCCTACAGTTCCAATGCAAAATGGAACTGTAAGGGGAAGCGGCATTATAGAGGCAGAAAAAACAGCGAAATAGCCACGGACCAAGCTGAGCGGCAAACTCAACGGTCCGTAACCAGGGACGGAATCGGCTTCCCCGACTCACCCAGAACTGGGGGGTAGGGGCCACCGACTCCGCATCTGCTTCACCCGTAGTAGAACGAGAAGTGAGAGTAGAACAGGGAGGTCAGAGGGGGGCCTCCCGGCGGGGAGAGACGACGAGACGGGCCCAGCCGAAACCCCCAACTCCACACCAGAGGGGGACCGGGGGGAACCAGTTGTTCGAGGGCTCGTCAAACCAGACAAGCACTGACGGGGGGGGGGAGGAAAGGTCGACCACAGGTGGGAGAGGTAGATCCAGGAGAGAGACCCGACCACTCTCAGCAGGAGCCGAAGGGAGAGAGACTCCATGAAGGAGGGCCAGGCTCCTCTCGACCGAGTCTATCATGGGAACAGAGTCAGTAATCGAGGGTGTCATGGGGCGGTGTACCTCGACCGACACCCGGACACTGGTCGGGGCACCGGGAGGTGACGCCTCACCAGCCCTCCGTATAGAGAGGGGAGTCCCGAGCGGATCAAGGGCAGCGCGCCGCTTCCCCTCCGGTGAAGAAGGGGAAGCAGGGCGAGCAGCAGTCAGGATCGGGTCGGAAGGACTCCGACTCCGACCACGGCGACGCTTCCTCCTCCCCTTCGGGGCATCACCCTCCCCACCCGAGAGACGAGTAGGCAAGGATCCAGACCCCAAGGCCGGAGAGGGAGAAGGGGCACTTGTAGGCAGAGAATCAGATGGGATGTCTGAAAGTGAGGCAGAGGAACAAGAAGGACCCGCGGCGCCAGGAGGACCACCAGCCCCCGGAACTTCCAGGGGGGGCACCACTCCGGTAGACGCCGGGATAGCACGGGAGGGGCCCGAGGACCCGCCAGGGCCAAGAGCCGCAGCGTAGGACAACCCCCGCCGCGGCTCCCGGTCACTGACCCCATCGTGCGCCTCCCGCGCACTAAGGAATTCGGTAGTCCTTAAGGACCGCACCTCGAATTCAAACTTGAAAACGGGGCAGTCCCGAGAGGAGGAAGGGTAGGCCCCCGAGCAGTTCGAGCACCGCGGGGGCTTCGTGCACGGGGTAGGATGCGCAGGCCCACCGCAGCGGACACAGAGCTTACCCTCACGGCGGCACGCAGAGCTAACATGGCCGAACCGGTTGCAGCCAAAGCAGCGAACCGGGTCAGGCACATATGGTCGCACCGAAAACTCACACGACCGGCGATCACCCATGCCCCAGAACACCTGGGCCGGAGGCACAAGGGAATCAAAGGTCAGGAGCAGACGAGCGGACGGGGTAAGAGCACCATCCCGGCGCGACGAAAAGCGGAAGACCCTCCTGCAACTCGCCAACCGGGATTGACAGCAGACGGGAAGCGAAAATGGTGCCCTGACAGCTATT
Source organism: Bathynomus jamesi (assembly GCA_023014485.1). Classification (NCBI taxonomy): domain Eukaryota; kingdom Metazoa; phylum Arthropoda; class Malacostraca; order Isopoda; family Cirolanidae; genus Bathynomus; species Bathynomus jamesi. The sequence continues at coordinate 382,640 of JAJOZX010003389.1, read as the reverse complement.
CAATTGCGGATGGGGAGTCACAGAAACTCTGCAACCCAAGACATCCTGCAACTGTAGAAGGGACCCAGTCACCCCCGAAGAACGGGACTTCAAAAGAAGAGACCCATCCTTCAGAGGGCGGATATCATAACGACAGGGAACCCCTATCGTTTTAAGGCGCTGAAACACCCGTTCCGAGTTGCTCGGAAGGGAGCCAGCGGAAGGGCGGAGAACAAGGAACCTGTCCACCGGACAGAAATTGACAGCGGAGACAGGTCCATGTGTAACGGTAACCGAGAGTGGGCGAGAGAACAAGGGCCGCGAAGACCCCGCCCTACGGCCACCACGAGAGCCAGACGCCGCAGAGGACGAGAGGGGGCCATACGGCTGGGTCAACCCAGCGGAGGCAGAGGCCGCTGAACGACCAGAAGTAGTAGTCTTATCCAAATCCAAGGGCGGGCCAGAGTCGTCAACAGGAGGGGAGTGAAGTTTAGAAATAGAACCCATAAACAATAGCTTTACAAAAAAGGCAGCCTCGGACCCAAGGCGATGCACCATCCGCCGCTGCATCCTTCAAAGCGCAGGCCCAACGTCCCGGGTAGCCCGACCCCCAACCTAACTGTCGTTTTAAAAACAGCAGATTGGCACTACGGAGATTTGTCCGTTAAGGGCCAAGCAAAGACCCAATCCAGACGCAGCAGCTGTCCGGGCGCCCGTACCGTCCCCGGAGCACGGCTCAGCCACGGAGCGATGCCCCCCGGCGGGTGCACCTGATGACCCCAAGACTGCAAATACAAACAGACGGGGGGAGGGGATACTACGATTGACAGAGGCACAGGACCGAGTCAAGACAAAAGAAATTCCGGGAGACGGAAAAAAAGGGGGAGCAAAAAGAAAAGGGGGGGGGGAGAAAAGGAAGGGGAAAAAAAAAAACGCAACTAGGTAACTCTTCGCCCACACCCCGCAAGGAAGTGAGGAAACCTCAACAACCCACGAGGTGTACGAGCCCCCTCGGCCCGGCAAGCCGGAGTACCTAATCGAGGGGTATATATATATATACATACACATGCATATACATACACATACATATACATACACATACATACATATACATACATACACATATACATACATACATATATATATACATACATATATATATACACATACATATATATATACACATACATATACATACATATACATACATATATATACATATATATACATATATACATACACACTATATATATATATATATATATATATATATATATATATATATAATACATATATATCATACATATATATACATACATATATATACATACATATATATACATACATATATATACATACATATATATACATACATATATATATATATATATATATATATATACATACATATAAGCACACCGGACAAAAAATTAGTCACCCCTCTCAGAATGTACCTAATAACGTGTGACGGCGCCTCTGGCCTTGATAACCGCACGAATCCGGCGAGGCAGAGACTCTACGAGGTTGTGCATGTACTGAACATCGATTTGCTGCCACTCGTTCATCAGCCGGTCTCGAAGTTCCGCCAGAGTCCGTGGGTGTCTATTCCTGCGCTTCACTTTCTGTTTCCAGCCTGAACAACACCTTCGACGCATTCAGGATTAAAGGCTTCATTGGACCTGCGATGTACTCGTCGCCTCCCATCATTGGAGAACAAACAAAAACGGGACTCATCGGACCAAATTACACGTTTCCAATCTGCCGCAGTCCGGTTTTTGTGCCTCTGAGCCCATTTATAACGTGCCAATTTGTAACTTGCTGTTAACAGCGGCCTCTTCCGTGGTACCCTGCTCCAGATGTCCATCGCATGCAGTTCTCGTCGCAATGTCCGTTCGGAAATTGGTCGCTGGAGAACCTCATTGGTTTCTTGGAGCAATTGTTCTCTGGTTTGAAAACGATTTGCAGTTACTAGACGAGAAAAATGGCGGCGGCCCCTATTGTCGAGAATTGTTTTCCGGCCACAGTTACACCGTCGATTGTCAGTTGATTGCGAACTACACCACTCTTTGTAAACTCGCTGGACAGTACGCGTTGACACACCAACAAATTGGGCTACTTCAGACATTTTGTGTCCGTGGGCTCTGCCAAACACGATGGCTCCTTTTTGCCACTGAGTAACGTCTGCCTCACGACCCATTTTGCAGACTATATCCAACACACACTTTGTTCTTCACCACCTCACGAAACAGATCTGATCCTGTGTGCTACGTCACCGCTACTTGTCACTTACCAATGCTACATCAGCGCCCTCTGTGTGACCTTGAACTTCCTACTATCGGTGCTATTAGGGGTGACTAATTTTTTGTCCGGTGTGCTTATATATATATACAATTATACATACATACATACATACTATATATATATATATATATATATATATATACATATATATATATATAAAGAGCTACAGAAAAAAGGGTACAAAACTCCGCAAGCCAAAGAGATAACACCAAATCCACAAGTCAGGGATCTTGTAGTAGTAATGTCGTCGGATGCAGAATTCAGAGAGCACTATAAAATCAAAATCACAACGGCTAGAAAAATAATGGGAATCATCTGGAGGAGCTTCCGCAGCAGAAAAGCAAACATCATGCTCAAATTATGGAAGAGTCTAGTCCTACCAATAATTGAGTATTGCTCAGTACTCACAAGCCCACACAGAAAAAGAGACATTGCGAGCATTGAAGCTATACAAAGGACTTTTACGTCTAAGATAGAGGAAACGGAAGGTGAAGACTACTGGTCTCGACTACAATCCCTGAAACTCTACTCTCTTGAAAGAAGGCGAGAGCGGTACACAATAATATACATATGGAACATACTTGAGGGCTCTGTCCCTAACCTCAGAAATGAAATAGAAACAAACTGGAATGAGAGAAGAGGCAGATTTTGTACGGTCCCAGCTGCGGTGGGACAAGGAGCCATGAAAACGAGGATGGAAAATACCCTCAGAATACGGGGCCCAAAGCTTTTCAATGTCCTTCCAAAAGAAGTGAGGAATCTCCAGCACACCAACCTGAATAACTTCAAGAACCAGCTGGACAGATTCTTGTGCAAAGTCCCTGACCAGCCATGCGTGGCTGGCTACGAGGGCAGGAGGCGATCAGAGAGCAATTCCCTCCTTCACCAAGTCCCGCAAATGAGGCGGGATGCTGCAGAGGAGTCGACCGCAGGTCGATCCTGAACCGTCGTTCAAACTCAACAAAAGTAAACAAAAGTAAGTAAGTAAACATATACATATATATATATATACATATACATATATATATATATCCACATATATATATATACATATACACATATATATATATATATATACACACACACATATATTTACTTCTTACTTCGTAGCCCCCGGGTTCTCTTATGCGAACCCGGCGGCACTCAGGTATCCCGCGACCACCGTGGGACGGGTCCATAGGTCTCGTAGAGAGGTAATGTTGGAGTTGTGTCTTTGTTGAGAGAGAGTGTGGCAGTGTAAGAGTAGGTGTTCTGTGTCCTCAGGGTGGAGGTAGCATTTTTGACAGGTGGAGGTGTCAGCTAGGTGGAGTCTGTGTCTGTATTGTTGGAGGGAGGGGGGTGGCCTGAACGGAGCCTGGCCAGAGTAACTCTTGTTTTCCTTGGGGGTTTGTTCGCTCTGATGGACTACAGGGGGAGTATCGTGAAGGACAGTGTTGTGTGGTTGGTCGAGTAGGTATTTCCGGGTAAATTCTGTGTGGAGATGTTTAATGGGGTTGATGTTTAGGGGAGGAGGGGGGATATTGTTCAGTAGCTGCGAATAGTGAGCAGCAGGAGTACGTTTTTTGTTGCGGGGGTGGGGGATTGTGTAATGTGAGATGGTGACAGGGGTGGTCTGGGGCCAGTGCTCTGGAGAAGAATTGAGTCCCTGTCATGTTCATGTGGTGTTCGATGGGGAGTATTTTCGTATCTGCATGTAGATGTGGGATGGGTGTGGTTCGGAGGCAGCCAGTAATGCTTCTGAGACCTCTGTTTTGTGTGGTCTGTATCTTTTTCTGGTTTGTGTGGGAGATGGACGGGGACCAGGCGGGGGCAGCGTAAGTTAAAGTAGTACGTACAAACTGTTTGTATAGGATACTAAGGGATTCCTTTTGCTGACCGAATGTTGTGGAGGTGAGTGTTCTGAGAGCGTTGAGTTTTTTTGTTGCTTTGGAGCAAATGTTTGATATGTGAGGGGAAAAGGACGTGTGTGTGTCTAGGGTGAGGCCAAGGATTGTTGGGGTTTTGTTTAGAGGTCGGGGATGTCCCATGAGGGTGACTCTCGGGTGTGCTTGGGATTCGTGGCGGTCTGAGGTTAGGAGGGTGATGGGAGGATTTTTGAGGGGATGCTGACATCCTATTGTTAGTCAGCCAGAGTTCCAGATTGGTAATGTACTGCTGGATCAGGCGTGTGGCGGTGTTACGGTTATGGTGTTGTGCTGTTATGGTCAGGTCATCTGCATAGGAGGAGACGTGGACATGGGGGGAGAGAGGTTGTGGGAGGTCGTGCATGAAAAGGTTGAAGAGGATTGGAGAGTGTATGGAGTCCTGTGGGACGCCATTGTATATATAGTCTGTAGGTTTTGGATGAGTGTTGTTTGTGTATGACTTTGCCAAGACGGCCTGCAATGAGATTAGTAAGCCATTTCTTGTCATTGGTGGGGATGTCGAGATCAATAATCTTTTGTGCAAGAATGTGGCGTGGGACAGTGTCGAAAGTTTTGTTGATGTCGATGGCAACAAGGACTGTGCGGGCAGGGGGGGATAGTTGGTTGAAGCCATCTAAGATGTGTTGGGTTAGGTTTGTAAGAAGCGTTGTGGTGGAGTCGGCGGACCTGAAGCCGTGTTGGGTTTGTGAAAATGTAATGTGTGGTTGTATGCGTCTTAATATCAGTTTTTCGAGGACTTTGGAAATGGTTGAGAGAAGGGAGATTGGCCGGTATGAAGCAGGTAGGTTGGGGGGTTTATTGGGTTTCAGTATCGGGATGATGTGTGCCAGCTTCCAGGTAGAGGGTATGATATTGTGAAGCCAGGAGTAATTGAATATGTTTGTGAGGGCTGCAAGAACAATTGGACCAAGGTGTTTGAGATGTATGTTTGAAATGTGGTCTGGGCCTTCGGCATGAGAGTTTTTAAGGGATTTTATGGCTGCAGCTGTGTCTTGGGGTGTAAATGGGTGTGGTTGTTGTGGGTCGGCCGAGAGTTTCCGTATGTTTTTGAGGATTTTTCTATTATTGGGAACAGTGATTTTATGGCTAATTTTTGAGTAGTGGTGCATGAGTAGGTTGCAGTGTTTTTGTGGGGATGGAATTTGGTTACAGTTGGAAAGGAGAGCTTCGTGTGTGGGGGGTGGGTTAGTATGTGGTGTGGATTTTTTTCAAGGTTTTCCAAAGTTGGGTGCTGTTGGTCTTGTGATTGAGTGTAGTTAAATAGGATTCCCAGTTTTCTGACTGTTTAGTGTTAATTAGATTTGTGATGTCAGTGTTAAGGTGGTGTATGAGGTCGATGTCTTCTGCAGTGGGACTGTGTTTCTGGCGTAATGAGTTTCTTTGTTTGATTAGATTGTGTATTTGTGGGGAGAAGTTTGGGTTGAAGTGTTTCCTGTGTCCTTGTGGGATGAATTGTTTGCTAGCGCGAGTGATAGTGTTGTTTATGTGGGCGGTAGCCTTGTCTATAGAGGGGAAATTAGTAGTGGAGAATTCCTGAAGTTCGTTTTCAATGTATCCTGTAAAAGAAGGCCAGTTTGCATGTTTGTAGTTCGTGTGTTTGTTTGAAGGATGTGTGGATGGGGTGTGTGTGTTGATAGGTGATTAGTAGGGCGGTCAAAAGTCAATACAGTCAAATTGTTTCCTATGGGGCACTTTTCGCTGAAATGACTGAAAATGCAATAAAAACACCTGTAGGGGGTATATTACCAAAGTTAATAGGTCAACCAAAAGTCAACTTTTACCTGTTAGGTCAAAAAATAGCAATGAGGTAAATAAAGTCAATTTTTTGGAATAAATAATTAAAATAACTAAAAATTGGCATCTTTTTGGTTAACTGGCAACTTCGCTGCTCGTATTTGTCTTATTCAGTTATGTCCGTTCTGGTTTTGGATGTGGTTGTGTTGTATGTATTGTGGTTACTGGTTACCATTTTTGATTTGTGATTTTTTCTGATTTGTGATTTCACTGATTTCGATTTCTTTTGATTTCAGATATTTAAAATGCCAAAAGTTGCAGTTAGTTCTATTGCTAAAGTGCGCGCTATAATTGCAAAATATCCTAATGAATTCATTTGTTCAGGAAAAACGAGCTATACTGTCAGATTTGTTGTGTTGTGGTCAAGCATGACAAATCCTTTTTTGTGGATAAACATCGCTCTACCCAAAAGCACCAGCGTGGTATAGACCAAAATGTGGGAAATGAAAAGACGCAAACCCTTTTAAAGTACAAGTCTTCAGATTTTTCGGAAAAACTTGTGACTACATTTCTGTCAGCCAACATACCTCTTCATAAGTTGAGCAACCCTCATGTGAAACAATTGTTCTCTGAATTAGGTGTAGCAGTGCCTTGCGTGTCAACTTGCAGATCAATAGCAATGAAACAGGCAGAAAGCGAGTTAAGTAGAATAAAATATTTGCTAGAGGGTAAATTAGTTTTCCTAATTGTTGATGAAAGTGAAGGGGCTCAAAATATTTGAACATACTTGCTGGATCTATTGATGTTCCCAAGAAAACATATTTAATCAGGTGCGATGTTCTTCTTGGAAATGTTAATGCATGAACTGTCATACACAAGATTGACGATACTGTAAAAGAATTCGAGATACCAAGAGAAAAATTCTGTTTACTTCTGTCTGATGCAGCTCGTTACATGGTGTCAGCTGGAGCGACACTCAAGCAACTTTTTCCAAGACTTTTCCATGTAACGTGTCTTGCGCATCTGTTACATAATTGTGCGATGCAAATAAGAGCATTTTATAGTGATGTTGACACTTTAATTGCATGTGTCAAGGCTTCTACTCTTAAAAACAAAAGGAAGGAAGGAATTGTTTGCTGAAATAGGAACTCCTCCAGAATCGATTGTAACACGTTGGGCAAGCTGGCTGAACGCTGCTTTTTATTATGCAGACAATTTTCCAAATGTGAAGACAATTGTGGAAAATTTTGAAGATGAAGGAATCATTGTTCAGAAGGCTAAAGAGAGTGTTGCTAATGAAAAACTGCCAAAGCAACTAATGTCAATCAAAATGAATTATAGTTTGATTGCTAGCTTAGTGACTAGGATGGAAGCATCTGATTGCACCATTAGAGAGGCATATGAACATTTCTTCTATCAACCTTGGCGAAGATGTGTGTTCAGTCAAACAATACATTGAAACAAGACTCAAGACAAATGGTATTTGTGAAATAATTAACCTCAGTAGACCTGAAATCTCACCAACAGTTTATGGTCAGCTTTTGCAATGTCAACCAACAACTGCCGCTGTAGAGATCTTTCTCCATGCTTAATAAATTATTAAGTAAGGATGGCAATTTTTTGCCAGAAAATGTCGGCAAATACTTCATAATTTACCACAATCGGTCAACTGATGTAGAAGAGCAAGAATAAGTAATTAAAGTATAGTTTTTATTATTGAAAGTAAAGGCAACTTTATAAGTCAATTTTTTTCAATTCGTAAGGTCAACTTTCTTAATTTTTTCGGTCAACTTTTGACTGCCCTAGTGATTAGTATTGGGAGGTGATCGGAGGGGAGGTGGTGTAATGTCTGCCATGTTGTGCGTGTATGTAGGGATGGTGAGCAGAAGGTAATGTCTGGGGAGGTGTGTTGTTGGTTGTGTTGCAAGGGTTTGCGTGTGGGTTGATTCCTATTGTTGAGGATGTTGTATGTATGAAGATCATATATATAATATATATATATATATATATATATATATATATATATATATATTATATATATATATACAGCAGGGCGTCCCAAAAAAATGTATACACACTTTAACAGCTGATAGCTCAATTGATGTTTCTTTCTTTCCAAGTTAAACCCATTAGAATTAATAATGGCAGTCAGACTAAGCTTTGAACAAAGGAAATTCATTCTAAAATGCTACTGGAAGTGTGAAAACGCAGTTGAAGTGCAAAGACAGTTTAGGAGGGAGTTTCAAACAGATCCACCAACGCGACTTACCATCACTCGAATTAGAGATAAGTTTGAAGCCGATGGAACTGTTCAGAATGTCCACAAGAAGCGTTCCGGAAGACCACGGACATCGACAAGCCCCACAAAGCAAGAAAGAGTACTGGAAACGTATCACCAAAGTCCAAGAAAATCTGTGCGGCAAGCGAGTCGTGAGGTAGGAATTTCAGAATCGTCTGTCCAACGCATTTTGAAGCGCTGTCAATGGAAAAGTTACATTCCAAGATTAGTCCATGCTATTAATGAAGATGATCCGGACCGAAGAGTGGAGTATTGCGAGTGGTACTTGGCACGATGTGGATGTGGACTGGACGAAGGGGTTTCGTAGAATACCCTCCGCGTTCACCAGACCTCACACCACTAGACTTTTTTTTATGGGGATACTTAAAAGACAAAGTCTACGCTATAAAACCTGCAAGTCGCTGAATTGAGAGCAGCCATTGAACGAGAATGCACAAAAATACCAAACGAAATGTTTCGTGATGTTTGCGATTCCATTGCTTCGCGTTATCAGCAGTGCCTGGACCAGAACGGACGTCAGTTTGAAAACAGGCGTTGACAAAACAATTAAATAATGTCTGTAGATTCTATTACATTTTGAAAATGAAATGTATTTTAATAAACACTGCCTTTATAATTATTTAAAGTGTGTATACATTTTTTTGGGACGCCCTGTGTATACACACATATATACACATATATATATTAGTGATGTAGCGGATGTCATTTTTTTCACATCCGCGGATGCGGATGCGGTTGAGGATGTTTGATTTCAACATCCGCGGATGCGGATGTCTACATTTTCGTTATTTTTTAGAATATATTCGAGATTTGTTGTGTTTAACGTATATAATAAGTTATTATATAGAGAGAGCTGTAGCTATAATGTAGTATAATTGATTAATTGTACAATAATTGCTGTACTTTTCTCTGAACATATAAAATAATATCAAGCATCTAACTAATATAGAAATCAATTAGTGAATTCGTCTGCAAATAAATTCGTTATATTTTGTTGAGTTTCAGCCACAATTAGAAACCATAATTGTGTTACCAGGATGCGGGACGTGAACCCAACTCAAATGCACCCCACCGACCTCTTTCCCCAACCTCCACCCTTATAGATAGAAAGAGATCTTTAATTAGCTTGATAACTATTTTATATTAAGTTTAAAGTTTTATTAGGCATATTTAAAATGAGTAATTAAAATAAAGTAAACTAAGATGTTCATCGTTTAATGTTCAAACTTAATTATAGGAAGGTTATGCTTAAGGAACATTAATTTTTCTGCTTTTCTGCTGCCAGTCTGTTTCTCTTTTCATCATATATTAATCCAGCACTGCTAAATAATCTCTCGCTTGGTACGTTTGTTGGAGGACAGGCTAAATGTTTCCTTGCAAGTTTACTCAAGTATGGATAGATATTCTGCGTATTTTTCCACCAACTAATAGGATTGTCACATGCAGCCAGGCGTTTTTCTTGGTGATAGCTCTCGAACATTTTTACTACATCTTTTGACATCGCGTAGGTCTCGTCATTGCTGCTTGACTCAAGAAAACTGAGAGACAGATTCTGTGATAGATTTGCTTGTTGAAGGTGTTGGTTCTGTCACTGAAACTTTTATTCTTTTGGTGGGTGGCGAAGCGACAGATTCAAGAGATTGAAGCTCTTCAACTGCTTTGCCAAGTGATGATTTAACTCGTTCTAATGTACTAGGTGAAAATAACTTAGCTTTGTAACGTGGATCTAAGTAGGTTGCAAGAGAGTAACTTCATGCAAGAACAGCCTCTCGTCTTGTCGCTGCATCACTTTGCGCACAATGAACTAGTTCTATTAATATAGTAGAATTTGATAATTTCCGCTTATTAATGACATTTTATCTCAACGGTCCACATCCGCACGACATCCGCAGTCCAAAGTGCGGATGCGAGAAAATGTGCGGATGTTCCGCGGATGCGGATGTGACCTACATCACTATATATATATATATATATACACAGAGACATGCAAGAAGTAAATAGACACCCTTAATTTTATGGTAAAATGTATGCATCCAAATTTTTTTGCCATTATTATGACTAATATTCGTTTCCTACATTTCTATCCTTGAAGAAGGACTTATGCCAATATTCTCAAGTGGTCAAATTGAAAAAGACAGCTGCCTGTTCATGGAAGATGGAGCCCCATGCCACACTGCAAAAAAGACGAAAGAATGGGAGCGAAATGGTATCAAACGACTTCCTTGGCCGAGTCAGTCCCCTGACATGAACCCCATAGAACACGTGTGGGCAATACTAGACAAGACTTTACGTAAAAAGCCCAAAAAACCAGCAACACGATCAGAATTGTTGAATCTTTTACACCAAACATGGTTAGAAATACCTCAAGCTATAATTTCAGAACTCATTAATTCTATGCCTAGCCGAGTTGCTGCTCTTAAAGCAGCTAAAGGAATGTCAACAAAGTATTAATAGCTAAACCTTAATTGTTCAAAAATTAAAATTTATTGGTACTCTAATTTTCAAATAAAATTGTTACAGCAAAATCTGGGCTGTCTATTTACTTCTTACATGTGTGTGTGTGTGTGTGTGTGTGTGTGTGTGTGTGTGTGTGTGTGTGTGTGTGTGTCAGCAATAAGCAACTTCAGGCATTAAGATAATGCCTACGAAATAAGCTGGAAGCTAAGAATGCATATAGTATTAGTTACAATGGCCAATTTCACTGTTTAGGTTAGGTTATATTTATTGTTGTTATATTTATTATTATTATATTATAGATATAAAAATAGGCATTACAAGCGGTAGCTCGCTATCGCGCTCCGGGCAGGTAGCAGTATATGTCACAGTATATGTAGCAGTATATGTCACAGCTAGCTGTATATGTATATTGTATATGTATATTGGCACTTACGTGTTATCGGGACTACCAAACTGTTTATTAGGTATTTTTCTCTTGTCATTTTCGTTTTCGAAGTACCTACATTCACTTGTAATAGACATTAAAAAGCTCGTGCTCGGCCGCGGAGTGACCTAGGGCCGGGAAACTTGACAGAGCACATCGGCAGCTCATGGGCTATCAGTTGGTGGTGGTTGCAGAATTTTCCGATGTGCCGTTTAGTCTGTGCACGGTTCCGAAGAAAGCGGACAGACACACACACACACATTTTAGCTCAATAGTATATAGGATGCTTATGATTATAGCATTTTTACCTTTCAGCTTATTGCCTTGGCATTAAGCTTAATGCCGGATTTCGCTTATTGCTGCTAACACACACACACACACACACACACACATATATATATATATATATATATATATATATATATATATATATATATATATATATATATATATATATATATATATATATATATATACAGGGTGGGCCGTAAGTTTCCATACATAGGAAAAATAAACATTTTTTTATGGACAACCATTTTTATTTATATAATATGCTCTACATGGTTGCCATTGTTTTGAAAACACATTTCAATACGTGTTCCCCACTGTTGATGAACACGCATTAGCACAGTTGACGTTATGCTTGTAATGGCGTTGGTGATACGTTCCTTTAGATGATTTATGTCTCGTATCTTTTCCTGATACACCATGGCCTTCAAGTGCCCCCAAAGATAGAAATCAAGGGGGGTGAGATCTGGGGATCTGGGAGGCCACTCCACAGGACCACGCCGACCAATCCAAGCATCCGGAAACTGCTGATCCAAATACCGACGCACGTGAAGACCATAAGTTTAAATTTTCCTATGTATGGAAACTTACGGCCCACCCTGTATAATATATATATATATATATATATATATATATATATACACACAGACCGTGCATGAAACAAGGAACTCTTCTGGGATAATTAAATCCATTATACTTCGAATAAGTAATGGTAAATGACAAATACCATAGTTTTCCTTTGCGAGTGACCCGTTGCCCACGTCGGGCTAGCATCATGAAAAAGTGAAAAAGGAAAACTATGGTATTTGTCATTTACCATTACTTATTCGAAGTATAATGGATTTAATTATCCCAGAAGAGTTCTTTGTTCCATGCACGGTCTGTGTGTATCATAAAAAACTCAGGAGACCATTCTGAGTTCATTCCCATATATATATATATATATAATACAGGTGGTGTCCATAAAGTCAAGCATTTGTCTCCATCAGGCCAAATATGCTTTGGAACATTCAAAGAAAACCTGCTTTTTCATTTACAAACATGCTTTGAGATTGGTGGGAATCATTTCGAACAAATAAATAAAAGAAAATAAATAAATAAAACAAAATAAGTGTATTTTCCTATGATGCACGACTTTATGGACACCCTTTTTTTCTTTTTTTTTTCGTTCTTTAATTTACTGCCGATTCGTACCGAGTGAAAGTGGCACATATCTCGGCGAGGCAGTGGGTGGATGATGTTACCAGTGGGTGGGTGGTGTTACTGATTTAGGGATGGTAGACTAGGGGGGTGAGGAAGGTTCAGTTGCTGGAGAGTGGGTAGGAGGGGTTTGGTCTTAGACACGACGAAGCAGATGGGAATAAGCGAGGAAAAGGGAAATCGCTTCCGCTAAAAAATGGAGGCCTTCGGCGATTATCAATTGTAGACGCTCAGGTATGGGAATTTTGGTCAAGTGAGGGAAACACCTGCGACGAAGAGCGGACAGGTTTGGGCATTCGACCAGGAGATGCACGACAGTGATAGGGGTATGGCAAGTTGGGCAGAAGGGGGGCTGGCGATTTAGCCATAAGGTGACCATGAGTAATGCGTGTGTGTCCTAGGCGGAGATGGGCTAGAATCACTTCTTTATAGCGGGACCGGTGGAATGAAGAGGCCCAGTATCCTAATTGCGATTTGATCTTGTGGAGTTTGTTTTGTGTGGCCTGGTCCCATTCGCGTTGCCAGGTGGAGCGGAAGTGGGAGCGGAGAGTCGGGAAGAAGTCGGTGAAAGGGAGGGGCCGGGAGGAGGCCGTCTTTCCCGTGCGGTCCGCCGCCTCATTACCCTGGATGCCGACATATGCCGGGGCCCAGCAGAAGGCGATTGTCTTGTGTCGGAAGGCTGTTAAAAAGTGGAAGGTTTGCTGGATGGTACAGAAGAGTGGGTGAGGGAGGTTAAATATCTCTAGGGAGAGAAGTGCGCTTTGGGAATCTGAATAAATGACGAAGGAGCTGGCAGAGCGGATGCGCACAATGTCGAGGGCCTCCATGATCGCGAAGAGTTCTGCCGAGAAAACGTAGGTCTCGCGGGGCAGGCTGACGCCTCGAGAAAGCGGCTGGGCCGGTATCACCGCGGAGGCGGCCGTACCAGTCTCCGAGTGGGAACCATCTGTATAAATGGGGACTGTGTCAGGGTGTTGGGTTGCGTGTTCACGGAAGAGTGACCTGTACATCGTAGCGCTCGTGGTATTCTTCGGTAGGGCACACAGGTCCCTACAAAACTTGATAGGGGTGAGGAGCCAAGGGGGGGAGATGCTGTATGAAATAGGGATAACTGAGGGGGCGGGCATGTTGGAAAGGTCAAGGAAAGAGCGGACCGCTTCAGTGAAGTGCGAGCTCCGTCCCTGGGGTGGGAGTTCAGAAATCGCGCGCACAGAAGCGAAGAGGAGTCTCTGTGCACAGAGGTATGTCCTCATGAGGAGCAGACCCCGTCGGAGGGCGAGAGGGAGGTAATTGCAATCCACTTGAAGGCTGGAGGCTGGGGAAGAGCGGAAAACACCGGTGGCGAGGCGGAGGCCCCAATGAAGGACCGGGTCTAAGATACGGAAGCAGGCGCTGGAGGCTGAACCGTATACTATACTGCCATAGTCCAGCTTCGACTGGACCATGGAAGTGTAAAGGGGAAGGAGAGCGCGTCGGTCTGCGTCCCATGTGGTGTGGGAGAGGTGATCTAGGAGAGCGAGAGGACGTTGGAGGGATTGCTTCAGATGTTTGAGATGGGGAACCCAGTTGAGCCGTCGGTCTAGAGTCACGCCCAAAAATCGCATGGAGGGTACCACCTCAAAAGGATTGCCGTATAACGTGACAGAGGGAACAGGAAGGGTTGCGGGTCTTCTGCTGAAGAGCATACACTTGGACTTGGGGGTGGAAAGGCGGAACCCCACCGACGTCGCCCACCTTTCCACCCGGTAGATGGCGAGCTGAATTTGCCGTTGAACGACGGACGGCTTCCGCCCTGCGAAGTAAATCGCAAGGTCATCCGCATAGATGGAAGAACGGATGGTGGGTGGAAGACATTTTTAGATTGTGTTCATGACGATGGAAAAGCATAGAACACAGGATGCTTCCCTGTGAGACCCCGTCCTCCTGCACGTAGGTGTCTGAGAGGACTGAGCCCACCCTAACTTTAAAGGTTCGGGAGGAAAGAAAGCCCCTGATGAAGGTCGGCATGGCTCCGACGAGACCTAGATGTTGGAGCTGACTAAGGATTATTGTCTGACGGGTGGTGTCGTAGGCTTCTGGATGTCAAAAAAAAATTGATAGGACAAACTGTCGAAGGCATTCTGTCTCTCGGCTGAGGAGCAGTAGGGGATCAGTGGTGGAGCGAAATTGTCTGAAGCCGGACTGGGTAGCCGGAAAGGAATTACTATTTTCCAGGAAGAACAATAGTCGCGTTGCGACAATTTTTTCAAAGATTTTGCAGGCACAACACGTTAGAGCGATTGGTCTGTAGTTTGTGGGATCGAGGTAATCTTTGCCGGGTTTGGGGATAGGGATTACGTAGGCCTCCCTTCACCGGGAGAGGAAGGCGCCCTCTATCCATATGCGGTTGTATAGGTCTAGTAGGAAAATTTGTAAGGTAGAGTGGATGTGCTGGATCATGCTGTACGGGTTACCGTCCGGGACGGGACAAGGGGATCGTCGAGAAGCCAGTGCCACCTGTAGTTCACGAATGGTGAACAACCGGTTGTAGGTGCTGTCTAGGGACGGTGAAGAGGAGCTATTGTTAGGGGCGGATACGAGGGAACTAACTGCGGAGGAAGAAACGGGGGTGAAGGTAGAAGCTAGGTGGTTTGCCACCGATTTGGGCTCGTAGAGGAGTCCGTCGTTAGTCTGGAGGACCGGGGGCCGGGAGGGGACATGTCGCCTCTCGACACCCCGTACCTTCTCCCAGATGGTAGCCGAAGGTGTGGTGGTGGTGACGCCGGATACAAAGACACGCCAAGAAGCTCGGCGCGCTGTCTTCATTGTACGGCGGGCGATGGCCCTGGCCCGCTGCATCTCCGTACGATGGATAGGGAGTCGCGTACGGCAGAAGGGTCGAGTAGCCTTCTTCTTGGCGCGTACGGCCTCCGTGCAACCTGGGGTCCACCAAGGTACCCGTCGGGCGCTGGGGTAGGTGGAGGATCGCGGGATGCTAGTGCACGCAGCCGCTACAACGATTGATTCGAAGTATGCGATGCACACGTCGGAGGATGGGAAGTAGACGGTCGTAACGGTTGTATATGTATCGTCGTGGAAGCGGGACCAATTAGCTTTGGGAGGAATCCATTTTTCCGGTACCCGAACGGTCTGGTCGGGCCAACTGAGCGTGAGTTGGACAATGAAATGGTCACTTCCATAGTCCTCTTGGAGGACTTGCCATGTGAAACCTACGAGGCCACCGTAAATTGTAGGAGGGCCATCATTGAGGCACTCGAAGGAGCTCGGTCATGATATTAATCAGGATCGGGGCCATATAGGTGGAGTGTGCGCCTTCCCACAAGGGGTGGCGACTATTGAAATCGCCCAGTAATAGAAAGGGCCTGGGGTTGTACCACTTCCACCAGGTCATCGTGGGAGACTTGAGTGTGAGGGATCACTTGTAACGGGAATCGGATAGGGAGATTGTAGAATGGGACTGCGTGATGTATGAAAATGGCAGTCCCCCTTCGAGTACAGGTAGGAGACGGGGAGGTAATGAAGGAATATCCAGTCGGGCAGGGCATGGGCCTGGTCCCAAGGATGAGCTCCTGGAGACAGACACACACCGAACGGGAAGTGGCAATCAAGGAATTACGGCCTTCGTAGTTCGCGAATATTCCTCTGCAGTTCCAGTATACTATTGTAGTTTTCGGGGATCCATTATTTGATGATGGGGGATGGGTAAAGGTGTAGGTGCTAGGAGGTTGGAGTGTGAAGGGAGATCTGGGGTTCGCGAGGGCGAACGATGGGTCAGGAGTATGGCTGGCTACCTGCCGTTCACCAGAGAAGGAATCGGTCGGCCAGTCGATCTCCGCGAATATTGCGAGGTCGAGTCGGCCGAGCGATACCTGAGATGTGGATCACGGCAGCTAGGAGAACGTCGTGGACTCAGAGGGTGAGAAGTTTCTTAGTGGGCTTCTGTGTTCGGGCCAGGAGGGGGCGCTTTATTTCCCAAAGTGGCACCTCCCCGCCTGCCTGGGGTCTCACGGCGGACCCTGGGTGGCGATAGGGGGTACCAGAAGGACCGGGCAGGTGGGAGGGAGGACGTGCTCAGAGTGGCTAACAGGGAGGGGACCGGGGATTTTAGGGGGGCAGGTATTGTGGGGGTGAGAGATGAACCAGTGTTTTCTCGTGGAGGGGTGAAAAAAATAAAAGGGCAGATCCATAAGACTCACGGGCGCGGCCGAGCTCCCCTCGGCCACGCCGTGTAGCTGCGCCAGAGCCGCATCCACTGGATCCTCGGGGGAGAGGATGTTGTCCAGATTGGATCTCGTCGTAGGGGGTGGGTCATGTAATTTGGCAACTATTGTCAGAGTCTGTGGGGGTAGATTGATGGGACTTCTGCGGTGGGGTGATATGGTCCTCGTAGACATGGTGGGCAGTGTGAGGGTCCGAGTCGTCTTCTTAGCTCTAGGGGAAGAGGGAGAGACATGTTGAAAGACCGGAGGGTCTGGCGACTCACTCCGGCGTCTCCGACTCATCGGTTTGCTCCGGGCGTTAGGTTCGGGTGTGTGCAGAGAGTGCTGGGAGGGCAGGGTTCGAGGTGGGTAGGGCCTGTGTGTCCTGGTCCCAGACTCCTAGGGAATCTGTGGCAGGTGAGGTGCGTGAAGAGGAGGGATGGTGGGGGGACAGGGGGTCGTCGGTTCCTGCGAAGAATGGGGAGCAGTGGTCGAGGGGGATTTGAGCGGCAGGCCAGGGCGGCGTGCCGAGAGGACAGAGCCGAGGGCAGCGGCGTAAGATACGCCCGGCCTCACCTCCCGACTCAGCACCCTGTCTCGCGCCTCTCGGAGGCTAAGGAAGTCCGCTACCTGCAGCCCTCGGACCTCCTCCTCGAACCTGAAGAACAGGCATTCGCAGGATGAAGAGGGGTGTGCGCCTTCACAATTGGAGTATTTGGGTGTGTTGGGGCACTTGTCTGGGTGAGCGATTCGTCCGCAACGAACACATAGTTGGTGCGGCTGCCGGCAAACTGAGCTAACGTGTCCAAACTTGTTGCATTTAAAGCAACGGGTCGGGTCTAGGATGTATGGGCGGACAGAAACTCGCATGACGTGCGATCTCCCATACCACATACAATACGGTCAGTAGGGACTAAGGTATTGAAGGTAAGAAGTAGATGCGGGGTGGGGGAGGGGATATCTCCCTGTCGGGATGTGAAGCGATGAATCTTAGTGATACCCTGGGGTGCGAGGTCCTCCAGTAGCTCGTTCACTGTGATCGACAACAGGCGGGTGGCATAAATAGTGCCATGACTCTGGTTTAGGCGAGGGTGTGGGGAAACGGAGACCGAGCATCCAAGGACCTCAGTGAGGGAGAGTAGGGCTTTCGTCTCTGCGGCTGAGCGTGATTTTATGAGGAGGGAGCCATCCCTCTGCGGTCGTACATCATAGCGGCTGGAGTTGCTGCGGGCTCGGATCGCCTGAAACGTCCGTTCAGAGCCAGAGAAGAGAGAGAGGAGAGAAGAGAGAAGAGAGAAGAGAGAGAGAGAGAATATAAGGAGATCAGCCGGGTCCCCAAACGGGTCCAATGGCCCACGAGGGCAGAGAAAGCCCTTACATCGAAGGAAGATGCATTCCCCCATTGGCCACAGAAGGACGCGCCCTATAGCTCCGGACAAAGCAAAGGGTTATGGACACCCTATATATATATATATCGAGACCCGGTGAAATGCGCCTCGGTGGTGTAGTGGTTAGCGTCGCTGACTACGAATCCATCGGCCCCGGGTTCGAGACCCGGTGACTGCAGCCGGCGCACAGCAAAACCCAGCTGTTCATCCTTCCACACAATAAAGAAAGTGGTTGGTAGATAAATGGGTACCCTGGGTGGCCTAGACGCTGGGCTACTGGTGGGGCGGGGTTCGGATTCCACGTTAAACTGTAGGTCTAAGGTGGAGTGAAAAGCTTGACCTTCGTCAGAATGAACAATTTGGGCGGAAGCTAACCAAAGGTTATATATATATATATATATATTTTTCGCATTCAGTACTTCAACATTACTTTTAGAAATACTGTACCCATTTGTATCTCGGTAAATAATCCTCTATTCTTACTAAAGACTACACTTACAAGTTCCATTATGCCTTAATAACTACGGCTAAAACCTGCATTTACTCAGTAACACTTTTTATTATATATAACTTTACAAGCAGCAAAAGCAACTGAATAGCATGAGCAATTTAGGGTGGCAATAAAAAATGAAGTCGCAAAATTTAAAATGTGCGGGTGCTCATTTTATTCGGTTTATTGAAAAAACAAATTCTGCCAAATTTCAAGTTCCTAATCTTATTTTAAGTGGTGGTACAAGACACAAAGAACTTTGTGCTCTAGGCTATTGGAAACGAGTGTTCGAGTGAGCTTCAAAGTTATACAAAACAAAAAACTGAAAAAAACGATTCTGATAAGACTCAAACAACCTCAAATAGGACTGCAATAGCTTGTAGTGATCTGATAGATTACAATTATGCCTAATTTTTCTGGCTTCGAATGAACGTGGATTTATTGGCATCAGGGGACATCTTCCGGTGCTGCTCCACAACCTGAAGAACGTATTGCTGTTGATCCTCCTGTGTGGTCAGCACAGCGTTAAAATCTTTCATTAGGGCAACTCCTCTTTCTGCGGGATCATTGACAACACTGATGGCACAGACGCGCTGTTTCGCTTGTTGAAAATCTTCATCTTCCCACTGCTCCGGATCCTTGGAGAGGAAGGATGTGGGAAGCTGGAGCAGGTGGAAGAAGGCCAATGTGTTCTTCGTGACAAAGGCTGCCAAAGAAAGATGTTCAGCATCTCCCACATCAATTGTCACACGAGGCGAAGGACTCTTCCTTTCTTCATTTTTGAGCGCCTCAACCATGCCTCTTTTCACCGCGCTGCTGAGATATTCATCAAAAAAGGCCAAAGCGACCAATTTTTCACTTAAGTACCAAAGATGGCTAGTGATCCCTTTCAAAGCGGCCTCTGCCACGCGTCGGTTAACTTGTCTGTACTGCACCAGCTTTTGTATCAGCTCCAAGTCCAACCGCGGAGCATATCTGGCTACCGGGGCATTGAACCAAACTTTAACGTAAATCTCTGCAACAAAGAGGCAGAAGTCAGTAACACCCTGGAGCTCCTGGTCCGTGAGTTTCCCCAAGTTCCGCAACTGGTGACGGTACAAGAAGATCTTAAATGCATAGATGCATTTTGCCATCCACCGTGCCCTGTGGAGGGCACCCGGAGTTTGAATATGATTTCCCCGTGGTAGATTTATTCCGAGAAATAGCAGTACGAGTTCCAGGAATTCAAGGTAATCATCGCGAGGCTGCTGAGATCTCAACTGTTCGTGCACAAACTCTGCAACTTTCTCCTTGAATGCGTGCATCCGGTCTGCCACCTCACGGTCTCCCTCAGCAGAAAGAAACGAATCCTTTACAATCTTTGGCCACACCTCCGCCAATCTTTGGTCCCGAAGAGCATGCTACTAAGGCTTCGAAAACTTTTTCGAGAACTATTTCGGCGATGTGGTGACGACAAGCAAGATTGAGAAGTTTCTTCCTGAGCTTCTGCTCGAGGAATTGACAAGCGCCGTTCAAGCGACCGGTGTTACATGATGTCGTGTCAAAAGACATGGCTACGATCCCGGGAGATAACTGCCAGTCTCCCAGCATGTCATGCACTGCTGTTGCCTGCGCCAGACCTGTTGATGATGGCAGCTTTGGTACCCCAACAGCTTCATCACACCTCCTGAAACCAGGACTGGAAGGCGATCGACCTTCTCTTTGTTTGTAAGGTCTGGAAGGAGCTTGCCATCCCAATGAACTGTTAATGGTACCGTGGGGGAAAAGGACCTTCTCAGCTCGTCCGCGATGTCTTGGCGGAATTTCATTCGAGCTAGTCGGATTCTCTCTCGATTCAATGCGTAGTGCTCCATACTTTGTCCAGCAGCTGCTAAGGTATTGGCCACAACATGGACTGCCCGGCGATTGGATATCTTTGTGCGGTCCAACGCTTGCGCCAGTTCTTGAGTAACAATCTGATTTAACCCTCTTGATCTTTTCCTCTTGGGAGTGGCAGATGACGCGCCTCCTATTGCTCCGACATTCACCTCATCTTCCTTGTCAGTATCCTCGTTTGTAGAACTGCTGCTCGACTCCAAAACCACGGACCTATCCATCTTCTGGAGTTCATTCAGGTTCCTTCGTTTCCTTTTCTCTTGCTCACGCTGCCGCGTCATTTTGTTCTTCTCTTGTCTAATATACTTCTGATCAACAAGTCCTATAGTTCCTCGACAACCAGGCTCACGCTGCGCAAGAAGAAACTGCTTGTCTTCTTTATTTTTGATGATTTTGAGCGCATCACCGTGAGCGCAATCGAACAGGCCTTTCAGACCTTCTAGAAAGACCTTCTCCTTGTCCATCTGGGTTTTGGTACGCCTCGCTCGTAATTTCTTTAAGCTTCTCCACTCAGAATGGAGGTTCTCCAGCTTGTCTTGTGCCCGGTGCGTAGCTTGAGTCGGAAGACTTGCATTCTTCCACATCTGTTCGACCTCTGTCATCACCAGTCGGCTACTTTCTCTCGGACAGGTGAAAGAACAAGAATCGTTCCAGGACCTGCCGCTTGGACGGCAATTTGGCTCCTGTAAGGGCATATGAGTTGGGAGAAGTCTCCAGTAGCCATAAAACATCATTCTTTCTTAGAGTAGTCGCCATTTTTCATCTACCTGCAAAGTATACAAAATAGAGAATTAGTAAGTGACAATGGTGGAAACTTTGTTACTCTTGTACCACCCCCTAATGTTTATCAAAAGTCCTAAAAATTTGCCTGAGTGATTTTCTTCAGGAACTGCACCAAACGCGCCACCACACTCGCTCCTCCAGGCAACTTGGATTTTTACCCCTATTGGCTATTGCCACCCTAAATTTGAGCATGAATATCGATTAATTTTCCTTCTGAATTTAATTTATTTCCAAAAAATGTTCATACCTAAACGTATATTTTATCCTCAGGAAAAACTACATGACGGCCAAGACCTTATTGTAAGTTAAGCTATTGTAAATTAGCTACACAACGAAATATTCTTGAGTTATTCTGAAACAATTTGAATAATTATGAGTTATATAAATACCCCCTCTTAATATGCAGAACAACAAATAAAAAAGGATACAATGAATTGCATGAGGACATTTGAATTGCTGTCAGATCGAGCTCATAAAACTTAATGTTAATGTCATTTATTATTATGACAATGTATATACTGCATTACTTGTCTCATGTGTGTGTGTTGTGTGTGTGTGTGTTGTGTGTGTGTGTGTGTGTGTGTGTGTGTGTGTGTGTGTGTGTGTGTGTGCAATTGCTTCAATCTTTTTTCATATTCTAACTTTCTTAAACTAGGGATGTTTGGTTGCCTAAGTTACACACCTTCAAGCGACCAAGCTTCAATGAAGCATTCTTGGCAAGCCCCTAACATAAGAATTATACAATCTACGGATGACCTCTTACTTTTGTAACAAACAGTCCTCTTTATAACACTTAGCATTTTATTTGCCTTATTCCTATGATTCTATCCCCTAAGCGCTGCTTAGAAATCTCTCAATCACTATGAACCATAATGCCGATCATCTTTTTTCCTGACTAACATCCTCTAACCAGTTTTCCTGCACCTCATAACCTAAGTTTTCATTATTCCTGCCAAAACGGAGGACCTTGCATTTTTGAACAATGGATTCCATTTATCACTTACTGGACCAGGCAACTAAGCTATCAAGATATTTTTGTAGTATACAAGAATTCTCTATGTTTGTAGCTAGGGCAGCTACTTCTATATCATCTGCAAATTTAGATATTTAGCTACCGACTCTCCTCTCATTTAGATACACAATAAAAAGTAATGGATCAAACACTGAATCCTTATGTCACTCCATTTTTCATTTTCTGCCACCATAACTCATGACCATTTAAAATTATTCTGTTTGTAACCAGTAAAGCCTAAAGCTTAAAGACCAAATAATAAATATCAGGTCATCCCATAAGTAATGTCGTTTTTTAGATCGGAATTTGAAGGACAAAAAAAACTCAACAAACTTTTTAATCTAGTACTGTATATATTTTCCATCGATATCAATGACACACTGCCAACGTCCTACAAGCTTTTCAATGCCATGTTTATAAAATTCAGGCGGTTTTGAAGCAAAAAACGTACAAAGACTGGTGTGCAGGTCATCTAAAGAAGTATACTGTTTCTCGTCAAGATAGTTTTGCAGACTCCTGAAGAGATGATAATCTGAAGGCGCAAGGTCTGGAGAATATGGAGGATGTGGAAGTTTTTCCCACCCAAGCTCCTCAATTTTTGCAGAAGTGATCCGAGCGGTATGAGGACGTGCGTTGTCGTGGTGGAACACGATTCCTTTCCGATTAACCAAAGAAGGTCTCTTTTCTTTTAGTGCAGTGTTCAATCGATCCAGTTGTTGACAGTAGGCTTGAGCGGTGATTGTTTGGTTATGTGGTAAGGTTTCAAAGTGTATTACACCACCTTTATCCCACCAAACACTAAGCAACAACTTCCGAGGGTAAAGATTTGGTTTTGGCTGTGGTGTCGCTGGTTCTCCGGCACAAACCCACTGTCGACGGCGCTTAACATTCTTGTACAGTATCCACTTTTCATCACCAGTCACTAAACGGTGAAAAACTGATCTTGGAGTTCACGGGAATGAAGAGCTGTGCTAATGCTTACCCGCACCCTCAGATTGTCGACCGACAATTCATGTGGCACCCATTTTCCTAACTTAGGCACTTTCCCAAGTTGTTGCAAATGTCGATGGATGGTGGGCGGGGATGAATTGAGTTTCTGGGTCAATTCTTCGACAGTTGTTGAACAGTCTTCTTCAAGTGCGGCTAACAGCAGGTCATCATCAAACTCAGCAGGGCGTCCAGAGCGTGCTGCATCTGTCAAACAGCAGTCACCATTCCTAAACTTTTGAAACCATCTTTGACATTTCCTCACATGCAGAATATCGTTGCCATAAACGTCCTGAATGTTTCGCGTTGCTTCAGTAGCACTATTCCCTTTTTTGAACTCGTAAAGCATTATATGCTTGATATGCTCTCCTGATACCGCCATATTTATGAGGGGTTCACATAAAGCAAAACACACGTCTTCACTGGTCAAGGTCTGTAAAGTATGTAGCGAAACACGATAGATCTTCTCTTAGATATAACCTTCGGAAAATTTATGCTTAAACCAAGTAGGATTAGTTTAAACTTAATCTATCGTAAAAAACGACATTACTTATGGGATGACCTGATAGTTCAATTTCACAATTATTTATGTTAAAACAAAAATTTTATTTATTTTATCAATAAAGGTTATTCAATTCAATTAAAAATTTAAATTTTTCTACCCATTTTATGACTGACCCCAATATTCCGCAAGCTCTTAGAACTTATACCGAAGTTTCCTTTCTGGAACCTTGTCAAATGCCTTACTAAAATTCAAATAAATAACATCATCGTGTTCATCATCCACCTGATCGGTTACAAACTCTAAAAAGTATAAGAAATTTGACAAACAAGACCTTCCTGATATAAATCTATGGGAGGAACTTGAAACAAGATTAAAATTATACAGGGTGTTCAAGAGAGAAATGCAACCTGACAAAGAAAAAGTTTGGGTTACAATGACATATGCGTTTCTTTTTGAACACTCCGTACAAATACTCTTGAATACTATTCTTCATAATTTTTTCTAGTATTTTTCCTTCCAATGATATTAGACTAACCACCCTATAATTTGCTACCTCCTTTTTACCACTCTTCTCAAATTTTCTTCGCTAAAAACAGAGCCAAAATATTCATTAAAAATACCATCAATATCTTAATAATTTTCAACTACTACTATTTTCTATTGGGCCAATTATATACCATTTTTGGTTATTGTACTTAAAAAAACTAAAAAAAATTATTTTAATCTCTATCACTATTTATGTAGATTTATTTCACTTTGCCATTTATTCTTCTTAATCAAACAATTTAACTCGTCTCTTTATTGCCTGTCATTATCTAAAGCTTCTTGGCTATTACTACTTTAAAATCTCTGAATGCTCTTTTCTTATTTTCATTCAATTTAGCTATTTCCTTATTCTACCACAAAAGTTTCCTAATCTATTTCTGATAACTCGAAGGGAAATACATTTATGTTGAATATCCTCTCAAATTTTCTTCAATGTAGACCACATCTCTATAGTATTTTCATTGCCAAATTCGTTATCTCGCTTTAATGATCCTACCAACTTCCTAAACTTACTGGAGTTACCCCTTGCGAAGCATGAAGTAAATGATCATTAAATACTTAGTCAATTCTTACCATCTAAAAATGTATAACAAAATAGTCATTATTCCCTAATGACTCTGCACCTGTATGTTCATTAATAACTTCATAATCATTTCACACTAACCAAATCTGAGATTGCTCGATCACTGGTCAGTTTATCTACAAACTGCATTAGAACGTTATCATTACAGCACTCAATGAAGAAGTTGCCTTTCATATTATTTCCTTCTTAAAAGTTCCAGTCCGTACGAAGCAGGTTGAAATCTCCCATAATTAATGTTATAATACAATGGTTCCCAACTATTTTTTGCTGTGACCCTAAATTGGCTACCAACAGGAGACACCAACCCTCAGGCTTATGATAAAATTTAAATATGTATACAAATATAAACAAACATACATACATACATATATACACTGGCGTTCAAAAGCCTGCGTCCACCTCAGTTTTTGACAATTTCTAGAAAATAATACAACTCTGAGAAATTATGTCCGCTATATTAATGTATTTTCTTTTACAAGAAATGGTATTTCATATATTCTACTACCTTTTTGGTCCTGTTACGTTTTTTCTTTCCAGTATAACAACACCGATTTTAATCCAGGTTTTGGTGACAGACCATATCCAAATGTTATTAATCCTCAAAATAGTGTATTCATACAGTAATTTTAACAACTGGTCTTATTATAACTGATAAAACCAATTAGTCAATGACATTGTAGCAATTTGATCAAAAGATTTTCATTCATTTTCTCTATTCTCTCTTTACAGGCCGTAATTGCAATGTCTAAGGAACTAAGTTTATTCAAGAGAGGACAAATAATTGCCCTTTCAAGAGAGGGAATGTCCCAATGCCAGATCTCAGCAAAAATTAACGTTTCAAAAGGGGCCATCCAAAGCACTATAAGCAGATATAAAGAATCTGGATCATACTCTTCAAAGACAAGATTTGGCAGACCTAAAATGACTACTGATTCTGAGGATTATTACATCAAGGTTACATCACTACGTGACAGAAAAGTCACAGCTACACAGATTCAGGCACAGAGGAATGAACAACGGGACTCTCCAATAAGTACAAGTATCAGGTCATACATAAGTAATGTTTTTTTGCATTGCTAAACTCGCGTCGTGTTTGCACATGTTTCTCTGTATATTTTGTGGAAAACTCGAATTTTTATGTGTTTAGACATGTTACTTCTCACTCTAAGTGAAGTTTCATCGTGTTAACAATCTTCGTTTATTTCACCCTTACGGATAAGATGGAGGTGTCAGAGGAACACACCAGGCATTATAATGCTTTATGAGTTTAGAAAAGGAAATAACGTGACTGTAGCCGCAAAAATATTCAGGATATTTATGGGGAGGAAGCTTTAAATGTAAGGAAATGTCAAAGATGGTTCCAGAAGTTTAGGTCTGGTGGCTATAGTTCAACTGATGAAGCGCGCTCGGGCCAACCTGTTGAGTTCAATGATGACCTTCTGATAGCTACACTTGAAGAAATTCCTGCTGTATCTGTTGAAGAACTTGCCCAGCGACTAAATTCGACCGGTTCCACAGTTCATCGCCACCTGCAACGACTGGGAAAAGTGTCGAAACTTGGGAAGTGGGTTCCCCATACGTTTCACCAGACAAACTGTAGAGATCGCGTGAACATTTGCTCTTCATTGCATTCTCGGCAACTTCAAGCACCGTTTCTGAATCGACTCATTACTGGGGATGAAAAGTGGGTGCTTCATCACAATGTTAAGCGTCATCGGCAGTGGGTTAGTACTGGGGAATCTGCTATACCACAGCCAAGAGGACATCTGCACCCCAGGAAGGTTTTGCTGTGCATTTAGTGGGATATTCAAGGAGTGGTTTATTTTGAACTGTTGTAGCCCAATCAAACCACTACAGCCGAAGTCTACTGTCAGCAACTTTAAAGACGGAGCGTTGCATTGCAAACAAAACGTCCTTCTTTGGCCAATCGCAAGAGTGGTGTGTTTCGACAGGACAGCGCGCATCCTCATTCTGCTCAAATCATCACTGCCAAAACTGAACAGCTTGGTTGGGAAAAAATTCCACATCTTCCGTATTCACCAGACCTTGCATCATCAGATTACCACCTATTCAGAAGTCTTCAAAACTACCCTGACGGGAAAGAACTTGAAAGTTTCGAGGCTATCAACATTGCCCTCTCCGAGTTTTTTTGCTTCTAAACCGAAGGAATTTTATCAATATGGAATTGAAATGCTTGTAGAGAGGTGGCAGAGAGTCATAGAAAGTGAAGGAAAATATAAAATTGATTAAAATTTATTTTGATGCAGTTTTTTTTCATTTGAAAATAAAAGCAAAAAAACGACATTACTTATGGGATGACCTGATAGTATAAAAAGATTCATAAAAGCTGGTCTCCATGGCAGAGTTGCTGTGTCCAAACTACTACTGAGGAAACAAAATAAGGATAAAAGATTGGAGTGGGCAAGAGAATATAAAAATTTTACAGTAGACGACTGTAAAAAAGTTCTTTTTACTGATGAATCAAAAGTGGAACTTCTTGGGTCTCACAAAAGAGTATGTTAGACAGAGAACCAACGAAAAACTGATAGATCCCTGCATAAAACATTCAAGTTTGGGGTTGTTTCAGTTATTCTGGAGTTGGCTATCTTCACAGAATTACTTACTCTCTCAAAAGAGAAGTACCACTCCATACTCGTGAGACATGCAATATCATCAGGATTGAGGCTTTGTGGTCAAGGATTCATTTTGCAGCAGAATAACGACCCAAAGCACACTTCTAACCTTTGCATGAACTATCTCAACAAGAAAAAAGATGAAGGTGTTCTACAAATTATGAAGTTTCCTCCACAAAGTCCTGATCTCAATCCGATAGAGCATCTTTGGGGCTATTTGAAGAGTTTGAAAGCTAAAAGGAATATAACTTCTCTCGATTCTCTCTGGGAGAATGTAGAAGAATACTGGAATGGCATAGCACAAGATGTTATCCAGGAACTTGTCGAATCTATGCCTCACAGAGTGGAAGCTGTCATTAAAGCAAAATGAGGTCATATCGATTATTAATAAGATTATGCCATTAAATTGTTAATTTCTTTACTAAATTATAATAATTACATTTAGAAGCAAATGTAATAAAAAGTCAAATTTTGTTGTAATTATCATATATATTTGTACAATTTACAATAAATTCGGTGATTATAAGGTGGGCGCAGACTTTTGAACGCCACCGTATATGTAATTGTATTTATTTGATTTATTTATTTATTTTCATTTAACATGATTAACATGTTTATTTTCAAATGCTTTCTTTTATAAGTCAGGAATGGTAATACAATTTGAATTAAGAAATAGTGAATATAGTGACCCTTCGCGACCCTACTTGAGGACCCCCAACAACCCTGATTTGGGTCAGGACCCGAGATTGGGAACCGCTGTTCTAATACTACATCCTTTTTTTTTTCCCCTCCTGAACTTTTATTTCCCGCCAATCTACTCTCTGGCTATACATTGTATAGCCACTTAACTCGTACTCTGCTCATGTCACTAAATATTCAATACTGCTTCACTTATTCCTGACAGGCTAATACGAATTATATGAAGGTTTTCACTAATCATGTAACTGAACAATTCATTCTTCTTATTCCTAAGACTCTGTTCATTGTATAAAAACACTTCAGTCAACTCACTAAAGTGAAAACTGTAATTCATAGAAACTAAAAAGAAAAAACTTACCTGTAGAGCAGAGCAAGAATGAGAACTGTAACTAACTCTTTTGCCTTCATCTCCATACATATGTCGAATGCCATATTCAAAGCGCTTTGCAGCAGTTCCTATCCACGAATGTTGACATCCAAAACTTGAGCATTTTGGGGGTAATGAATAATAATGTTTCCAAAAGCGAATATTTTCTGCCAAAGGCAATCCAGCATCCTTAAGGAAAAGGCTGTACCGAAATCTTACATAATGATTCAACCTGTGAGACTTTTTTAACTGGAAATGTAACTGTTGCATGCACAGTGGAAAACTTTTAACTTCTTTATCTACATCAGAGTATGTTTTCATTAAACTTTCCTCATGAAGATAATGCACTCTACTATCAACCAATTTCAGAAAGTAGGAGTGAATACTTTTAACTAAATGCATTATTCGAATATCTTCTATTTGAAAGTTCAAAATCTTCAGCTGTTCAATGCCATTAAGTAGAAGTTCCTTAAACAGAGATGCAAGGAAACTAAGCAGATGTGAGCAGGGTATTCTTGCTGAGCCTCCTTCAATGTAAACTTCACGTTTTGATACTAACTCTTGTACCAAAATCCAAGGAACTGAAAAAAAAGTAGTGAAATTATTGATAATAGATATTCTCTTTGACTGACTTATATGTAACAATGGATATTATGGAAAAACTATGCACGCTTACAACATGGTATCGTATGTGGTACCTTTATTTCATAATTAAATATAAATTATTAATTAATTGAATTAAATATCTATACAAAATTGCCTCGGGATTGGTGACATAGCCTATTGGGAATGAAATAATTGCCATACATACATAGAACCCACATGTAGGCATCGGGCCTGCATAACAAGAAAACCAAATTTATTATTTCGTGTTCAAAATTTTCCACTGCCAACTCATGAAAATTACATCGAGACGAGTCAACGAACTTTGAAGAATCAGCAGATTCCTAATGATATTATAGCGGCTCGCTCGGAGCTGCTTATGTGACAGCGATGCTTTAAGCAAGGAAGATGTGCTTTGTCTTCCGATAAGTTCTGAGTGAGGGCCTCTTGATATAAAACTTAATAACTATAAGAAGGATAGGCCTGTTCCTTCAGGTGTTTAAATAGTGACTGCCTATATTAGTTACATCGAGTCAACTCATTGTCTAGCTCCATCGTACCACGGTCCTACATCGAAACAGAAGCGAGGCCCAACGAAATAATAAGGTAAGGCAATTCCTTTCTTTACCATTAGGCAGCGCAAATACCAAAGGCAAATAAACAGGAGTCCTTTGAAGACCTACATATACATAACTCTCTAACGAAAAAACATAGGGCTTTTGTCGTTAACTCTCCATTGAAAGCTGCTGGAAATTTCCAATGGATGAGGGTATCAGGCAATCAACCCATAGCCCTATATAGTTTTTTCATAGATAAAAATACAATTTAAGTAGGTCTACATGCCTTACACTTATCATTTGTTACCAAATGATGCCATACTTCACTTATCTCATAGCTCTCTCTCTCTCATGTGGTTTTAAAAGAAGCTAGAGGAGAGGGTCCGGTGGCTCGAGTCGTCCAGACCGGCTGTTGGAGGTGTGGCCGTCACTGACGCGGCTGCGCCCTCCACCCCAGAGCTCATTGATAGGATAGCTGCCATGGAAAGGCGGTCCAGCGATGGACTGGACAGAGCTCGGGACCGCGGAGAAAGGGTAGAGGTGCAACCGGGGGCCAGGGTACAAAATCAGTGTCAGGAATCGCCAGCGACAAACGTGGAATGCACGGAACCGCGGCGCAAGGTGGAGGGCGTAAAGAAGGGGCCGATAGAGAAGGGTGGCAAGGGGCAGATAAAGAAAAAGGGTAGGAAGGGGCCTACTGATGGCCCAAAGAAACCGCAGGATGTAGCTGCCGGTCGGGGTGGGTCGGGTGGTGAAGTGCGTCTATGGGTGGCGACGGGTATCGAAAGGTCTCGGGCAAGAAGGCTGCGAAGCCGAAGCCTGAGACCCCAGTTGCCCCTGTCAGGACCTCCAACTGCTTTAGACTCCTGTGCTCGAAGGAGGAAGACACCGTTTTGATTGGGGACGCGCAGATCAGGGGCCAGGAAAAGTACTTTGCTTCTGCAAACCGGGACGGGAAGAAGGTAAGGCGCTTACCTGGGCGGGGAACGGCGCACTTAAGGAAGGAGGTAGAGAAGCTGCGCGTGGATAGTCGGAGGACTGCGATCGTTGTCCACGTGGTGGCAATGACCTGTTCCTCAAAGGCGGTAGAGTAGGTCTTACAGAAGGGATCATCACCGAGATCATGTCTCTTGCGGATGATCTAAAACTGAAGACAGATAGGGGAATGTTGATGGGTATTTTACCGCGGATGAATGCCAGTGACCACGCGCTCAGTAAGGTCACTGGCATCAACGAGAGGGTGCAATACTTGTGCGTCCCGCTGGGCGTGAGGTTTATTGACCCGTTCGACGCATTTTCGGGTAGGTGGGACCCTTACCAGAGGGATGGTGTCCACCTCAATAACATGGATAATGGTGTGCTAGGCGCGCTGCTCGACCGGCACCTATACAGAATGGTGAGGTCGAGTCCGGGGAGAGATGACGGGCCCCCAACGGGGAGATGATGATGTTGAGCCGGTGGCGGACGTACTTCAACTGAAGGGTGCGTCCAGGTACAGGTGGGTGGCCCTCCTTCCACGTTGGAGGGGGCTCAGGCTCCTGCGGAAGTTGCCCCCTCGTTGGTGAGGGTCTCTTCAACTCCCGACAGCCCTGGCTGTTCAGGAAATGGGTCCTGCTAGGGGGCGGTCAGAATAGGGAAGGCTCCGTCCGTGCAATGCTTTTTAATGCTAGGACGATTAGGAATAAGTTTTGCGAGCTACGGGCACTCTTAACATCAGAATACCAGGATATCGTTGCTATCACCGAGTCCTGGATTCATACTGATCGTAGGGACTACGTTGGGGAGCTCGAAATTCCCGGGTATAGAATGTTTCACAAAGACCGCACACGTGGCGAGGGGGGGGGGGTACTAATATACGTCAGGGACACGTTGAGTCCGGTTGACTGCCAGTTCCGGTCGGAACGGAGCTGCTCGGCGTCGATCTGAACGTGGGAGGGACAAACTATAGGTTAATCTTGGTGTACAGACCTCCGCATCTCCTCCTCGAGGAGAATACAGCCCTGTACACCGAACTCCGTAGCCTGCTAGGGGATAGGGTGTGTGTAGTTTTAGGAGACTTCAACTGTCGCGGCATAAAGTGGGAAGACAGGACTGTTGATGTTGAAGGGAGGAGGCTAGTTGACTTTGCTGATGAGAACTTCCTCACTCAATGTGTCAATGAGCCTACACGAGGAGAAAGCGTTCTAGACTTAGTATTCACGACCGAAGACAACCTCATCACTGGCGTTACCGTTAACGAATCGTTGGGCGGGAGTGATCACGGTCTGATTAGGCTCCCTGTGTGCGTCCCTCGGGTGAAGCGTAGTAATTCGAGAGGCAGTAAGCTCGATCTACAGCGGGCGGACTTTGTTAGCCTCCGGGATAGCGTAGGTGAAATTGGGTTAGAAGTCGGCGGCGACGTTGAGGGAGTGTGGAGTGTATTCCGGGACCAATTTATGGTGCTGCACTCTGCTGCCATACCCTCAAAACCCGTCACCCCTGCTTCAGCGCAGCCTAAGTGGTTCAGTCGTGACATCGCTTCGGCTATCCGAAATAGGAAAGTAGCGTGTAGGAGGGCGAAGGCCAATCGTTCCCATGAGAACAGTGAAGCGTATGTCCACCTGTGTAGGGAAGTGAAGGCGAAGGTTAGGCTAGCGAAATGTAACGAAGAACTACGGTGGCAAGCCTCTGCAAGGGGAACCCTAAGGAGTTCTTCAGTTATGTTAATAGTAGAAAGCCCATTAGAAGCAAGGACCGAAGCGGCATTCTGTGGACCTCCGACGCGGATATCGCCAATGTGCTTAATGAGTACTTTGCGGGAGGTTTCACCAGGGAGGACACCCGCAACATCCCCGAGCCAGGCGTCAGGCACGAAGGTGCTGGCCTGGATAGTGTTCGATGTACCGCGACAGTCGTTGCCGATAGAATAGACAAACTGAGCGTGTTTAAGGCTCCTGGGCTAGACCAGTTTCTCCCCAGTGTTGCGGGAGGTGCGCGACCAGGTGGCTCCCCACCTGGCTACAGTCTTCAACAAATCGTTGGACGGGCCAGGTGCCTGGTGACTGGAGGGAAGCCAACGTGACCCCTATCTTTAAGAAAGGGGATCACGAAAGTCCAGGGAACTATCGTCCTATTAGTCTCACTTCAGTTGTAGGTAAATTATTAGAGGGGATAATAGCCGATAGGATCGTCGACCATTTGGATTCGTACAAGCTGCTTGGGGACTCCCAACATGGGTTTAGACGGCATAGGTCTTGTCTCACCAACTTGCTCGAGTTTTTCCACGTCATGTTGAGTGAGTATAAGAGTAGGGCGATTGATATACTTTATCTCGACTTTCAGAAAGCCTTTGATAAGGTACCTCACCGCCGGCTAATGGCGAAAGTGCGCGCGCTGGGTATCGGTGGGGAAGTAGGTAGGTGGATTGAAAACTGGCTGAAGAATAGGCGGCAGAGGGTTGTAATTAAAGGGGCTAGTTCGAGTTGGGTCTCGGTCACTAGTGGTGTTCCTCAGGGTTCCGTTTTGGGGCCGCTGTTGTTTATCATTTACATAAATGATATAGACGGTGGCATCGTCAGTCGGATCGCCAAATTCGCTGATGACACCAAGCTTGGGGCCAATGTTGGGACGCCGGAGGCGATCGAGCAACGGCGTGCGGCCCTAGGTAGGCTAGGAGAGTGGTCCGAAAAATGGCAAATGCCGTTTAACTTGGGTAAATGCAAGGTGATGCACATTGGCTACGCCAATCCCAAGTCGGACTACTCGATGTTAGGAAGTAATATCGAGGCGACTGATTTGGAAAAGCACTTGGGTGTGCTAATTAGCAGCGACCTTAAGTTTACCAAACAGTGCATAGAGGTGGAAAAGAAAGCCCAGAAGCTGTTGGGTTAGATCAGAAGCCCAGAAGCTGTTGGGTTAGATCAGGAGGCAATTTCAGTTTCGGAACAAGGAGATTGTGCTCTCTCTGTACAATTCCCTGGTTCGGCCGCGCCTGGAGTATGCTGTGCAGTTCTGGTCGCCCACCCTCAGGAAAGATAATGAGAGGCTGGAGCGAGTGCAGGCGAGGACCACAAAGTTAATCCCTTCCGTTAGGCATATGGGCTACAATCGACGCTTACGCGCCCTGGACTTGTTTTCGCTGGAAACTCGGAGGCTGCGCGGTCAACTCATCGAGGTTTTCAAGCTCTTACGCGGGTTCAACGACGTCGATTTTAGAAGCATGTTTAGTTTAAATGATAACCCAACTCGCAACAATGGTTGGAAGTTGGATTTGAAACGGTTTAGGACTAGTGTGTGTGGGAATTACTTTACGTATAAGATCTGTAACACGTGGAACAGTTTACCTTCAGAAGTTGTAAACAGTTCCTATGTGGATCATTTCAAGAAAAGGTTAGACCAAATCTTGCACACTATTTGTGTGTGTAGAAAATTTTCCGTGGCACCCGTTGCCATTGGTACCTCCTCGGTATGGGCCGCAAGGCCTTTTGAGGTACTTCTTTTCCTTCTCTCTCTCTCTCTCTCTCATATATATATATATATTTTTTTTTTTAACTGCAAACAACACACAGTATAATTAATGTAAAGAACAACGCTTGTGTAGAAGAGCGTTCTGCACAAGATGAGGAGGGAGAACGAACAAATGAAAAATGAGGTCCCACCCAGGAATCGAACCCGGGATCATCCGATTGCCGGTCAGATATGCTATCCACTACACCATGGACCTCGATCAATCAGAAGTCGTAATTCTCCTACATAGTGGTACACATCTCGATGAGGCAGAGGGTGGGTAGTGTCGCTGGGATGGGAGTATTAGACTGAGGGGATGAGAAGGTTCAGTTAATATGTGGGAGGGGGGGTATGAATTTAGATGCGGTGAAGTAGTTGAGAGTGGGTAAGGTATGAGAAAATCGCTTCCGCTGAGAAGTGGGGGCCTATGGCGAGTATTGACTGGAGACGTTCGGACGCGGGTATGCGGGACAGGTAGGGGAAACAGCTGTGGCGGAGGTCAGACAGATTCGGGCATTCGGACAAGGAGTTGGACGACGGTGATAGGGGTATGGCAGGTGGGGCAGAGCGGGGCTGGCAATTTAGCCATAAGGTGACCGTGTGCGTGTCGTGTGTGCCCTAGGCGGAGATGGGCTAGAACCATTTCTTTATGACGGGACCCATGGAACGAGGAAGCCCAATATCCCAGGTGTGGTTTTATCCGCTGGAGTTTGTTGTTTATAGCCTGGTCCCAGTCCCATTGCCAGATGAAACGGAAGTGGGAGCGGAGAGTCGGGGAAAAATCGTGAAAGGGAGGGGCCGGGTGGAGACTGGCAATGAGCAAACGGATTTCGCCTTACAGTCCGCCTCCTCATTATCCCGGATACCAACATGTGCCGGGACCCAGCAGAAAGTGACTGTCTTGTGCTGGGATGCCGTTAAGGAGTGGAAGGTTTGTTGGATAGTGCAGACAAGTGGGTGAGGGGGGGTTAAATTTTTTAAGGGAGAGCAGTGCGCTTTGGGAATCTGAGTAGATGACATAGGAGTTGGCGGAGTGGGTGCTTATAATGTCGAGGGCTTCCAGAATAGTGAAGAGTTCTGCTGAAAAGACAGAGGCCTCATGGGGAAGGGGAATGGCTCTAGAGAGTGGCTGGGTCACGATCACCGCTGATGCAGCCGCACCATCCTCTGATCGGGACAGCGTCCAGGTGTCGGGAAACGTGTTCCTGGAAGAGCGACTTGTATACTGTAGCGGTCATAGTAGCTTTCGGCAGAGCACATAAGTCCCTGAAAAACTTGATAGGGGTGAGGAGCCAGGGAGGATAGATATGATCGAGATGAGGGTGACTGAAGGAGGGGGCATGTTGGAAAGATCCAGGAAAGAGCGGACTGCTTCCGTGAAGTGCCAGCGCTGGCCCTGGGGCGGAGGTTCTAAAATCGCCGCGCAGAGAAGTGACGAGGGCAGCCTCTGCGCGCGAAGATAGGTCCTCATGAGGAGCAGACCCCGTCGGTGAGTGAGAGGGAGGTAGTTACATTCTGCTTGGAGGCTGGAAGCTGGGGAGGATCGGAAGGCCACTGTTAAGTACCGGGTTCAAGATTCAGAGGGAAGTGCTAGAGGCAAACCCATATACAACATTCCCATAGTCCAGCTTTGACTAGACCACGGAGGTGTAAAGACGGAGGAGCGAGCGTCGGTCAGCGCCCCACGTGGTGTGGGAAAGGTGGTCTAGGAGAGCGAGGGGACGCTGGAGCGTGTGTTTCAGGTGCCTGAGGTGGGGAACCCAGTTGAGCGTCGGTCAAAAGTCATGCCCAGAAACCGCGCGGTGGGCACCACTTCGGGGGGGGCTCGCCGTATAGCGTGACGGAGGGGGCAGGTATGGCTGTGGATCTTCTGCTGAAGACCATGCTTTTGGTTTTAGAGCTGGACAGGCGGAAACCAAATGATGTCGCCCACCTCTTCACCCGATGGATGACGAGCTAAATTTATCATTGGACGACAGCCAGTTCCCGCCCCGCGAACCATATCGCAAGGTCGTCTGCGTAGATGGAGGAACGGACGGTGGGTGGTGGGTGCAAGGGATGTTGCTACTGTGTTCATTACCTGTGGGACCCCGTCCTCTTGCTCAAAGGTGTCAGAGAGGACTGAGCCCACCCGTACTTGAAAGGTCCGGGAGGAGAGGAAGCCCCTGATGAAGGTCGGCAGGGATCTGACGAAACCCAATTTTTGGAGCTCACCGAGGATTATACGTCGATGGGTGGTGTCGTAGGCCTTCTGGATGTCGAAGAAAGTGGACAGGACAAACTGTCCCCTATTGAAGGCGTTGTGTATATCTCGGCTGAAAAGCAGGAGGGAGGTCTGTAGTGGAGCGGAACTGTCTAAAGCCAGACTGGGTAGCCGGGAAGGAGTCAGTGTTTTCAAGGAGAAAGGAGAATCGCGCAGTGATCATTTTCTTGAAGATTTCACAGGCACAGCAAGTTAATGCGATTGGTCTATAATTAGTGGGGTCAAGGGGGTCTTTGCCGGGTTTGGGGATTGGTATTACGCGGGCCTCTTTCCACCGAAAGGGGAAAGTGCCTCAATCCATATACGGTTGTAGAGATCTAGGAGGAACAGTTGCAGAGTAGTATGGATGTGTTGGATCACACAGAAGGGGATGCCGTCCAGACCAGGGGAAGGAGACCGTCTAGAGGCCAGTGACGCCTGTAGCTCTCGCATGGTGAACAGCCGATTGCAGTTGTCGTCGAATAGCGTGTAGCGTCATGAGCGATCTGGAGGCACATTTCAGGTTTTGTACAATCAACCTTGCTGATTTCAGAAAAGAAATAAAAAAATTTCCGCAATAAGCAGACCACCACCTTTTTCGCATGTAAAAAATACAAAATTCTTGTTAATTACAGTTGGCAACACTGACTGACATGGTACTTCTGGCAGCTTTCTAATTATTCTCAGTGAGTCATCCCTTGGAATTTCTTAGTTCTACGCTAGCTCGCTTGAGAGAAACAAGTGTTTTTTCTGTGGATGGGGTGTTCAAAAACCCCAAGGTACTAACGAAAGGTGCGTTTTGTGATATATACATTCTACACATTTCTGTTTTGTTGTGTTTTACATTGTTTATAAGTTTGTTATATGTCTTATGGTATATATATATACCTATGGATATTTATATACATAATACATGTGTGTGTGTGTGCAGTATATTTATATATATATATACATACATATATTGGTAAACTTACTGCTTACCAATAAACCAAGCCTTATATATATATACTCATAATCATATATATTTTTTTATTTATACGTTTGTGTTTTTGTTTCAGTGTTCCTGTGTGATACTTGTTGAGTTTTGCTGGTACAATGAGCATGCAAAGAACACGGGGATCTGCCAGCCACATTGTCTTTGGTTCTCCACTATCAGAGCTTCCTCTGTCTGAACTTCCAACCCGTATACAAGTTGCAAGGCATTTCCTCTTCTTGAAGGAGAACAAGTACACCAGCAACAGGGAGATTCTTCCGGAGGTATGCCAAACACTCATTGACCTTTGGAATCGTGCTAACATTCCATCACAGCCAATCAAGAATGTGAAGACCAAGCTGCTTCGATTGATGGAAAAAGGCTCGCAAGCATCGAAGCAAGGCAAGCAGGCCACAAAAACCAAGAAGTTCGAGGAAAGCCTGAATCAATTGTTTGACATAGCTGTCTGCCAACGCGATGATCTGTCTGCATGCCACTGTGAAAAAGAAATGAAAGTTCCACGACGAGAGCATGCATTTCTGATCGACCAGAGAACCACGCGGATCATGCAGATCAGTCGAGTGGATACGAATGTGACTCAGATGATGGAGAGAAGGAAGTCAGAGAGGATTGGATGCAAGAAAGACAAGAAGAAAATAGAAGAAAAATGGAACGGCAAGAGGTAGCATCCTCTGCAGATGTGGTCGATTCAGCTCAAACAGAAGCAGACTCCAGTGGTGAAAGTGTTGGTGATGAGTGGATGGGTGATAGTGCCCAGGAGGACAGGAACATCACACCGATTCCCACTGTTGCTTTGGAAGCTGACCGGTATGGTGTATCGAACAGGGCTGCTGCAGCTATCAGCACTGCAACATTGGTTAACTATGGCATCATTAGTTCTGATGATCAGATAAACGTAATTGACCACCACAAAGTATGGAGAGCACGGCAGAAGGTACAGAGGGATCTGAAGGAAGCAGTAACTTACCACGATGTGGAAGTCACTGCTTTATTTTTTGATGGGCGGAAAGACATGACACTTGTCAAAGAGAAAAAGGGGAACAAATGGTACAGCACAAAGAAAGTTGAGGACCACTATGTGCTGGTCGGAGAGCTTGGAACCTTCTATCTAAGCCATCTGACACTGGAACGAGGAACTGGCACTGTCATTGCGGATGGACTTCAAAATGCGATTGAAGAAATGGGTATTGCAGACAAGATAATTAAAGTGGGAGCCGACAGCACAGCCACAAACACAGGGCACAGAAGTGGAGCAATACACTGCTAGAGTTCCGCCTGGGTCGCCCTTTGCACTGGTTCATCTGTAGTTTGCATTTAAATGAACTCCCACTGCGCCACTTGTGCAAGGAACTCATCGGCCCAACAGAATCTGCAACTCAATGGAAAGGACCAATTGACAAAGCTTTGGCCACATGTGAAAGTTTGCCACTTTCCTCTAGAGGAATTCAATGTATTGCTGATGGCCACACTCTCCCGGATGTTGACCTTACTGGATTGAGTCGTGACCAAGCCTACCTCTACAGAATGATGAAAGCGATAAGGACTGGTGTCATTAATGAAGATCTTCTACGAGAGAAGCCTGCAAGATGGGTTACAACTGCCAGCAGAATTTGTCGGCTATATGTAGCGATGGCGCAGCCAAGTGATGAACTGTATTCACTCACACAGTTTGTCGTGTGCCACTATGGACCCATGTGGTTTAGCATCAAGTGCCATCCAAAACATTTCCTGGAGCAAATCAAGCTGCTACGATTACTGCCACCAGCTAGCAAGACTGTCACATGGCCTGTGATCCAAAGAAATGCATATTGGGCTCACCCTGAAAATGTTCTACTGGCAATGCTTGCAGATGCAGATCAAGCAAACCGGAAATTGGCCATCGATGTAATCAAGACCATTCGACGAGCTCCCAAACCTGCTCAACAGCAAGTCAGAGAATTTCGGCCACCAAAGATCAAACAAAGTGCTAAGAATTTGAAAGATTTACTTCCACCAGTGGAGGAGTGCACAATGGAACCACCACTCACGAAGCAGTTCTCTGTCGAACAACTCGATAAGATCACTGAAGAGCCCCTTGTTGTCCGGATACCATGTCACTCCCAAGGTGTAGAACGCTGTGTTAGGATGGTAACTGAAACGTCTGGGCAGTATATGGAAAGGATTCAAGAGATGGTTACATTAGAGCAGTACTTAAATCCCGTGACTTTATGCAGTCATTCAAAACTAAACAAGATTTTAATGTATCATTTACTAAATAAAACTATCTAGTCTACCTACCTACCTACCTACAGTGTATATGTTTATTCCAAAAATAAATTTTTCTATTTTTCCTGAAAAGCAGTACATTGTAAGGGGTCAAATGATAGCTCAAACCCTAGGAAAGCAAGTGTCTAAAAGTTATGGGTAACTAGCAATTTTCACGATTTTCACATGCGAAAAAGGAGGTGTTGCACTTGTCACAAAAAAAATTGTTTTCATTTTTGAATTTAGGGAGGTCAATTGTACAAAACCTGAAATGTGCCTCTTGATCCGTTACTTTGCCCAATGACGCTACACGCTATTGTCGAGGGATGGTGAGCAATTCTTGTTAGGGGCCAGCGCGTGGAGGCTGTCTGTGGAGGAGACGGCAGCAAAGGTAGATGCTAGAAGATTTGCCACCGATCTAGGTTCATAGAGAAGCCCATCATTAGTTCGGAGGACCGGAGGTCGGGAGGGGGCGTGTCGTTTCTCGACACTCCGTACCTTCTTCCAGATGGTTGCCGATGGTGTGGAGGAGGTGATACTTGACACAAAGGTACGCCAAGAAGTTCGGCGCGCTTTCTTCATCGTACGGCGAGCAACGGCTCTGGCCCGCTGTATCTCCATGCGATGGGTAGGGGTTCGCGTACGATAAATTCGTCGGGTAGCCCTCTTCTTGGCTCGAGTGGCCTCCGCGCACTCTGGGTTCCACCAGGGTACTAGTCGGGCTCGGGGATAGGGAGAATGTGGAATGCTGGTGCTTGCAGCTGCGACAACAGTCGCCTCAAAGTACGCAATGCATTCATCGGAGGATGGAAAGTGGGCCGTCGTACGTGTGGGAGTGTTGTCCCGGAAAAGTGGCCAATTAGCTCTGGCCATTATCCACTTCTCCGGTACCTGAACGGTCTGGTGGTGCCGATTTAGTGTGAGGCAAACAGGGAAGTGGTCACTGCCGTGATCATCCCAAAGCACTTGCCAGGTGAAGTCCAGGAGGCCGTCCGTCGAGATGAACGATAGATCTATACAGGACGGGGTGCATCTGGTGGCGTGGTAGTGTGTGGGAGCCGTCGTTGAGGCACTCGAAGGAGAGTTCGGCCATGAGAGTAATCAGGGTCGGAGCCACAAAAGTGGAGGTCGTATCACCCAACAAAGAGTGGCGACTACTGAAATCGCCCAAGAGTAGGAAGGGCCTGGGGAGTTGTTGAACAACCTCAACCAGGTCATCGCAGGAAACTTGGGAGTGAAGGGGGAGGTAGATCGAGCAGACTGTGTATTGCTTTTCCAGGAAAATCCTGGCAGCAACCAACTGTAACGGGGATCTAATAGGGAGGTTGTGAAAGGGGACTGTACGGTGGACGAGGATGGCAGCCCCCCTTCGTGTGCAGGTAGGAAACGGAGAGGTAGTGCTAGAATATCCGGTAGGGCAGGGCATCGGTCTGGTCCCCAGGATTAGCTCCTAGAGACAGACACATACCGGACGAGCAGAGGCAATGAGGGAATTTAGGCCTTCGTAATTTGCGAAGATTCCCCTACAGTTCCATTATAGGATCTTCGCTTTCGGAGGGTTCATTGTTGGACGAAGGAGAAGTGGAGAGGGTGAAGGTGCGAGGGAGTTAGACTGTGGATGGAGATCTAGGTCCATGATGGCGCGGGGTAAGTCGGGGACCTGTCGGGTCACCTGCTGTTCACCAAGGAGGGAATCGGCTGACCTGCCAACCCCTTCGGGGACTGTGGGGCCGAGTCGACCGAACGGGACTGGAGGCGTGGATCGCGGCAGTCCGGGGACCGTCGCGGGCTCAGAGGGTGAGGAGTCTCTAGGCAGGGTTCAGTGGTCATGCAACAGGAGAGGGCTCCGTTGTCCAAACTGGCACCTCTCTGTCTGTGGTTTCCCGGAACACCCGGGGTGACGACAGGGGGTACCAGTAAAACCGGGCGGTGGGAGAGAGAACAAAGTCTGGGTGGCCGATGAGGGAAGAGCCGGAGGTATGAGAGGGGCCGAGTCAGTGGGGATACAAGAGGATGAGCCAGGGTGCTCCCGTGGTTGGGTGGAGAAGATGGCACCAGGGGGT
The DNA here is from genome assembly GCA_023014485.1 of Bathynomus jamesi. Lineage (NCBI taxonomy): Eukaryota > Metazoa > Arthropoda > Malacostraca > Isopoda > Cirolanidae > Bathynomus > Bathynomus jamesi. Next base: position 340,778 of record JAJOZX010003389.1, on the reverse strand, counting down.
AAGGGTAGATCCATGAGGCTCGAGGGTGCGGCCGAAGGTACTCTGGTCACACCATGTAGGCGTGCCAGTACCGCATCCACTGGATCCTCGGATGTAGGGTGATCTGCCCCGTCTCTCGCCCTAGGTGGTGGTTCGTGCACGTCAGCAACGACTGTCAACTTCTGCAGGGGTGAGTGCGAGGGTCATCGTAGGCGAGGTTAAGGGTGTAGGTGCTCGAGTTCTCCTTTTAGATTTAGAAGAGAGCGAGGCTTGTTGGATGGTCGGTGAGTCTGGAGACTCACTCCGACGTCTCCGCCTCGTTGATTTACCTCGGGCGCTAGGTTTGGGTGTGTTCTTGGAGTGCGGTGAGAGCGGGATTCCTGAGACGGAACCGAGAGTCCCGTTTCCAAAGGTCTGGGAAGTGTGTAGCTTTGGAGATTCGTGGTGGGTAGGCATGGTAGGGGGGACAGGCGGGTGCCGGGTACGACGTGGGGCCCGATCGGGAAGGGGGATTAGTAGTCGATGGGGTTTTGAGTGGCGGATCCGGACGGCGAGTCGAGGGAACTGAGCCGAGGGATACAGCATAAGAGACCTCCGGCCTCACCACCTGACTCCGCACCCTGTCTCGCGCCTCTCGGAGGCCGATGAAGTCCGCCACCCGCAGGGCCCGGACCTCCTCAAACTTAAAAAAAATACATTCACAAGACGAAGGATGTGTGCTGGGGGAGTTTGAGCATTTAGGCGAGTTGGGACACAGTTCTGAGTGGGCGATATCCCCACAACGTACACACAGTTGTTGTGGCTGTCAGCATACCAAACTGACGTGCCCAAACTTATTGCACTTAAAGCAACGGATCGGGTCTGGAATGTATGGGCGGACCGAGAACTCGCATGACGTGCGGTCTCCCATGCCACACACAACACGACCAGGAGGAACTAGGGTGTTGAACGTGAGGAGGAGGCGCGGGGTGGGGGAGTAGGTACCTCCTTGATGAGACTAAATCGATGAACCTTAACGACACCCTGGGGTGTGAGGTCTTCTAATAACTCATTCTCGGGTCTCATCAATAAACGAGTAGCGAATATAGTGCCCTGACTCTGGTTCAGGCGAGGGTGAGAGGAAACGGTCACCGAGCATCCGAGGGCTTCTGTGAGGGTGAGTAGGGCATTCGTTTCTGCAGCTGTTCGCGATTTTATAAGGAGAGAACCTTCCTTCTGTGGTCGGACGTCATAACGGCTAGAGTTGCTGCGCGTGCGGATTGCCTGAAATGTCCTTTCAGAGTTGGACGGTAGGGACCCAGAAGTACACTGCGTTCGCACTTATTAAGCAGATTACATTTTCCCCAATGTTTTCAAAAGTTTTTCCCCGATTTCAATTAAATTTGTAGCAAATAATCACTATATATAGCAGCATTGATGGTATTCATTTCAATAAAATATTTTGAAAATTAAAATAATTATCTCATTTTTCTGAAAAATATGTAAAATATTGTGTTCCGAATTATTAAGCAAGTATTCTATTTACGGATCTAAATGGTGAAAATGGGTAAGGAGGAGGATTTAACGCTAACTGAGAAAAGAAAAATAGTCAAGTTACTCGCTGAAAGTATAAAATCTATTGAAATTGCGAAGTAGGTTGGCAGAGCTTATCGAACTGTAAACAAGTTTGTAGCGGAGGGTACCAAACTGAGGCAGCCAAGTGATAAAGGAGCTATAAGAAAAGTGACAAGGCGGCAGATATCTGTAATCAAGCGCAAACTGCAAAGCATCCATTGTCCTTAAGTAGAGAGGTTTTTGAGCAGGCTGGCATACATAATGTACCAAGAACATCTTGATGTGGAATCCTCCAAACAATTGGCAAGATGTGTAAACCTACGATTCAGTCACCATTAACACCCAGGTACAAGAAACAGCGTGTTGAATGGGCGCGTCAGTACGTGAAAACAGATTTTAATACTGTATTGTTAACCGATGAATGAAGAGCAACCCTTGAGGGATCTGATGGTTGGTCAAGAAGATGGATTGCTAAGGGTCAATCTCTACCATGGAATGAGGTTTTCTTTTAGAAAGTTTGTGTAAGACTGGTCATTCATTTTTACACCACCAGGCACTCTGTATGGGACAGCTACTTCATTGCCTATCAATCCTGCCCAAAACATGACACTACCTCCACCTTGTTGGCGTCTTAATCTCGATGGTAGAAATTGACTCAGCAATCCATCTTCTTGACCAAACATCAGATCCCTCAAGGGTTGCTCTTCATTCATCGGTGAACAATACAGTATTAAAATCTGTTTTCACGTACTGACGCGCCCATTCAACACGCTGCTTCTTGTACCTGGGTGTTAATGGTGACTGAATCGTAGGTTTACACGTCTTGCCAATTGTTTGGAGGATTCCACATCGAGATGTTCTTGGTACATTATGTATGCCAGCCTGCTCAAAAACCTCTTTACTTAAGGACAATGGATGCTTTGCAGTTTGCGCTTCATTGCAGATATCTGCCGCCTTGTCACTTTTCTTATAGCTCCTTTATCACTTCGCTGCCTCAGTTTGGTACCCTCCGCTACAAACTTGTTTACAGTTCGATAAGCTCTGCCAAATTGTTTCGCAATTTCAATAGATTTTATATTTTCAGCGAGTAACTTGACTATTTTTCTTTTCTCAGTTCGTGTTAAATCCTTCTTCTTACCCATTTTCACCATTTTGATCCGTAAATAGAATACTTGCTTAATAATTCGGAACACAATATTTTACATATTTTTCAATAAAATGAGATAATTATTTTAATTATCAAAATATTTTATCGAAATGAATACCATCAATGCTGCTATATATAGTGATTATTTGCTACAAATTTCATTGAAATCGGGGAAACACTTTTGAAAACATTGGAGAAAATGTAATCTGCTTAATAAGTGCGAACGCAGCTCAGGACGAATAACTAAAAATTTGTGAATGGGCGCCGAATACCCCGTCCGTCGCGGGGCTCTCTCCGTGGAGAGGAGGGTCGATGACGGGTGAGAAGGGCATACGGAGAGAGCGAGAGGCCTGGTTTTCGGGCGAGGTTTCGTGGACCCCTGGCTGAGGGGAGCTGGGGTGGGACCCCTGCTCTAGAGGAGGTGTGTCCAAAGGCATGGTCGAGGTACAGGTTGCGGTCGGTGACAAGGGAGGAGAATGCGAGTGTTCCGTAGCCAGAGGAGGGGCGACCCCCTCACGACATGGTCTTGCAGTGGTAGAGGACTCGGGGGCCTGGTCGCCCACCACCCGAGTTCTAGGGCAAGTAGAAGTAGTGGATACTCAGACTCAAACCTTTCAAGTATATATACGTTCCTAAAAAGCCTTCGTCATGTGAAAATTCTTTAAGCAGGACCTAATTTTCTATCGTTTTATATGGGAAAAATTCAGTTTGGTTCCTAGTACATTTTTTTTGATAGCCTAATATAAAAAGAGTGGGTAAAGTTCACCGAAATTATCTATTGGGTAATGATGGGATTGGGTAATGATCTACAGATCTACAGAAGCTAAGGCTAACAAAGACCCTAAGACCCACTCTAAGGTTAGCCCGAGAGAAAGGAAAGAGGAGGGGGTTAAAAGAGGAGAATAAGAAGTTAAGTAAATAACAAAACCTATCATTCGTGGGCTAACATTCATTCAGAAAAAGAGAAAGAAAGACTCCCCATCATCATCCGCCGGCCACTGCCGACAAATCGGAAAAATAGTCGAAGAGAATAGGAGAGGGGTGAAAGATGAAAAGAAGTAAAATAAGAATGCTTACAAACCATGCAAACTCAGTCTTAACTCACTGTCATACCATGCAAACTACAGACATGCAAGTAAAGAGAGTTACAGACATGCAAGTAAGGAGAGGATAAGAAAAAAAAAACAAGTAGGCAGAGTATAACAAAAAGTGGGTTAGTTTACGCTATGAGCTACATCTACGTTCGTGTTGGTCTAATTTTTTTTTTTTTTATAATAATTTTATTGCTGGCATCACACGCTGGCATGTCACAAGCTGGCATTAATCGTCAACAGACTCATCCTCGACCACCACCCCCAGAGCTCCTGTTGCTAACTGTTTTTTTGCTTTAAACAACGTTAATATTTTTAAAATGCCTATCTAAACGGTTCTTAAACATATTAACGATGGTAGAGTTAACGACTGATGGGGGAAGATTATTCCATTTATCAATTACTTTAAACGTAAAGAAGTTTTTAGCGATATTAGTAATAAAACGTCTGCCACGCAACTTAAATCCGTTATTACGAGTATTGCTATTATCGAAAGTGAACAGTTTGTCAAAATTTATGTTATCAATTTTATTAACAATTTTGAAAACTTCAATAAGCTCCCCCCTGAATCTCCTAGTTTCGAGTGAATACAAGTCTAACTCTATTCTTATCTTCATAAAGCTTGTTGCGCAATGACGGAATTAGTTTCGTGGCAAGACGCTGAGCCCTTTCTAACCTATCAATATCCTCACGCAAATACGGGCACCAAAACTGAATGGCATATTCTAAATGAGGCCTGACTAGGGACTTGTAAAGGGGCAATATAATATTCTTCGATTTAAATTCAAAATTACGCGCTATGAAGCCTAACATCCTATTAGCTTTTGCGCGACTCCAGGCACTGGTTCCTAACTTTTAAATCCTTAGATACGCGTTCGCCTAAATCTACTTCCTCGTCAACGCTCGCTAACTCTCTATCATCCATCGTGTACGTGTAATTATTGTTACGAGAACCTATATGCAAGACTTTACATTTGTCTACGTTAAATTGCATCTGCCACTTATCCGTCCACTCCATAATCCTATTTACATCGTCTTGGAGCCTATTTCTATCGTCCACGTTAAGAACTTTACCGCCTATTTTAGTATCGTCCACGAATTTTGACACGTTACTAGTCAATCTTACATCTATGTCGTTAATGTAGATTACGAATAGCAATGGGCCTAACACTAAACCCTGTGGGACACCGCTACCTACATCCAACCACCCCGATTCACTACCATTAACAACGACCCTCTGTCTCCTAGCACGAAGCCATTCCTCTAACCAGTTAGCTACCTGATCGCGTATACCGTGCGCTTTAACCTTCGCAATTGATCTTCTATGCGGAACTGTATCGAACGCTGTATCGAATGTTGAGCTTAGACGTTTTGATGCCATGCTATATATTGGGGTTACGAAATAGTAATAACACTTCGGAGAACGTCACTTTCATTATGAATGCAACACGTGAGAACGCACAATGAACACTGATGCTACGAAAATGTGGTGCAGGGACAGTGGGAGACCATGAGTTGGGCGGGGGAGAGAGCTTGCCTGTGTTGCGGGAACCGCCAATGTAGCGCGCCGCGGATTTAAAAAATCTTCGCCTTCGTTATAGCGAAATTTCCTTCGTAATATTCGAAAGTAGTATTAAATAAAACCTTCGTTGTAATGACCGAACCTTCGTTAAGGGAGGGACGGGTGTGTGTGTGTGTGTGTGTTGGTGTGTGTGTGTGTGTGTGTGTGTGTGTGTGTACACATATATATATATATATTTTTTTTTTTTTTTCAAAGTATGACCGCACATGGCCACCAAAAGAAAGGTGGATAGCAGAGCAAACACAGGACGAAAACTATGAAACAGCTAATGGAAATGAACAATAGACGGGGGTGGGGAGAAACAGATACAGAAAAATCAGTGGAGTCACAGCCGGTAAAGAAGTCGCGAACGAAAGAGGAAGGAGAACAACCCGGTTACCGAAAAGTACGGACCTTCAGAGAGAATAGCGCCGAGCCTATCACAAGGCCCGACGCTCATCAAAAAGGGAAAATACTCTGCGCCCAGCGCAGAGTAAAGCAGACACTCCACCAGGAGGTGGGCAACTGTAAGTGGGACGTTACAATTGGGACATCGGGGCACCCGATCCCCGGCCATCAAATAGCCATGGGTCAGGTGGGTCTGGCCAATACGGAGGCGGGCCAGAGCCACCTCCTTATGGCGCGACCGATGGAAGGAAGAGGCCCAACTTCCCAATTTGGGTTTAATCTTGCAGTTTGTTAGTTGTAGCACCATAACCTACGAAAACCAGGGATATAATCGGAAAAGGGGAGGGACATGGGTGAAACCTGTAGTCGGCACGCGGAACGGGCAGCTTGATCGGTAACCTCATTTCCAGCAACGTTAACATGTGTAGGGACCCAGCAAAATACCACCTCCTTGCCACCAGAAGTGACAAGGATATGGGACAGTAACTGGATACGTCGGACCAGTGGGTGGACGGGGTCGAAACACTCCCAAGCCATCCAGGGCACTGCGGGAATCCGAATAGATAACAAACGACCCATCCGGATGCTCCCGCACCACCTCCAGAGCGCTCAGAATGGCATAAAGCTCCGCCGTGAAAACGGAAGCCTCATCAGGGAGGTGGGTACATTGGGGAGCAAGGGCAGACGACTGGGGAACAGCCGCAGCCCCAACGGCCCCCGACGACCTCGAGCCATCTGTGAAGACCGCAACACATGCAGAGTGACACGCTGTACGCTGAAAGAATAGGGACCGAAACAAGGCAGTCAGAAAAGGCCCTGCGAACGGGGCGCAACGCCCTACAGCATGTAACAGGGGTGCTCTCACAAGGTGCAACACCCTTGAAAGAGACCGGTATGACGGATGGAGGAGGAGTGCCCATACTATCGAGGAGGGAGGTCACCGTGTCGGTGAAATACCAACCCCCATCCCGGCAGAACGCCCTCTCCACCACCTGGAACAGAGGAGAGTTGGGAAGATGGAGGATCTGGAGATAGTGCTTGGCAATGAGGAACGACCTCCGATCCTCCAAGGGAGGGATGTCGCACTCAACCTAGGCTAAAAACCAGAGAGGAGCGGAAGGCGCCAGAGGACATGCGCAGTCCTCTTGAGAGGACCGGGTCCAGTATCCGAAGGGCCGTACAGGAGGCGGAGCCATACACCACACTCCCATAATCTAATTTTGATTGTACCAGGAACACGTACAAACGGAGGAGTGTCCGCCTATCCGCGCCCCATGTAGTGTGAGACAAATGTCCCAGCAAATCCAGGGTACGTCTTGCGGTCTCGCGCAGCCTGCGAAGGTGGGGGACCCAGCTCAAACGGTTATCGAAGACCATACCCAGAAAACGTATTGATGGAACGAGGGCAAGAGGCTGACCCCCGAGTGTAAGATTAAAGGCCGGGACGGCGCCGGAGCCCCTTCTCCTCGACGGAAGGAAGGCCACACACGAAGTCTTCGGGGAAGACAGCGTAAGGCCCACCGACGACGCCCAACGTTCAACCCGATTGACCGCGAGTTGGACTTGCCTCTCCACAAGGGGGGAGCTCATCCCCGCGGCATAGACAGCCAGATCGTCGGCGTAGACGGAACAACGCACCGAGGGCGGGAGGGCCCCCGGTAGCGCAGACATGACCAGATTGAAGCAGGAGACGCTCAGTACACACCCCTGAGGCACCCCCTCCTCCTGAACATACAGGTCAGATAGGGCCGCCCCATTACGGACGCGGAAAGTGTGACAGCAGAGGAAGTTACGAATAAACGTGGGTAAAAGGCCCACGAAACCAAGAAACTTCAAACGGTCCATGACAACTCCCCGGCGGGTCGTGTCATAGGCCTTTTGGACGTCGAAACAGACGGCCAGAACAAGACTCCAGCGGGAAAAGGCCTCCTGTATATCATGACCAAGGAGGAGAAGGGGTCCCAGAGTACCCCGAAACCGACGAAAGCCATACTGGGTCGGGGGGTATAACCCAAGCGACTCGTGTAAATGAAAGTCGGACGGCCACCATTTTTTCCAAGAGCTTGCATAAGCACAGCAGCTTGTCAAGGCAATAGGCCGATAGCCCGCCACCTCCGCTGGATCCTTCCCCGGTTTAGGTATCAGGACCACAATCGCCTCCCTCCAACGGGAAGGGAACGACCCCTCAACCCACATACGGTGGAAAAGATCCAGCAAGAAGTGTAGGGCCATCGGGTGCAGATTCCGAAAAGTCATACAGAATGTCATCAGGACCAGGGGCGGAAGAACGACGGGTTGCCAAGGCAGACAGAAGTCCCCGCATCGTAAAGACGGTTATAGGGCTCGTTCCCAGGTGGCAGGAACGTAACATCCGATAAAGGACGATCCGCAGCTGAAGGCGAACAGGAAACCGCAGCAAAAGCCCCGGCCAGCCGATCGGCCACAGCAGTATGATCCGAAAGGAAGCCGTCCCCGTCCCGAAGGACAGGGCAACGACCAGGGACCGGCTTCCCCTCGATACTACGTACCTTCCGCCACACAGCAGCAGAAGGGGTAGGCGAGGAAATGCCAGATACAAAAGCACGCCATGAGGCCCGACGGGCCAACTTGAGAGTCCGGCGGGCGAAAGCCTTCGCCCGCCGCATCTCAATCAAGTGGTCCGTGCGCCGGGTGCGGTGGAAGCGGCTCGTTGCCCTCTTCCTCTCACACACCGCCTGGTGACATACTGGAGTCCACCACGGGACGCTACACGTCCGCGGGTTACCAGAAGATCGAGGAATACAGTCCTCCGCTACGCCCATCACCACCCGCTCGAAGAACTCCAAGCTCTCATCCACAGAGCCAAAGTCCAAAACCGAACGGGCAATGACGGAACGAGCTCTGAAGGATGGCCAGTCAGCCCGTGCCAGGCACCACTTCGGTCGAGACGAGACACCCGGTTGCGGTCCGACCGGCTCAAGACAGACTGGGTAATGATCACTGTCATAAGAGTCCCCCAACACCCTCCACGAAAAATCGAGTAGGGCATCGAGGGACACCAAGGAGAGATCAATACAGGTAAATGAACTCGTGGGTTCGTGAAAATAGGTAGGTCCGCCAGAATTGAGGTAAGTAAAGGAAAGTTCCTCCATTAAGGAGAGCAACATACCAGCCACATTTGTCGACCGAACATCTCCCCAAGCCAGGTCGCGACTATTAAAGTCCCCGAAGAGGAGAAACGGCCGAGGCAGTTGCACCACCAACTCGCGAACCGCGTCGCGAGGAGGGTCATGAGGAGGAATATAAATCGAGCAGGCAGTGTACTGGCGATCTAAGAAGAGCCACACAGCCACAGCCTGCAAAGAAGTAAGAAGAGGCACACCGCGCGAGGTTAAAGAATGGTGAACATAAATCGCCGCACCCCGCCGGTGTGTGTGCTCATCCAGGATGCAAGGGAAACCAACGTAACCAGAGAGGCGAGGGAGCCCCCGCACAGCCAGGATAGTCTCCTGGAGACAAACGCAGGAAGGCCGCTCGCTCTCCGGCAGGGAGGCAAGGTTCTCCCAGTTAGCTAAAAGCCCCCACAGTTCCAATGCAAAATGGAACTGTAAGGGGAAGGGGCAGAATAAAAGGCCGAGAAAACAGAAATAGCCAGGGACCAAACTGAGCAGCAAACTCAATCGCTTGTAACCAGGGACGGAATCGGCTTCCCCGACTCACCCCGAACGGGGGGGGGGGGGCCACCGACTCCGCAGCTGCTTCACCCGTAGTAGAACGAGTGAGAAAGTGGAACAGGGAGTTCAGAGTGGGGCTCCCCTGAGGGGGGGGGGGAGGAGACGACGAGACGAGCCCAGCCGAAACCCCCGACTCCCCACCAGAGGGGGGCAGGGAGAACCAGATGTTCGAGGGCTCGTCACACCAGACAAGCGCTGACGAGGGGGGGGGGGGAGATCCACCACAGGTGGGAAAGGTAGATCCAGGAGAGACCCGACCACTCTCAGCAGGAGCCGAAGGGGGAGAGACTCCATGAAGAAGGGCCAGGCCCCTCTCGACCGGGTCCACCGTGGGAACCGAGCCAGTAATCGAGTGTGTCATGGGGCGATGTACCTCAACCGACACCCGGACACTAGTTGGGGCACCGGGAGGTGACGCCCCACCAGCCCTCCGTATACAGTAGGAGGGGGAGTCCCGAGCGGATTAGGAGCGGCGCCACGCTTCCCCTCTGGTGAAGAAGGGGGAAGGTGGTCATGATCGGGTCTGGAGGACTCCGACCACGGCGACGCTTCCTCCTCCCCTTCGGGGCATCACCTTCCCCACCCGAGAGACGGGTAGGCAAGGATCCAGACCCCAAGGTCGGAGAGGGAGAAGGGGCACTTGTAGGCAGGGAATCAGACAGGATGACTGAAAGTGAGGCAGAGGGACAAAAGGTCCCGCGGCGCTAGGACCACCACCAATCCCCAGAAATTCCAGGGGGGGCACCACTCCGGTAGGCGCCGGGGTAGCACGGGAGGGGCCCGAGGACCCGCCGGAGCCAAGAGCCGCAGCATAGGACAACCCCCGCCGCGGCTCCCGGTCACGGACCCTATCGCGCGCCTCCCGCGCACTAAGGAATTCGGTAGTCCTAAAGGACCGCACCTTGAATTCAAACTTGAAAACGGGGCAGCCCCGAGAGGAGGAAGAGTGGGCCCCCGAGCAGTTCGAGCACCGCGGGGGCTTTATGCATGGAGGAGGGTGCGCAGGCCCACCGCAGCGGACACAGCTTACCCTCACGGCGGCACGCAGAGCTAACATGGCCGAACCGATTGCAGCCAAAGCAGCGAACCGGGTCAGGCACATACGGTCGCACCGAAAACTCACGCGACTGGCGATCACCCACGCCCCAGAACACCTGGGCCGGAGGCACAAGGGAGTCGAAGGTCAGGAGCAGACGAGTGGACGGGGTAAGAGCACCATCCCGGCGCGACGAAGAGCGGAAGACCTTCGTTACCCCCTGGGGAGCAAGATCCTCCTGCAACTCGCCAACCGGGATTGGCAACAGATGGGAAGCGAAAATGGTGCCCTGACAGCTAGTCAATTGCGGATGGGGAGTCACAGAAACTCTGCAACCCAAAACATCCTGCAACTGTAGAAGGGACTCAGTCACCCCCGAAGAACGGGACTTCAAAAGAAGAGACCCATCCTTCAGAGGGCGGATATCATAACGACAGGGAACCCCCATCGTCTTAAGACGCTGAAACACCCGTTCCGAGTTGCCCGGAAGGGAGCCAGCGGAAGGGCGGAGAACAAGGAACCTGTCCACTGGACAGAAATTGACAGCAGAGACAGGTCCATGTGTGACGGTAACCGAGAGTGGGCGAGAGAACGAGGGCCGCGAAGACCCCACCCTACGGCAACCACGAGTCCGGCCACGAGAGCCAGACGCCGCAGAGGACGAGAGGGGGCCATACAGCTTTAAGGTCAATCCAGCGGAGGCAGAGGCCGCTGAACGACCAGAAGTAGAAGTCTTATCCAAATCCATGGGCGGGCCAGTCATCAACAGGAGGGGATTGAAGTTTTGAAATTGAACCCATAAACAATAGCTTTACAAAAAAGACAGCCTCGGACCCAAGGCAATGCACCATCCACCGCTGCATCCTTCAAGGCGCAGGCCCAACGTCCCGGGTAGCCCGCCCCCCAACCTGACTGTCGTTTTAAAAACAGCAGATTGGCTCTACGGAGATTTGTCATTTAAGGGCCTAGCAAAGACCCAATCCAGACGCAGCAGCAGCAGCGGTGCGGGCGCCCGTACCGTCCCCAGAGCACGGCTCAGCCACGGAGCGATGCCCCCCGGCGGGTGCACCCGATGACCCCAAGGCTGCAAAATACAGAGGGGGGGGATACTACAATTGACTGAGGCCCAAGACCGAGTCAAGACAAAAGAAATTCCGGGAGAGACGGAAAAAAAGGGGAGCAAAAAGAAAGGGGGGAGCAAAAAAAAAAAAAAAAAAAAAAAACGCAACTAGGTAACTCTTCGCCCACACCCCGCGAGGAGTTGAGGAAACCCCAACAACCCACGAGGTGTACGAGCCCCCTCGGCCCGGCAAGCCGGAGTACCTAATCGAGGGGGTTTTATACAAGTTGTAAGGCTTTGTTATTTGAGAAGATGCATAATAATACAGTAATAATTAACTTTATGTACAGTCACAGTGTATATGGAAATAGCTATATAACTTATTTATAAATCCTAACATGGTCATTATAACATGTTTTATAAAGTAAAGATATCTGACTCAAAATTTTTGGCCACATATCTTCCCTGTCTTCCCGTGTGTCTCTCCCCACCCTCACTGGGGAAATGGGGTTTAGATGATTGATGAATGGATGGAAATTTTTAGCCTGACAACTTGACAAGAGATGGGATTGTGTATTGTTAGTTTTTTATGTTAGTTTTTTAAATCCCTAGCAGGAGAAATAACAGGTCAGGCTGAGCCTGACCTACCTGACCCCCTCCATCACCATTGATATATATATATATATATATATATATATATATAATATATATATATATATATATATATATTAGCCACTACCTATGAAGTCTGTCTAAATTACTAACAAACAGTTTTGAGTTCAATTCATTAAGACTACACTGGCCTACAATATTAGTAAAATTAATAATAAGAATTTCTGCTTTTGCAGAAATTCTTCATTAAAATACAAGAAAAAATATTGACTTGTACTATAAAGATTAGAAAAATAAAAAATAAACCTACCATTAAGATAATGATCACAGTTTCTTCTATTTGTACAAAAAATAAATTCTAAATTATGCAATACAGGTTCAATGAGAAGGGATATTTGTTTTAAAAGTGTCGCATATCGTTTTGATAAATGTTGGGTTAAAAGCATTTTCTTGATGTCATTCAACAATTTTCCTGTAGTGTTGTATACAGATTCTTCTCCTCCACATTTTAGGCGGAAAAGAAATACTTCCTTCTCGGCATTAACCCAATAGTCCTGGATCTGTCTACTTTTAAAGCAAGCAAGCCTATAAAATTAAAAAAAAAAAAAAAAAAAATACATCAGTAAGGTTTTTCTTTTTAAGGTATTACTATTTTATATGAAAAATGTGCTTTGCCTAAATGGGTGTTCAAACAATTTACCTGAAAATGAAATGAGAAGCACAATCTCTCCTTGATCCTTCTATCAAGCAATCTAGACCCGAACAAAGATTAGGAACATCTTTGAAATTTTCCTTCATGTTTGACAATTCACCTTTATACTGAAAAAGCTGTAAAATAAATGTTGCAAATAAGTCTATGCTTTGTATGATAAATCTTAAATCAATGCAAATATGAAATGAGCTATAAATATAATAATTTCAATCAAATTAGTGTATGGCTACATCTTACTTTTAAGACTTTATAAAGGCCAAGTCTTATCAACTAGACACAAATGTAAATTATTATAACCAACCCTTCATCTATTCTGTTTGGTATAAATAGATCAGCATTGTAATGCTACAATAAAAAATACAATTTGCAAAGCGCATATATATATATATATATATATATATACACACATATAGTGGCCTAATCTTAACCAATTTGATGTTACTGGTTTATAGCATAAAGTTGGCACTATAATAATGATTCATTGATTGATAATGACTGATGGTTAATGATAAGGCTGGAGTCACTAATTTATAGTCACTCCAGGACAGTGGCGTAACTAGGGTGGGGCAGGTGGGGCGCATGCCCTGGGTGCCAAATTTGGGGGGGGGGTGCCATTTTTATGATTTAAAAAAAAAAAAATTAAGAGTAAAAACATGCTCTTTGGGAAATGTACTGGTACCATATCTCTAGCCATCGAATTTCAGATTTTTAACTTCATTTAACTTTATTAATTCATTCTATTTTTATTAGAATTTTATTATGAATTATTAATTTATTCTATTTTTTTGTTTCTTTCTCTAGAAAATTTTACCATGAAGCGAACATTGCTGATACCAAAAAGTCTGAAAAAGAAGCTCAGTGGAGCAGAAGGAAGGAAGAAAAGAAAAATGCAAGCAGCAGAAGCTAAAAAGTCAAGTGGCTTTATGTCATCATTTCTTGAACGGCAACAAGCTGGTCATTCATCAGCATTAACTGCATCAGATATGAGTGTTGACCAACCCACCAGTGTATCAGAAGGAGAATTAAGTGTCTTTCAAGAACCAGAAGTGTCTTTCAAGAAGCCAGAAGATACTAAAACTTTGAGTAGCGAAAAGCAGGAAAAAACAGCACAGCCTATACCAGATGCGATTCAGCATCACGATGTAGGCTTCTTGGAGTTTGATAAAATATCAAAAAAAGTAATTTTGACTTTATTTCTTGGCTTTGCTTGGATTTTGGAACAAAATTCTTGTTCGGATTGATCGTGTTCAAAAACAACTTCAAAATCATACCATGAACTTTCATGATGCTGCTTATGATTTAAAAGCCCTTCAAGATTATTTTTTAAGCAGTCTAGAATTATTGGCCAGTGAATCACTTGAAGCAGGGCTGAAACTGTGTGATGAATGGGATATTCAAGTAGAAAGACGCCCCAGAAAGAAGAAACAAATGCCTGGTGAAAAAGCCAAGGATGTAGGGTTAACTGCGAAAGAAGAAATGATGAGAATAATGAAAGAAACTATTGATCGTCTTCATAATGAAATGGAAGAAAGATTTGTCCATCTCCATGACTTGGATTCAAAATTTGGATTTCTTTTAGATGCTTGAGATTATTGTTTGACTCAAATGAAAGCAACAGTAGTCATGACATAAATATCTTAAAGAAAAGTTGTCTCAACCTTGGACAGTTTTATAGCAATGATATTGATGGCTTTGAGCTTTATGAAGAAATCCTGGATTGTAAGATGCTTCTGAAAAGTCACCCAAATGTTCAGATTTCTAAAGCTGAGGAACTCCTCAAGTTTATTGTTCAGTATGGAGATGAAAATGTTTTTCCAAATTTGAGAGTAGCTATTCAGATAATGCTCACTATTGCAATTTCAATTGCCAGCTGTGAGCGATCTTTCAGCAAGTTAACATTGATCTTATCATATTTGAGAGCTTCAATGGGCAAAGAAAGACTTTCTGCTTTAGCCTTGCTCAGCATTGAACATGAGGAAACTGAAATAACAAATTTTGATGACATTATTGATAAGTTTGCATCAGCAAAAGTAAGAAAAATACATGTTTAGTGTGAAGTTCCAAATTATTCATTAAAAGAGCCAAAAATAATAGGTGCAAACAAGGCATTTCTTTTAAAGTACCATATAATTGAAATGATTTTTGTCAGTATCTAATATTCTAATTGCTAATTCTGCTATCAGTAATTCAGTAAAATTCAAGAAAACATCAAAGTGTATTCTCATGAAAAGTTATGCCTCTCCTTGTACATATATTAATTGTTTCTGTTGTAATTCGGCAAATAATTAACCATACTTTGGTTCTATAAAGTTAAATTGTATTAATAGAAATTTAATATCAACCTCAATAGTAAATATACGCGGTTATGTATATGGATAGAAAAACATTAAAGTATAAACTGTAAAAATAATTTTTCTGAATTGTATTTTCATTTCATTTCAATTTATTTTTACATATTTTTGTACAGTTTTATATGTATATAACTGTTTTTCATTTTCATTTGTCATAAAATAAACTTCTTAAAAGTATATTTTGTTAGCGGTATTATTACGAGTAACCAGTTTGAGTACCATTATAAGAATTCAGCCAGAATTTTAAAGAACACTGGTTTTAAGGGCGCCATTTATTGATTTGCCCTGGGCGCGATCAACCCTAGTTACGCCTCTGCTCCAGGATCACCAACTTGTAGTGGCCTATGGATCACTGATTTGATGTGGCTAAGAAAAGGCTTACTATAATTATTGAATAAAATGATGAAATTAAGGTCACCAATTTGTGGCCTACTGCCCAAATAAGCAATATTTAAATAAGAGAGAAAAATTCCCTTGTTTTGTGTTTAATTAGGAAAATAAATCAATTATTTGTTCACAGCAATTAACAGTTCAATAAAAGTATTTATAATGATTAACAATGATATAATGGCATTTATATTATGCTAAAGATGACTGAGTATTAGCAATAAGAAATGGTTATACACTCTAATTGTTAAGTAAGTACAAAGATGATAAACACTAATTTAGGTAGGCTAATGATATGCCGAGTGAACACAGAATAAATAATGAAGGCCTATTGACAACTGAAATAATGCACATATGGTTGGTACAGTAAAGAGATTAGGCCATCAAGAATGAAATGTGTAAAAGAGCACACAAACAATAGGATGCATGATAAGTGAATTATATAAGTGATCACAATAACAGGATGATACAAAACTATGATATTGGTACGATACTTGAAATAGGCCTACTGCAGTCTTGATGAGAGTTAGTTTCCGGTAGCTTGCCTACACTTGGATATAGCCTAAACGTGACGCACGATTACACTGTGTAGGCTCCATGTGGATTGCTTATGACAAGGGCAAAGAAGCTTACCACAAATGATGAATACTCTGGAGATTGAAAACCTACTTGATGGGTTGACCGTATTGTTTCAGCTATCAAAGATGACCTTGAAGATGGTAGGGGGCCTGTTGAAATACTTGTTGAATGGGTGCCAATTGAATTGTGGTGGCAGATGAGTGAAGCAAAACAGGTTAGTGGCTTGAAGCTTAATACAAAGTTTATGGACTTAGGCCTCGAAAGGTGCTTCTGTAGTCAGTTTAGCCTTGCCAGCGAGAGGATGAAAGTTGACAGCCAGTAGAAAACTGGTAAGAGGCCAATGGAATGCGTCCAACAGTGATGTTCTTTCTTGCAGGGTTCAATTGTAGAGTCACCTCAAGTGTTGCTTCATTCTTATAAAGTTGAAGTGTGACTTGGGACTGAGGCTGGCTGAGGTCGTGATGGCACTGCGTGGAGAGAGTAGATTCATTGTAGTGGGGTTGTCTTGACTAACATCTTGTTTTCTTCTTGTTTCAGGATTGGCCACTATGTAACCCCCATGTTGACAGAGTTAGTCTTGCTTAATGCCTGACTAGCTCAGTAGTTTTGTTTAGATCCATTTTGATCTTGTTTTTTGATTCTGGTATCAGTAAATTTCGCCTTCAATTTTTAGAAAAGAAAAACCTCATTTTTCAAAGTCACAGTTGGCTTGCGCTTGTGGAAGTTCTAGCCTGCCAACTCAATTTGTTAAGAAAATGAAAATTCAAGAAAAACAGTGCCTTGTGATAATGGACATTGCCTGTGCATAACGGTGTGCAGGTTAAGGTATTGCTAGGACCAATAGCTTCAGGTTTTGCTTCTCCATGGCTTAACTATAATAGATAGGTGTGATTGGATTGACCTCAAGTCTAGCTTAAGGATGTTAGGTTCAGTGAGGTCTATTGTGTTGTCTAATTGTACCATTCTAGCATAGGTTAAGTTTTTTTCTTTTTCTGGAAATTCCATTTTTGTTGTCCAGTATTTTTGTCATTGTAATTGTAAGCACCATTGTATAGCATACCCTTTCAGGGTTTTTTGGATTTCCGGTTCTTGATCTTAAGCCATGTTTAGACCCAAGCTCATAACCCATCCTAGCTCTTG
Source organism: Bathynomus jamesi (assembly GCA_023014485.1). Classification (NCBI taxonomy): domain Eukaryota; kingdom Metazoa; phylum Arthropoda; class Malacostraca; order Isopoda; family Cirolanidae; genus Bathynomus; species Bathynomus jamesi. Next base: position 323,448 of record JAJOZX010003389.1, on the reverse strand, counting down.
TAAATAATTCAAGTTAATTGCTAATAAACCCTTAGAATTCTACCAACTAGTTTTCTTTTTCAACCTTTGTCCTTATAGACTGGGGTCGTTACTTTCAAGGATTTCCTTGTGACAAGCCCAGGGTCCTTGAATCAACAATACCTCCAGATTCTCTTTATTAAATAATTCAGAGGGTAATATCTGCTTTTCTCATCCAGCCACATTTGGTTTACTTCACGATCAGTCTGCTAAAATCTTGCTTGCTTGTGTGTAGGCCCATATTTGGTTGAAGTCCTCAAGTATTGCTGGTGTACATTGCACACACCTTTCCTGAAGCCAGGGCTTTCCAGGTTCTCAAGTGGACCCGACTCAGACACAGTGTTAATCTTTGGAATAGCTAGCGGGTCGAGTCCATTTCTTGGTTCAGCCGTGTGGGAGTCTCGTTTGCCCCTCAGTGACAGTCAGTGGAGGTGAGAAAAACTTCACCGCCCGGGACCTTCTTTTCCCGTCATCAAGAAGTAGCCAAGTTACGGTATTCTAGTTAAGTTCATCTTCCCGCAACATATTTTGGTGCCCAGACCCGGGAAATTACGCCGGCTAGTTTACTGAGGCACCCAGCGAGACACCCGAGATGGCTGAGTTTCAAGAATTGCAAGACCAGATCAGTCAGCTTATGGCTCTCATGACCCAGCAGCAGAAGACCATGGAAGAGTCAAAGCAAGCATGGGAACATAAGTGAAACAACTCGAGGATGTAACACAGAATTAAGGACTAAGTATGACCAATTATCAAGGGAAAACTGAATTGAATCTTCAGAAATATTGGCAGCAACAGGTGGACCAACTGATGAGGAAGCAGCAGCAGAAGGATAGGCTGAATCTAGAGAGAGATTCTCATGACTCAATGCCGAGCTTGAGAATCTGGATGATGTGAATGTCTCGAACAGGGAAGAAGGTACCAGCAGAGGAACACGAACTTTCAAGAAAGAAAAGACAAAGCTGGCATCTCCTAAACCCATCAAGACACAACGCAATAGATCAACCAGCTCCAGTTCCAGTTCTTCAGATAAGACCTCCAGTCTTCCAGATGCTGAGAGGAGGTTAAACGTACTAAGCGTTCCTCCACTTTCAAGAGTAACAACGGTTCAAGGATGGCACCAGGAGTTTATCCTACCAGTGCTCCAGATCTTGATGAATTTGATGTGTCAAGTGGAAGATCTTTTCCTGAATATCTAGAAGCCTTTGAACGTCATTGCTCAGCCAAGTTTACTTGTGAACGGAGAGACTGGACTGGAACACTTGGAAAACATCTAACAGGAAATTCAGGGATTTGTATAATGCTTATGGGGGTTGCAGTGTGGCATATGATGAGATGAAGGCTAGATTGTTGGCATGCTACAAGAGAATGAAGAAAACCTTCACAACTGGCAAGGTGTCAGAATTCAAGAATGCGACAATGAAGCCTGGAGAGACACCAGATGTATATGCTGCAAGACTCGAGACTCTGGCTCACCAGGCCTTCCCAAATAAAGCACTCGAGAAGCAAGGAGTTGAGGAGGAAGTTCTTGGAGACAGTTCCAGCTGGGCTGTCACAACAACTGACCCGGATCATCAATGAGAACAAGACCTTGCATAACAAGAAGGTGACTTGGTCCAACATTCAGGATTTGTGGCCATGCATTCAAGTGATGGACCATCCCTTCCAAGGCAAGAAACCATTGAGGTTTTCCCGGTGCAGATCCCTCCAGCTCCAAGCCTTCCAGAGTCATCCAGACACGAGACACCTAACCACAATATCGAAACAACCAAGGTATGAAAAAGGACAATGGAATGGAACTCGTCTTCCATTCTGGGAATAAAAATGGAAATCAGAAGTCCCAGGTCAACGTCAAGGAAGGGATCGTCGAAAATCTCAAGATCGAAATCAGCAGGGAGGACAACAACGTTCTCAGGAGCGTGAAAGAAACTCCAGTCAGTCAAGATCCCAAGAAGATACAGAGGTCAATATGTCAGTGGTGTGCAAGGAAGGGACACCTTCAACAGGACTGCAGAAGATGGAAAGGAGCGTGTTTTATGTGCGGTAGTCTGGATCATATGGTTCGAGATTGCCCTCGCAATCAGCAACGACAATCAAGCTCCAGGACATCACCTTCCTACCACTGTCCTTTGTGTCAAGGACCTCATCCAGGAATGTTCTGCCCTTCTAGAAGACAAGGTCAAGAAAATTGTCTCAAGGAAACCAAAATAATGAATCTACCCACCACAATCAACAACAGTCGGGAAACTAATCAGTTCCAATGAGATCAGGGGCTCATTGGAAGCTGAAGTCCAATCTTCAAGATATGATCTTCAAGAACCCGATTATCATCATGAGATCCCAGTCAAAGATGACAGAAAACCTCTCCAGATGAATACCAACCAGAACATGGATTTAGCGTCTGAGGTGGGTGATGATGCCACCCCTGGACATCCAGAATTACCCAGTTCAGAACAGCAGTATCCAAAAACCACTGGAAATGAACTGAATCCTCTAGCATCTTCATGGACACCTAAACCAGCACCTCGACCCAAATACCTAGGTGTAACATTGCAGATGACGGTTCATGGTCCAGATATTCCAGGAGGTCATTTTCGAGGTGTCCGGTTTGCCGAACTTGAACCTGCAGAAGTGTTAACATTGATGTTACCCTTCAAGACACTAACATCCAGGGTTAATTGACACGGGAGCACAAGTTAGCTTAATTTCCAGTGAACTGGCACAACAACTTGGGATTCCAATAGATACTACAGATATTTCCACAATTCGAGGTGTAGGTCCAGATGCTTCAAGGGAAACTATGGGTTCAGTCCTACTCGCAGTTTCTTTGCATGGTATTGTAATGTCCCCTTTCAAGTTTCATCCTTCCCACTTTGGATTTTAAATATCCCATTTTTCTAGGTTTAGATTTTCTGCGGGCAACAAATTACAGATTAGTCTAGCACGTAGACGGGTTTCAGGGAAGAACACTGATGGTTCTACGTGGGAAATTTATCTAGGTACGAATGGAGAAGAGTGCAAAAGGATTTGTTACAAGGTTAAGTGTTGGGCTGTAGAAGGTGTGCAGGTGAATGATTGTGGACCTGTAGAAGTAAAAATTCAGTGGGAACATCAAGGAGTAATGATGATGGTACATGTCCATGTTCAAGAAATTCGGGGGAATGGTTCTATGATGGGACAGTTTCAAGCGTGCATCTTGGAGAGAAAGTGGTAGGTGTTCCAGGGATTGTAAATCTAGATTGCCCTTCCATTCTAGTCTACACTACAGGGAAACCTATTGGTAGAATCAAGGCAGGAGACATGATGGGACACATTTACACTCTAGTTGAACTCGATCCTACACCAAATCCAGAAGACACTAATGATACAGTGACACATCAAGTACATTGTGTAGGTATGGAATCAGAAATGATGATGAATTGGTCTCATCTTTTCTGGAATGGACACCAGAACGTCTAACTTCAGAAATTGACTTACCTGAGCTGGATTCCCACCAGAAATCTCAAGTTTATAACTTGCTTAATTCCAGAAAAGCCGTTCTTAGTCGGGGAGATTCTGATGTGGGGACTGCTCAGATGACTCCACACCGTATTGAGTTATACGATGACACGCCAATATTTCAGCGACCAAGGAGATTTCCAGAACCGATTGATCAAGTCATCGATGATCAGTGTCAAGAACTTCATCAGCTAGGAATTATCGAGCCTACAACATCTCCTTGGAGTGCTCCAGTGGTACCAATTAGGAAACCAGATGGATCCATACGCTTGTGTGGATTACCGTAAACTGAACAAGGTAACCAAGCCTGATAGATTCCCGATGGCAAACTTGACAGACTCTGTCTACAGTCTACATGGTGTCAAGTTCTTTACCACCCTGGATTTAGTCCGGGGTTATTATCAAATGCCAATCGAGGAGAAGAGTCGAGATTATACAGCTTTCTCGACCCCTCATGGACACTGGAGATTCAAGAAACTCAGTTTTGGATTGAAGAACGCGCCTTCAGCCTTCCAGAGAGAAATGCAAGATGTGCTGAAGGGATTTTCAAGGAAGAAGGTTCTAGTGTATATTGACGACATTTAATTATGGAAAAGTCATTCGAGGCCCATCTCCAGCTAGTTGAAAAAGTCCTCAAGGTTTTAGAAGAACATGGTATCAAGATCAAGCCACCAAAGTGTAGATGGTTCCAGTCACAGTTCCATTTCTAGGTCATATAGTCAGTTCCAGTGGATTGTCAAAATCGCCAGAGTATATGGAGAAGGTGAAGAACTTCCCAAAGCCCAAGAACATCAAGGAACTTCGAGAATTTCTGGGCTTAGTGAATTTCCAAAGGAAGTTCTTGCCACAGTGTTCAGCAGTTGCTAAACCCTTATCAGAACTTACAGGAAGATCAAGGAATTCAGTTATCCAGTGGACACCAGAGATGGAAGAATCCTTCCAGACGCTCAAGGCAGAGATGCAAAATGAGGTGGAACTGGCTTTTCCTGATTATCGAAACAGCAGAGAAATTGAACTTGTGGGTGGATGCATCAGCCATTGGTGCAGGTGCTGTCTTACTCAAGTTCAGGATGGTCAAGTTCGAATCATTGCTCATGCATCAATGACATTTTCTAGTCCTCAGAAGAAATATTCGGTTACAGAGCGTGAACTAGCAGCGATGCGCTGGGGAGTCAAGACCTTCAGAGCCTTCCTGTACGGAATACCATTCATTCTGAACACGGACCATCAAGCATTGTTCTATCTCCATAATATGAGATTAGTCAATGACAGGCTTGCTCGAACAGTTGAAGATCTTGCTGAGTTTGATTTTGAGCTTCGTTATGTTCCAGGCAAAGACAATCAAGCTGCAGATGCGTTATCCAGACACTTCCAGGTTGAGCATGAAGAGGGCACCACAGCAATTTCAGCAGAACTCCCCAAGGGCTTACTTGTAAGATTTAAGCCGGAGGGGGGAGGTGATTCCTTGATCGAGTGTTTGTGGTATGCTCTTGTTCATGACTTAGATCGTGAAGTTCCAGAGAGTCCAGTATTTCTTCGAAAGCAGTTGGTGGAAGAACTGCTAAGTCATCCAAAGTACGGAATCAAGTTGAATAGCAAGCAGAAGCAACATCTTCGACTTATGACAATTCCAGGGCAGCCAGCATCACCAGAGATCTTGAAAGTTTTCTGTGAGATGTATCAAGTGGATGTTGTATTGCACTTTGGTACTGAAAACCCTCTAATTTACCACCCTGAAGTCAAGAATCAGCGTGTAACAGAACCCTCAGAACTTCTTGATAGGGTGCATGTCCAGTGTCTAGGTGGTGTTCATTTCAATTTATTGAGTGAATCCAATAAATATGTTCAGTCTTGTCCCGTCTTCTTGACTTGTTTAAATTCTTTGTATGAGAGAGACTTGGATTCAGAACCAATAGGGGCAGGTTGCTCAAGTTTGGAGATCGAGAATGGTCTAGTAGAATGTGAAGTCAATTTTCCCACCCTTGAGGTGGATATTGCTTGTCCACATTCAGGTGCCTTTAGAGCAGTTGTCCCACTTACTTGTCAAGAAAACCTACTGTGCTTTATTGGATTCTGGAGCTGAGATCTCCCTCATATCTCGAGTAGCCTGGCGTGAAATTTTAGGAAATTGAGGGATTATTCACAAGATATTCTGGTTAACATTCAAGGTGTGGCTGAAAAGCAAGTGGTAGTTTATAACTATGTACAACTTACTGTGTCACTTGGCTCTAGAGTAACTATTAATGATCACCCATTTGCTCTTGTTGAAGATCAAGCTATTCCTTGTTGTTTTCTCCTGGGTGCGAATTTCTTGTCTGCCGCCGGGATTGACCTGGATTTGTCCACTGACAGAGTCATGAAGGAGGGTGAGATTCTCGCTACTTTTCTGGCAGAGTTGGAGGAACCCTCCAGTCATCAAGAACCGCTGGTAGTTGGAAATTTGCGTCCATGTTCATTTCTAGATGAAGTTAACCTTGAGGTTCTTCAAAAAAGTGATCGTGTGTTGAGACAACTTAAGTCCTATCTAGATAAGGGTTGTTTTGGGTATTGTCCTAAAGCTCTAGTGAGATATCCGTTATCTTAAAGATATCTACTTTGAGAATGGTCTTCTAGTTAAGTACGATGAACCAGAAATGTTTCCCCAAGTTCTAGTACCTTTTAATTTCCTGATTGAGCTGGCCATTACTATCCATCTAGAGATGGCACACATAGGCCGAAACAAGGTCTTAGATGTTTTGTCTGGGGAAGTGTTTCATCCTCAGTTATATCAAGTTGTGCAAGAGGTGGTCACATCTTGTTCCCAGTGCCAGCTCAATAAGGTTTCCAGCCAGATCAGGGCTCCACCTACCCTGAAGATCGTGACCCAGGCACCATTTGAGTTGGTGGCTGTGGATCTAGTATTGTTCCCCAGAACACCTCGGGGGAATCTAGGATGTTTGATGGTGGTGGACCACTACTCCAAGTGGGTAGTGGCTGTTCCATTTCCCAACAAGACTTCCAGTACCATTGCCCATCTTTTCGAGTTTCGAGTGTTGCCCACTCTTTTGCGCCAGCCTTGTCAGTTGTTAACTGATAATGGTCCAGAATTTAGGGGTCAGGAGTTCGAGCAGATGTTATCTCGATACGGGATCACTCACGTTTTCACGACCCCAAACCATCCAGAGAGCAATGGTGCAGTCGAGAGGGTCAACCGTACCATTGGTGAGCTTCTACGGAATCTTGTTCAAGATTCTAGCTCATGGGATTTGAATCTCCCAAAGGCCATTATGACCTACAATGGTACGATTCATTCTGAGTTGACTATGTCTCCAGCCCAGTTCTTGTTATCGTCTGCTCATCCAGATCCTATTCCAGTTTCTATTCCCACTCCAGTTCAAGAACAGTGGTATCCAGGACATCCTGGTTTTTGTCCCTTTACCAAGGGGCAACTTGTCATTCGAAAGGTTGTTCCAAAAGGTAATCTAGTTTCTAACAAGTTTCTAACAAGTTTCTGCCCAAGTACAGTGGGCCGTTTCAAGTTGATCGAGCAGCAGAGAATGGTGTGACCTATGTCATTTTACCAGCTTATCCAGATCTGCAGCCACACTTATCCATGAGTCGAGTTCATCATTCTCAGTTGAGGAGCTGGAAGGAGGCTCCCAATTTCTTGAAGAATCATCCTAGTTATTCCAGGTTAGTTCAGGTTCCCTGGGCTAACCTGGAGGAGGAGGATGAGAGTTTTCTAGGGTTTGAAACCCCTAATGTTCCAGTTTGTTCCCCAGGCTTTTCTTGTTTGTGGGACAGTTCGTCAGAAGATGAGACTGATCTCTTTGATTCTAGTAGTGATTCGAGCGAGTTTCTAGGATTTCCAGATCAGAATAGGGTCAATTCTAGACCATGGCTTGCTGATCTGAGTGAAAGTTCAAGTTCTTCAGATTCCTCTGAATGCTCTTCAAGTTCTTTTGAATTTGACTTTTCTGGATTCCCGGATGAGGTGCCATCCAAAGTGAATCCTCCAGGTATCCTGTCTAGTTCACCCAAACCTCTGTCTAGACCTCATTCTCAATCAAAACATGTCACTTTTGGAAAGGTTCAAGACTACCTTGGTAGTGATTCAGAGAAGGAAGCTTGTTCCCCAGTAGAGGAAATTGAGGATCTGTCTCCTATTCCTCATAGTGCTCTTTCAAGTGCTGTCGGTTAAGGTGTGATAGATCCTGAGGAACTTCCTGGGAGTCTAGATCCAGAAGGTGGTGGTTCAATAGATCTAAGACAGAGTTCTCCATGTCCGAATGAACCTTAACCCAATAGTGATTATCCAGAACTTTCTTCCTTGGTGGAAGCTCTGGAGAACACTTTAGAAAATGTGCAGGATGATGAGGAGCAGATTTACCAGCTGTTAGACCAGCAATTAGTTTCTCGAGAGCGGCAATTTAGCCCAGTAACTGGTTCAAGGACTCCCAATAGATTAAGTTTATCCCCAGTCAAAGATATCTGTTCAGAAGCTAGGGCTTTATTACAAGCTAACAGTAAACTAGCTCGTAAATGACTCCAGTCTGTTAGGAGGGGGTTGGGAGTAATTTGAGAGTTGGCTGGTGATTCTCCTCCATGAACTCATTCCAGAAGTCCTGTAATGGAGCTACTAATAGTACCCTCTAGGCCTCTGGAATATGTTCATGATTAATTTAATTAACAATCAAGTGATTTTCTAGATCCTGTCTAATTATGTATATAGGATTATTATGTATTGTATTTAAGTTGATGGTACTATGATTATATTTTTGATGTAAAAATAAGTATTTCTAGGTTTAATGAAATGGTGTATCTAGTTTTTGTAACGGCTTTATGGAGCCTTGGTTAAGATATATATAAAAATAGGTATATCTTGCTGTACCGTAATGTATAGGTAGGGCCTAGCTAGTAAAGCCATGGAGGAAGCTAGTGTAAATTTTCTAGAACAAAGTGACTGCACATAGTGATAATGCATACCATACCTTGAGCTTGGTTAAGTGCAGTAATTTTTGGTTTGCTTGCCTCTGCCTGACTCATGCACATACCCTCACTTGTCACCCACTTTGTACTTGCTTTGATTGTCATGCATACAGCTTCCAGTGCATGTCCCTGCCCTTACCTGCCTCCAGTCACCCCCAATCACACCTTCCTACTTTCATGGGAGGTGTTTTCAGGGATGGAGCTATTATTAGCTCTTCCACTCTTCAAGAATCAGCCTGAGGGTCTTCCAGGCCTTGCTCCAGTTTGCACCGCCATTCTTGTCTACATAGGAAGGGGTTCTGGAGGACTGCTCATCAAGAGGGGCATGGCCAGCCCACGCAGTTACCTCTAGCCTGGAGCAAGCAGACCCCACCTTTGTAGGGATGTCTACCAATCAGGAGGTATGGATGGGTGGACCAGGGCCAGGGTACATTGATAGTGATGGGCTAGTGAGGATATTAATCAAGGACAATAGTCGTGCAGGTGGCTTCAGTTTCAAGCAAGGAGGATTGTGATTAGCCTCTTAAGGAAAGGACCTCATAAAGGAGTGCTAAAAAGTGAATGTATCCAGTACTAATTGTGTGAATTTAGATTGTAAATAGGTAGGGTTTTGAAGGTAATAGTACCTTCTTCTTATTGATTCATGTATGTATATATAATTGTCTAGTGTTTAGTAGCCATGGAGAAAGGAAAACTTGGAGCTTGGTGTCAGGATGGGGTGGTTATTCCTTGAAAGGCTGGATGTGGGAGAGGGCTTCGCTGCACTCACTTTTTGAGTGGTGGTACCCACCACTCGGAGTGGGGAGTATAGTGGGGTTGTCTTGACTAACATCTTGTTTTCTTCTTGTTTCAGGATTGGCCACTATGTAACCCCCATGTTGACAGAGTTAGTCTTGCTTAATGCCTGACTAGCTCAGTAGTTTTGTTTAGATCCATTTTGATCTTGTTTATTGATTCTGGTATCAGTAAATTTTGCCTTCAATTTTTAGAAAAGAAAAACCTCATTTTTCAAAGTCACAGTTGGCTTGCGCTTGTGGAAGTTCTAGCCTGCCAACTCAATTTGTTAAGAAAATGAAAATTCAAGAAGAACAGAGTGCCTTGTGATAATGGACATTGCCTAGGGTGGCAATAGCCAATAGGGGTAAAAATCCAAGTTGCCTGGAGGAGCGAGTGTGGTGGCGCGTTTGGTGCAGTTCCTGAAGAAAATCACTCAGGCAAATTTTTAGGACTTTTGATAAACATTAGGGGGTGGTACAAGAGTAACAAAGTTTCCACCATTGTCACTTACTAATTCTCTATTTTGTATACTTTGCAGGTAGATGAAAAATGGCGACTACTCTAAGAATGAATGATGTTTTATGGCTACTGGAGACTTCTCCCAACTCATATGCCCTTACAGGAGCCAAATTGCCGTCCAAGCGGCAGGTCCTGGAATGATTCTTGTTCTTTCACCTGTCCAAGTCTCGCCCTGTCAGAGAAAGTAGCCGACTGGTGATGACAGAGGTCGAACAGATGTGGAAGAATGCAAGTCTTCCAACTCAAGCTACGCACCGGGCACAAGACAAGCTGGAGAACCTCCATTCTGAGTGGAGAAGCTTAAAGAAATTACGAGCGAGGCGTACCAAAACCCAGATGGACAAGGAGGTCTTTCTAGAAGGTCTGAAAGGCCTGTTCGATTGCGCTCACGGTGATGCGCTCAAAATCATCAAAAATAAAGAAGACAAGCAGTTTCTTCTTGCGCAGCGTGAGCCTGGTCATCGAGGAACTATAGGACTTGTTGATCAGAAGTATATTAGACAAGAGGAGAACAAAATGATGCGGCAGCGTGAGCAAGAGAAAAGGAAACGAAGGAACCTGAATGAACTCCAGAAGATGGACAGGTCCGTGGTTTTGGAGTCGAGCAGCAGTTCTACAAACGAGGATACTGACAAGGAAGATGAGGTGAATGTCGGAGCAATAGGAGGCGCGTCATCTGCCACTCCCAAGAGGAAAAGATCAAGAGGGTTAAATCAGATTGTTACTCAAGAACTGGTGCAAGCGTTGGACCGCACAAAGATATCCAATCGCCAGGCAGTCCATGTTGTGGCCAATACCTTAGCAGCTGCTGGACAAAGTATGGAGCACTACGCATTGAATCGAGAGACAATCCGACTAGCTCGAATGAAATTCCGCCAAGATATCGCGGACGAGCTGAGAAGGTCCTTTTCCCCCACCATACCATTAACAGTTCATTGGGATGGCAAGCTCCTTCCAGACCTTACAAACAAAGAGAAGGTCGATCGCCTTCCAGTCCTAGTTTCAGGAGAAGGTGTGATGAAGCTGTTGGGGTACCAAAGCTGCCATCATCAACAGGTCTGGCGCAGGCAACAGCAGTGCATGACATGCTGGAAGACTGGCAGTTATCTCCCGGGATCGTAGCCATGTCTTTTGACATGACATCATGTAACACCGGTTGCTTGAACGGCGCTTGTCAATTCCTCGAGCAGAAGCTCGGGAAGAAACTTCTCAATCTTGCTTGTCATCACCACATCGCGGAAATAGTTCTCGAAAAAGTTTTTGAAGCCTTAGTAGCATGCTCTTCGGGACCAAAGATCAAGCTCTTTCAAAGATTGGCGGAGATGTGGCCAAAGATTGTAAAGGATTCGTTTCTTTCTGCTGAGGGAGACCGTGAGGTGGCAGATCGGATGCATGCATTCAAGGAGAAAGTTGCAGAGTTTGTGCACGAACAGTTGAGATCTCAGCAGCCTCGCGATGATTACCGTGAATTCCTGGAACTCGTACTGCTATTTCTCGGAATAAATCTACCACGGGGAAATCATATTCAAACTCCGGGTGCCCTCCACAGGGCACGGTGGATGGCAAAATGCATCTATGCATTTAAGATCTTCTTGTACCGTCACCAGTTGCGGAACTTGGGGAAACTCACGGACCAGGAGCTCCAGGGTGTTACTGACTTCTGCCTCTTTGTTGCAGAGATTTACGTTAAAGTTTGGTTCAATGCCCCGGTAGCCAGATATGCTCCGCAGTTGGACTTGGAGCTGATACAAAAGCTGGTGCAGTACAGACAAGTTAACCGACGTGTGGCAGAGGCCGCTTTGAAAGGGATCACTAGCCATCTTTGGTACTTAAGTGAAAAGTTGGTCGCTTTGGCCTTTTTTGATGAATATCTCAGCAGCGCAGTGAAAAGAGGCATGGTTGAGGCGCTCAAAAATGAAGAAAGGAAGAGTCCTTCGCCTCGTGTGACAATTGATGTGGGAGATGCTGAACATCTTTCTTTGGCAGCCTTTGTCACAAAGAACACATTGGCCTTCTTCCACCTGCTCCAGCTTCCCACATCCTTCCTCTCCAAGGATCCAGAGCAGTGGGAAGATGAAGATTTTCAACAAGCGAAACAGCGCGTCTCTGCCATCAGTGTTGTCAATGATCCCGCAGAAAGAGGAGTTGCCCTAATGAAAGATTTTAACGCTGTGCTGACCACACAGGAGGATCAACAGCAATACATTCTTCAGGTTGTGGAGCAGCACCGGAAGATGTTCCCTGATGCCAATAAATCCATGTTCATTCGAAGCCAGAAAAATTAGGCATAATTGTAATCTATCAGATCACTACAAGCTATTGCAGTCCTATTTGAGGTTGTTTGAGTCTTATCAGAATCGTTCTTTTCAGTTTTTTGTTTTGTATAACTTTGAAGCTCACTCGAACACTAGTTTCCAATAGCCTAGAGCACAAAGTTCTTTGTGTCTTGTACCACCACTTAAAATAAGATTAGGAACTTGAAATTTGGCAGAATTTGTTTTTTCAATAAACTGAATAAAATGAGCACCCGCACATTTTAAATTTTGCGACTTCATTTTTTATTGCCACCCTAACATTGCCTGTGCATAACGGTGTGCAGGTTAAGGTATTGCTAGGACCAATAGCTTCAGGTTTTGCTTCTCCATGGCTTAACTATAATAGATAGGTGTGATTGGATTGACCTCAAGTCTAGCTTAAGGATGTTAGATTCAGTGAGGTCTATTGTGTTGTCTAATTGTACCATTCTAGCATAGGTTAAGTTTTTTTTCTTTTTCTGGAAATTCCATTTTTGTTGTCCAGTATTTTTGTCATTGTAATTGTAAGCACCATTGTATAGCATACCCTTTCAGGGTTTTTTGGATTTCTGGTTCTTGATCTTAAGCCATGTTTAGACCCAAGCTCATAACCCATCCTAGCTCTTGTAAATAATTCAAGTTAATTGCTAATAAACCCTTAGAATTCTACCAACTAGTTTTTTTTTCAGCCTTTGTCCTTATAGACTGGGGTCGTTACTGTCAAGGATTTCCTTGTGACAAGCCCAGGGTCCTTGAATCAACAATACCTCCAGACTCTCTTTATTAAATAATTCAGAGGGTAATATCTGCTTTTCTCATCCAGCCACATTTGGTTTACTTCACGATCAGTCTGCTAAAATCTTGCTTGCTTGTTGTGTAGGCCCATATTTGGTTGAAGTCCTCAAGTATTGCTGGGTGTACATTGCACACACCTTTCCTGAAGCCAGGGCTTTCCAGGTTCTCAAGTGGACCCGACTCAGACACTGTTAATCTTTGGAATAGCCAAGTTACGGTATTCTAGTTATTTCATCATTCTCCCCGCAACATCATAAGAACAAAGTACAAGCAGAGTGAGGTTTGGTAGAGAGCCTTACTTGATATACTTCATGTAGGCCCGACCAGAGCCTTGGAGGACCAGCAGGCCACTCTCCAGCCTTTGCCAGAGAGCGGGTGGCATGACAAGTGGTATTACTGATGAAGGTGCTGAGAGTGAGACATGATGACCAAGACAAGAAAATAGCAAGCAAGAAGTGAAGAGTGAGAATGATTTGAGGAAGAAGCTGCATTTTATAGGTCTTGGTGACATCCTCTGGTCGTCACTTCGGGAAATACCACAGAATCTGTGTTTCCTGTGTGGGCCAGTTTCATGCCCACGTCTATAGCCTTTGTTTTGATTCCATGATGTTTGAGAATGGTGGGGAAAAGGAATTCCTTTGTCTGACCACTACATATATAATAATATTAATAATAATAATGGAAGCGCAGTACCCTTTTTTTTAATTCAATAACCTTTATTGATAAAATAAAATTTAACAGTTTTTGTTACAGTAATCTTAACAAAATAAACACTTATGAAATTGGACTATTTATTTTATTTAATTTGGCCATTAAGCTTTAGGCTTTACTAGGCTCTTAATTAAAAATAAAAGTTATTATTATTATTATTATAGATATAAAACTAGTACAAAGTCATTGTTGAAGATATGATACCAATACTATACAAAGAAATCAATATTAGATATGAGAGATGACCAAGTAATAAACAAATAATGTACATTTAATCCTAGATTATACATGAAAAATGAATAAGTAATAGAGTAATGTACATTTAATCCTAAATATTTTTTTATGCAGAAAGGAGGAGACAAGGGTGAATACCCACAAAACACCCCTTCCATAGAAGTACTGAGCCAAAATCAAGGTACAGGGTTTTTGAGATACCTGGATACTCTGTTTGAAAGATTGGAGGTCATAGACGGGGAATATATTAGTATTCCATTGTTAATCAAGATTTCAACTTTTTGAACAAATTTATATTCACTATTTTTTATATCAGCATTTAAATCATTCCACAGTTTCACTCCAATGAAAATGGGTAATTTTGAGATGAAAACAATCTAAATTGAGGAATTACATGCTCTGATCTATTTCTGGACTGATATGAGTGGATTTCTTGACGTTACAAAATTTTTATTTACCCAATTTAAGTTAATGATTTTGTTCTTACACTTGTAAATAAAAATAAAATGTGCCAGTTTGATTACATCTTTGAGCTTTAGTAGTTTTAGCTCTTTAATAATGATGAAAATCAGTATCAGATAATAACCTTATTGCTCACTTATGAATGACAAAGATACTGTTCAAAGCATTGCTAGTGGAATTTCCCCATACAAGGGTGCAGTACATTATATCAGGAAGAAAAAGAGTATGATAGAGAGTTAATAAAACCTATGTTGGGACTACACGTCTAATCTTAAACATTACAGCAATGCTCCTCGAAATCTTTTTTGGAATATAATTAACCTTTATAACCTTTATTAATAATAAAATAAATACATTGGTCTTACAATTTACCATGACATAAATAATTGTGAAGCTGGACTATTTATTTCATTTAATTTGGCCCTTAAGCTTTAGGCTTTACTGGGCTCTTATTAAAAATAAAACAAAGTTGTTATTATTATTAATAATAAATAAATCATGAATATGTATTATTAATAATTAAGGTATGTATTAATCTTAAATTATCATTATCAAAATAAATGCAAGGTCATTATTGAAGGTATTATACTAATACCATACAAAAAAAATCAATATTATACACGAGATACAAACTGAACAATCACAAGTAACAAGTCTCTAATCCTAGACTACACATGAGAAATGAATAAACAATAGTAATGTACAGTAAACTTCTGAAATAATGGCACTCAAAATAATGGAATACTCAAGATAATGGCACTTTTAAAAATTGTCGTACACTAAAGAAAACGGCAGCACGCATGACTTTGTTTACATCCGGAGCCATTTTGAAAGTGAACTCTGTACCAACAACACGTGGAACGCTCAGTGCTACATTTATAACGTTAAATTATAAGTGAATACACCCCCTCTTGCAATGTCCCCGAAAGTTACTGAGAAGAAAACACAAAAAAGAACAACTTGGGCCACCGCACAATCGTGCATGGACACGGTTCTCAGTTTTTTTTCAACAAAATCCAAGCTTCAATATGCAAGTAGTAATGCAAGCACATATGCTTAAAAACACGATGTTAACAAAAAAACAAGCATCCGCGCAACAAGGTGACATAAGAAAATTCTTGAAGAAATCATTTGAAGAAAATGCACCCTCTACAGATGAACAGATGAAGCACTCGTGGTGGAGAATTTAGAATAGTTTTTTTTCAATTTTAAAATGTTCTTTTTGCTTTATTTACGTACTGTGCATTTACCAGTTAATAAAGTAGTATTCATTATCTCTCTGTTTCTTATTTATCCCCCTTTATTTACGCATTAAATACATTTAAAAAAAACTTCCGACACAATGGAAAATTCGCAGTGCTCCCCTGACCTAAATGAGGAGTTCCATCGTTGCAGGATTTTAAATCTACTACTAATTTTGGTTAATATGTTTTAAATGAGATGGGCTGGACCTGTAAATCAAAATAACTTTTTATGAGGTAGTTTAGTCGCTTTATTCAAATTTCTCACTCATTTTTTGTGCAAATGCATATTAATGATGAAAATTGATACTAATAATATATATATATATAAATACACTCATTTTGTGTCCAAGTATAATTTTGGGCTATTTTCTCGCTACTCTGCAGCTTAATTAGTTTGTTGGTTTCTGTTCTGGCTATTTTTTTTTTTTTCTAATTGGATTGTTTGGTGGTGTTTGTCATAGAATTATGATGTGCCATTCATGTGGTTTCGACTTTGAGAACTTGATTCGTCATGTGCCCTGAATGCCCAATTAGGTCAACTGAATGCCCAGTTCGGTCTACTGAATGCCCAGTTAGGTCTACTGAATGCCCAGCTAGGTCAACTGTACACCCTTGATGATTGATTAAGTCATGATATTTTCATTAGTTTAAACAAAAATGATGAGAGCAAACTTTTCTGGTTAATTTTGTGTTGTTTTGCACATTTCCTGTGGTAATGCATCATTTATGAGATCTCGTAACATGAACATATTAGGTTATGCTTTATTGTATAAAATGTAGTCAAAAATACATTTTTCAGTCAAAAATACATTTTTCAAGTGTATTTTGGTGTGCTTTGTTCGAATATGACCTTCATTTCTTGTGCAAATGAACAGAAATACAGTTGTCATTGCATGGCCCAAACACATATTTCTGTTCATTTGTACAAGAAATTAAGGTTATATTTGAATAGAGCACACCAAAATACACTAGAAAAATGTATTTTTTATTTCAACTTCAGGCCATGTCATTTGCGACATAATTACCCTAATTTTTAATAGTTTTTCTTATTTTAATTTTATTATTGAAACACCTTTTGTTCCTCCTCTTTTTTTTTTCCCCCCCTTTATATTTTCCCCTCCACATTGGTCCCTCTGTGGCAAAAAAAAAAAAACCCTTTTTTCCTTTTTTAATTTTTATTAAAAATTATAATACACCAAATAAAATTTCTCCAATCACACACATGCGCACACAAAAGAAATTCATTCACACACAATACCCATACAAACGACATATTCAATCTATTTTTCTCATTTTTACTAATATAATCTGTTTTTACAAACTTTTTTTTTTTAATAATTTTCACAAATGTTTCAATTTAAGTTTACAGTTTAATTTATTTATGGACTTTCCTTGATTTTTTTTTTTTCTCTCACTAACATGCTAAAGTGCTTTACAACTTTTTTTTTTGTGGCATTCAGTTTGCTATGCAAGCTGGTGCTTACAGGCATCATTTAGTTCTCATTACTACCAGTCATTAAAAAAAATTTTTATGGATACATAGACATATGGCTGAATGTCTTCTAATTTCTTTCATAAACTGAGGGAAAAATCCATCCTCTTCCTTTCTTTTGTTTCAGAAAAAAAACAAAAAACATGCCCTATTAAAAAAGACTACTATTAAATTACACTAACACAAGTATAATAAGCAGGGCTGTGGAGTCGGTGATAAAATTTGCTGACTCCAACTCCAAAAATTTTAACATTCCGACTCCAACTCCAGAAATCTGACTTGCATAATTATGACCCCGATGGAATGTTAAGGCCAAATTGATTACAATTAGCTTTATTAGGCCAATGGAGATTCATAAACAAGGCATTTCATCACCACCACATGACTCATCAGGTTACTTAGTGGCTATAACTATGCCTTAATGGCTTTTTTTCTCTTTATTCAAAAATTACAATAAATCCCAAAATACAAACTGATTGAAGCTTAAACAAAATAAGATTATTATTGGTTTAGCAAATTAATTAGATGTTTCTGTATTATTATAAACATCCGTAACAAAATGTACTAACCTAAACTGAATTTGTTCTTAAAAAAAGGATCGCTTCCATTAAATCTTCTTTTAGTGATGCTTATCAAAATTATCAAATTGAAATCTAAAAATCTGAAAAAGATTTTGGGTTGCTAGTACAAAATTTTTAAATTTCCTTATTATTAATTATGTTAATTAATTAATTATAATCCTTATTAATTATAAGCAACTATATTTATATATTATTTATATTTATATATTTATATATTATTTATATTATATTATACAGGGCTATTCAAAATGATTCATCCGATTTCAACTGAGAATACTTCCGTACCTATCAACCATGCATCAACTGGGCATACACCACATGAAAGAGGAAATCTCCAAGTTTTACAAGATCACCGTGAGAGGGCTCCAAAGTCACGCTGTGGCCTAGCCTAGCAACAAACAGTCAGTGTGAAAATGGCGTCCACACAGCAGAAGGCGTTTTGTGTGTTGCAGTTTTCAAGCTGTAAATCGGTAAATGGCCCCCTAGGTCGCCGAATCTTACACCGTGCGACTTCTTCCTTTGGGGCTATGTTAAGGATACTGTGTACGTGCCACCGTTGCCCACATCTTTGGATGAGCTCCGAACTCGCATTGTTACTGCCGTAGAGTCAGTGACAACGGACATGCTGGAGCGAGTATGGGAGGAATTCGACTATCGTGTCGACGTTGCTCGTGTAACTAGGGGAAGTCACATAGAGCATTTATGAGGTGAGAGACAAAATTTGGACAGTTTTTCTTTTGGTTGATGTATCACAAATCACTCTGTATTTGTAACATTAAAAAATATTCTCATTTGAAATCAGGTGAATCATTTTGAATAACCCTATATATTAAAACATTAGGTTAAATCTATTTTATTCATAAAACTGAGCTAGGCCTAGGCCTAGGCTGCTATGGTTATAATTGAAGGATTTGCACCGACTCCGACTCCATCCAACTATGCACTTCCGACTCTGACTCCAACTCCACTCAAAATTGACCGACTCCACGACTCCGACTCCACAGCCCTGATAATAAGTATTTTTTTTAATTTAATTTCACAGAAACACTATAATTAAAAGTTAATTATTGTTTACCTGCCAAAGCCCTCTAGAATCTACCTCCTCTGTTGCCTTTTCATCGGGGAAAGCATTCAAAGAGTGAGCAGACCAGGCCCCTGTATGGGTTGCCTAGCCTGTCATCTCTTCCATACTTTCAAATATTTACTCTCATTTCTTAATGTCAAATTAACCCCCTTTTGTTTGTTTTTATTTTTTTTTTTATTTTAGACAATTTTTTATTCCTAAAAATAAACAAAAAATGGTTAATAAGTGGGTGGGGAATGCTTCACTGGACATAAATAGCTATGGGTTTAATCCCCTACACCATTCTTGAAAAAGCTTGTGCAGCATGAAATCATGCAGGTTGGAACTATCTCCCCATAATATTAATGGGGTTAGGGAGACAAAAGTTTAAAAAATCATGTATAAAGTAATTTTTACCTGAATAAAACCTTTTAAATCATTGTACAATAAATGTATAATAATAATATTGCATGTAAAACAATATATAACAAGAAATATAAATAGTAAAACCTTTTAAAAAACAAATTTAAAAAACATCCTATAAACATCACTATAAAAATAATGTAATAATCCAGAGGAGCATAAGAAAGATGATTCAATATAAACTAGCCAGTCGTACAAGACACAAGCTACTGGGCATGTTGCTGCCAGCTGCAAATGCTAAAGTATCATATGCATAAGTATCATACGTGTAAGTATTGTACATATCGTACCACATACACAAAAAAGTGTTGTAATTTTTTTAGTATTTACCACAATTTAAAAAAATTTGTGCTGATCTATCTTTAAATCTAAGCTCATGCAGATCGAAAAAAGTGTAGTGAAATGTCCTCATCCTACCTCATTTGAGTCAGGGAATCACTGTAATCATTAATTATATCTATATTAAATTATCATATTATTATTAATCAGGATATTAAATAACTACAGTACATTGCCTTGGGATTTGTGATAAAGCCTATTGGGAATGGGGAACTTGACATAGGCAGAACAATATATATAGGCATTGAGCCTACATAACAAGCAAGAGTGCATTTTTCTGTATCAAAATTTTCTATCACAATGACTCATGAGAAATCTTAGTAGTAACAGGAATTCAAAGCAGCAGCCTGGGAATTTTCCATTCTAAAACTAAGGAACATTTAAGACAGAAAAATTGGCTTTGAGCTGCTTAGTTATCAGCATTGCTTTAAGCAAAGATGTGTTTAATCTTCCTACAAGTTCTGAGTGAAACACTAATAAAATAAAACTACTAAAACAAAGAGAGGCCTATCACCATGTGTAATTGGACATAGTATGTTCCCTGAACTTAATAAATGCCTTGTGTAACTTCACTGCCTACGTCAGAAAAGAAGAGCAGTAGGCAACTGCATGACCTACAAACAGAGACAACCTTCAACCAAAAAAAGGTATGGTGTTTTCCCTTTTATTTACCATTAGGCTGCACCAAATACCAAAGGCAAATAAATTTAACAAGTTTTACTTAACAAGGTTTTCTGAAAACCTCCACATACCCACAATTTTTTATGTAAAAACATAGGCTTTTTGTCATTGACTGTACCGTAGGCATTAAATCTGTTGGAATATGATAAGATATGATAATTTACATCATCATTCCATTTCAAATTCTTGCATAGCATTACACCACAAAAGTTTGTTACAGTACACTGCTTTACAATTCCATCAACATTTAGTTCGTCAAGTTACACATTTCATGTATTAGTAAAAATCATGAAATTTGTTTTACTGGTATTTAGGAAGAGTTTATTAGTGGTCAACTATTTCACTGCACTGATAAATTCTGATTTAAATATATTCTTATCTAAATTAACAGCTTTGGAAGAAAAGATAGGTATACACTCGTAGGGTGGAGTGAAAAAATGAAATTTAAGAAATTTAATATGCCTGAGTGCTAAAAAGATAGCAACTGTAAACCTGATTAAAATGCCAAAATTTGAAAAAAATCAGATGAGGGCATTTACTCCCAAAGCCCCCCTAATTTTTGCAAAATTTGGCAAATTTGCACATTTTCCCAAATAACTCCTAAACTATGTTAGATACATAATTGGTTACTTAGACCAGTGGTTCCCAACCGGTTTTGGCTTATGGCCCCCTTAGGAACCTTATTTTTTCCTGTGGCCCCCATAAGCATTATTTTCAGTAGGTAATATGCAGATTAACTCTATTTTACAAAAACAAATATATATAAAGGATATTAAAACAACTATTTGTATTCAGGTACAATATTATTTGTCACATTGGACTATAAACATAACAAAAACTAAACAGTGGCTAACAAAAATTTGCAGTTATTTACTTATATTATGTATTAAGTATAAAAAAATATAATCAAAAGAAATACTGTACTTATAGCAATCTATTATAAATTAAAAAACTAGTAAAATTACTACAACTTCGCAATATTAGGGTAAACAAATAAGAGCTACTTACACACTACAGCGACGATCCACGTGGTAAACAGACTGTAAGGATTTCAACCTGAAGTATTTTTATCAAGTCAACAACGCTGCCAGGCGCATAACGATCAAGCGCACAATGGAGTTCGCCGCACAATAAACTTGGAAGATGCAAAATATTTGTTTACAGATAAATTCAAATTCTATTATAAAATATCTAAAAAAAAGGAAAATATATGTATTAATAATTTTGTAAAATGTAATTCAACTACATAAATTAAAATTATCTATTGGCCTAACTATAATTTAGGCTTCAATAGGTTGAGTCCTGTGGCCCCCTTCATGGAGTCTGTGGCCCCTCTAAATCTTAACATTTTCCTGTGGCCCCCTTCAAATGTGCCATGGCCCCCAGGGAGCCATATGGCCCCCGGTTGGGAAACACTGACTTAGACCACTATTATTAGGCATTATGTTGGAAATGGAATGATGAAAATCGCATGTAAATTGGGTAATTAGTTAACAAGATATAACTATTTTTCTGAGACAAACATAACATTCTGCAGTTATGGCAAATTTGCCAATTTTTCCAAATAACTCCTAAACTATATTATATACAGTACAGAGTTATTTACTTAGACAACTGTTATTAGGCATTCTATTAGAAATACAGTGATGCAAACTGCATGTAAATTAGATAATTAATTAGAGAGAGAATTTTAATTTACTTAAAGAAATATAAAATTTAACAATTTCAGTTTTCTTCCATATGTATAAAACAAAGCCATTTCTCAATGTGTGCATGTGAACATGTATGTTTATTTATGTGTGATGTAATCTACATTTGTGTGTATTGTATGAATGTGAATTAGAACTGCAAATAGTGACGCATTACATAATTACACAATGACATCATTATTGCATCATCATCACTCAATCGAATGAGCAAAACTAGGATGAGATTTGACATGAAATCTGATTAGTCAGTGATGACTCAAACTTTCATTCAGTTCCTTCTGTGATTTCATCAAGTGAGTAATGTATCAAAAAATATGACTTGTGTTAAGCTTAGATCATCTTTTGTGTGCCTTATTTTCAGGATCGTAGAGCCACTTAATCCTAATGTCCTTCCTACCTACGGGGATGTTTTAAAAAATTTCCTCTACATAAAACATAATCATGACCTTCCTAACAGAGGTCTCGTGGATACCATATCTTCAAATCTTACAAAGTCTGTTATTGAGATTTGGAAAAAGGCATTGATCCCTTCTCTCTCTTTCCAACAAATTAAAAGCATAATCCAGACATGGTATGAAAAGTACTGCACTTTAATGAAACACTATGGCAGAACCAGCTCTGCAAGTTTTAACAGAAGAGTTGATGTATTTAAAAAGCACTGTAATATGTTGATGGACGTAGCTTGCTGCAAATGTTTAGATTTCTCAAAATGCATATGTGATAAAAATAATAGAGTGCCTACAGAACAACAAGCATTTTTAACTGATCATTGAACAGAATGGATGATGATGATTTCAACAACAGACTGGCCTAGGACTCATAAAAACTAATTACCTGATTTACATGTAGTTTTCATCATTCTGTTTCTAACATAATGCCTAATAATAGTGGTCTAACCAATTATGTATCTAACATAGTTTAGGAGTTATTTGGGGAAATGTGCAAATTTGCTAAATTCTGCAAAAATTAGGGGGGCTTGGGGGAGTAAATGCCCCCATCTGATTTTTTTCAAATTTTGGCATTTTAATCAGGTTTACAATTGGTATCTTTTTAGCACTCAGGCATATTAAATTTCTTAAATTTCATTTTTTCACTCCATCCTAGACTATACAGTATCATCTGCAAACATTATGAAGTACATACAGGAAATCCTGCTATTCGTGGGTTTGCATATTGCATTTTTGTGTATCCACACTTAAGGTTTTGTACACACACCCTGCCTAATGCAGCCACAGTCTCACTCAATATTCAGAGTTTTCCAATGCTGGCCAGCAATGATCCTTGGTTTCCTGCCATCTCAAACAGACAGACTGCTCAGTCAGTGAGGTTTGCTCCACTTATTGCCTTTCATTTTTCACAAATTTTTTCCTTATTTTTCAGATAGTGATTAATTAATAAGGTCACTCAAACACAGGGGTGATGGTAATTCAGCTGCAGAAATGCAACGTAAGGTTATATATCTGAACAATAAAATAAATGTTTGGTAAGTTAGAAATAGGATCAATTGCAGTTCTCTCAATTGGCAATATAGTATGAACAAATCCAGGATTCATTACATAAAAAAATGGACAAAATCAAGGTTAGTGTTCTTAAACCTGTGCCTTCAAGTGCTAAAGTAAAATCTGTAAGTAGGCAAGAACCATTAATTGAGAAGATTGAGCAGTTGCTTAATGTGTGGATTAAAGATCAAACCCACCAAGGCTTGTTTATCATACTGAGAACCCTCGTGCATTGATAGGGAAGCAAAAACAATATCTGCCTATCTTTAAGAGATCAAACAGAAAGGCCTGGATGACTGCAAAATTATCTGAAGATTGGTTCCATAATTGTTTTGTACATAAAGTGCAGAGGTACCTCACCAAGAAGAAACTGGCATTTAAAGTTGTTCTACTCCTTCACAATGTGTCACACTTGAGTTTGGTAATCTTAATGTGGAAGTAATATTTCTCCCCCAAAACACAACCTCAATTCTTCAGCTGATGGACCAAGGAGTCATTGCCACCTTTAAGTTCTAGTTTTAGCCATTTACTGCATCTCAAATTCAGCTTCTCAACAAGCATCCATAATTTTTGGCAATCATTTAACATTTAGAATGCCCTCAGCATCATTAAGGAATCCTGGGATGAGGTCAAGCCATCAATGTTCAATGCCTGTTGGAGGAAACTATGGCCTAGAGCAGTGATAGTAAACCACTGACCTGACCCATGAGGCAATTTTTAGTGACCCACGCACTCTTATTTAAATAAAGTATCACTAATTTTTAACATTTTCTGCCTTTTAATATTTTCTGTCAATTTTAGGTGTAACCAGAAAACAACAATCAATAGAGAGTAGAGAATCTTATTCTTGCAGAATGGAACTCTTTACCAAATTCTTTTGCATCAATGAAAAAGCTAGCATTAGCTCTGCTAACAATGTTTGGTTCATCTTATTCATGTGAACAGTTGTTCTCCTCCATGAATTTCTTCAAATCCACCACTAGGAATCACCTTGGCACACATACGAGTGCTGCATGTGTGAGACTAAAGACAACTAAATATAAACCTTGGATCAAAACATTAGCAGCTAAAATCCAACAAAAGGTTTCTCACTAAAAATACTAAGTAAATAAATTATTGTGACCCAATTTCATTTTTAAAATAAAAAATAACAAAAATGACCCACCAGCAAAAAAGGTTTGCCACCACTGGCCTAGAGGGATGCAAAAATGTTACTTGAGCTTCACTGTCACTGACTCATTGACTTTCAACACATGCCAGCCACCACTTTCCATCATTTTCACAAGTTACAAAACCTGTAATGTTTTCTATTTGATACACTTTGTATAGCTGCAGTGTTACATATTCAGTGTTGTAGTTGCTTGCTTCTGAAAATACTTTTGTCTGAACTTTTGCTTTTGAGACAGGAATGACAATGTATTTTTTGAATACCTGGAAGTGTCCAAGCTTTCTTGAACCTCTCCAAGCATCATCTTTGCTGTGGTCATCAGCAGTACAGTACCCTACTCGAAGATGACAGAGGGAATATTTACTACAGCCCAGTCATAAAGTTGCCTGTGTCATGATCTGCTTCTCATAAGGGTTTTGCAAGCTCACCTTTCATGTTAGTCTTTTAATTGTTCCACCAATCCCATCACAAGCACCTTTACCATGTGATGTTGCAACGAAGTGCCACTCAGCATCCATACCAAAATCCTCTTTGTGATAGCATAGGTTAAAATTTTTCCTGTTTTTATACAGAGAGGCAGCACCATCAGCAAAATACTAAATTTTAGTTACATATGCAAACTTACCATAAAGAAAGCTACATAGTTTGCTTTGAAATAAATGCACAGCTATAGTGTTGTTTTAAACAGTCTGATATGACAACAAAACTGATATGCTCCATTTTTTTCTCTGAATATCCAACTAATTTTGTACTGCCCAGTTAATTCGTACCTTCCAGATTATTTGACAAGGGTAGAGCCCCAAAAGTGTTGAATTAATGGGGTTTGAGTGTATCTGTATAATGCTGTTAACTACAATCCTTGAAGACTTTTCTCCCACTATATACATGCAAAAATTGCATTTGGTGTCAGTTTCAGTCTCAAGACCTTTTTTCTGGTCTCACTTTCATCTGAAGACCTTTTTCTGGTCTTGATCTCAGTCTCAGTCTCAGCCATGGTGGTCTTAACTACATTACTATGTATGTATGTATGTCTCCCTATATTATGTACACAACTTATTGTGTGATATGCATGTACTTTATGCAGTTGTACATTTTGTTCATGATTACACATGTAGCTACCTTACATGTAATTATTACATCCATGTGTCTGCAGCCAGTTCTTCTTCTGAAGCTGATTTAATAATTTTACTTATTTGAAAAAAATATTACTATTATTTAACCTCTCAAAATATTTACTGGTGCCACCACAAGTGTTTGAATTCTGATGATGTTGCCAAAAGTGAGTTTCTAAGTCCAAAATCTTGTGCTTGTAACTCATAACATTTATGAAAAAACTATACGGTACATGCTTACAACATGGTATTGTATGTGGTACCTTTACTTCTTAATTAAATATAAATTATTAATTAATTGAATTAAATATCTACAAAATTGCCTCAGGATTGGTGACATAGCCTAATGGGAATGAAAATAATTGCCATACATACATAGAACCCAATATGGAGGCATTGGGCCCACCCAACCACAAGAAAAATTTATTATTTTGTGTTCAAAATTTTCCACTGCTGACTCATGAAAATTACATCAAAAGAAGAGTCAACAAACTTTGCAAAATCAGCAAATAATAAAAATACAAAGATATATATCATATTATATACTAGCAGCACTCTGAGCTGCTTATGTTACAGCAATGTTTTAAGCAAGATGTACTTTATCTTCCTATAAGTTCTGAGTGAAATCCTCATAATATAAAACCTAATAACTATAAAAAGGATAGGCCTATTCCTTCAGGTATTTAAATACAGTGACTGCCTATATTAGTTATATCAAATCAACTCACTGTGTAATTCCATTGTACCATGGCCCTACATCGAAAAACATTGCGCCCTACATTGAAACAGAAGTAAGGCCCAACAAAATAATAAGGTAAGGCAATTCCTTTCTTTACCATTAGGCAGCACAAACACCGAAGGCAAATAAACATAAAGAGGTCCTTTAAAGACCTACATATACATAACTAACGAAAAAATGTAGGGCTTTTGTCATTAACTCTCCACTGTAATCTGCTGGAAATTTCCAATGGATGAGGGTAACAGGCAATCAACCCATAGCCCTATATAGTTTTTTCACAACATTATTGTGGGGGTTATGAAGTTTCTCACACACACCCTGATTTTCAAATCCCCCTTTTGGGGTTGTGAAGTTTTTCACAAAAAAAACACCCTAATTTTCAAGTCCTATCTGGTTCTTCTCACAAGTTTTTATCTCCCCACAGGAGTCTAGTTAGTGAGCCTGTTAATGGTAAAAACTCCCTAGCGTAATACCCAGACTATTTGATCTTGGAAGCCTATTAAAAGGTTATGAAACCTTACCAGAAGGCCTGATAGACAGGCTGAGATTAATACGGACGTATCCTGTTGGAAGCCAAGGGAGTATGGAAAGCCTTTAAAGGTATGATGTTAAGTGCTCTAGATGGTAATCCTTGGCCAGTGTACAATAGGAATAAAGACTTGTTCATAATCCTTATTCCTAGTTATTGTGGTGTTGTCATTTGTATTTCACCATCATTATCAGTATTAATTAGTATTATTAAAAGTAGACATATATATAGGTTGTTGAAACTGTGACTGAGTATAGATAGGTGTAATAAATCCAGCCAGGTTAGAATCAGACATCAGACCTTTACTTATTGCCTGGTTTGCAGTGCATGTGGGAGCCCTGGAGTTTCCTTTAGCCAAATCCAGTCATCTGTGATCCTGTCATGTAACTAGCTAGAGAACCAATTATATCATCGTTATAGGTCACCAGTCACATTATTCCAGAGTTAAGTTTTTGCCCATGCTTGTTTGGCACTGATTGTAGGTTGATTAACTCATGTGAGATAGGTTTGCCATAATTGTCAATGTTTGTAGTTATTATTTTTTATGTTGGTTATTATTCATGTGCTTTGATTTCATGAGTAAATTATGTTTTCCAGTGATCAATTATGAAGTCATGATTCCAGTTAATGTTTGTTGATTAATTGCCTGTTATGTTATGTTATTATTGTGATTAATGGTGTCTGGTGCATGTAACTAATACTCTTGTGTTGTCTAGGCAACCAGTTGGGATTCAACTCACATGGTCCAGCTTCATCAGGCTTGGATTGTGAATCAAATCCAGTGGGAGCTACGCAGTCCATTGAGGTTGTGTCAACCACTATTTGCCACTGGGATCTACCCTGGAATCAGGCCAGTGACCCTAACCCTACTAACTAGCCAGTGTATAAAGAAATTGAACTCAGGTCATAAGTGGGGGTGGGTCAAGTTTGGAGGGTAGCTAGGCTGGGACAGAGGTTAACATTCTGTGCAAGTCTTTTCCGGTACTTGTCTCCCACTTGCTTTCTATCCTTTCTGCCAAATCTCACTAAGTGTAATTGGTTTTCCAAAGGTTTTGTTAATTGTGATTCATTGCCAGTCTTTTAGTTATGTTTATACTGTCACACTGAATAATTGTTTATTTCAGATATAATAAAGAGAAAACCAAACAGAGTAGTTTACTTCTATTAGGTCTACCTTTGAATTCCAGCCCTTTCGTGGACTCTGAGTGGTTGGTTCTCCTACTCAGGGCTGTGGAGTCAGAGTCATGGAGTCGGAGTCAATTTTGGGTGGAGTTGGAGTCAGTAAAAATGTACCGACTCCGACCTCAATATAAAGTCTTAAGAAAATACTATTTGAAGTCTAAATAATAAATATAACTCATGTATTTATTATTTATACTTAATTAATTATCAGTATTAACCCTTACTTTTTTTCAGGAAATATTTTTATAATTGTGATACTGATAACTTGATAAGTTTAATTTCAAATTATTGATAAAATTATTTGTTCTAAACTTCAATGCACAATGGCAGAGAGACTTCCAATGAAATCAGCTGTGTTTGAACACTCACTTTACAATCACTAAAGATGGAAAGGAGTTGGAGTCAGGAGTCGGAGTCGGACATTTGAAAAATAGAGGAGTCAGAGTTAGAGGTTTTGTGTACTGACTCCACAGCCCTGCTCCTACTCATTGGAGAGTCAGATTTAGACACCTGAACTAGGGGAAGTCCTTTACAGTTAATGTGCGAATTGACCTGAATAATCTCCTGGAAATCAACCACTGACAAGAGAGGCATTCCTAGCTACCAGAGGAGATTACATCTTTACCCAGTCTCTTGACTATCCCGAACCCAGAAACGTGAAAAGGTGCTGGGTGGTTCAACAATACAGATACTTGGGGACTACGACCTACACAGCCACCGCAGCATTATTGTATGTGTTATGTTATTTGTATGTTGTCACCGTTCTTTGTGTGTGTTGTGTTCCTAACCTATCTTTCCCTTTATGTCCCTGACTACTAAATTAAATCCTAGAATAATAGTCACCATAGTTGACCATAAATATATATTACTATAAAATTATAATTAACTGTAAAAACAGTGAATTTACTGACAATTATAATCAGAATAATAATAATTATAGTGCACCAAAATTACAATATGTTAATGTGCATAGAATGTACTTGGTGTACAAAACCTAACATTATTTCACCATCAAAAGTATAGTTGATAATTAGCAAAAAATTTTTTTTTTTTTTAATTTTTTGTGGCATTGGACAGAAATGAGTGGCAAAGGCAGATTACGAACAGTGACCCCAATTAGGTATGGGAAAATGCTGCCAACAAAGAAGAAGTTTTTTATTTTTGTTTTTGTTTTATTAAAAATGAAACAGTTCACAGATTCTCCAACTAGGGGGAGAGTTTGACCTTCAGATTTGCACTCCCCCCAAGCTAATTTATTTTTATTATAAAACTAAATCATTCTTGCCCAAGTCATTGTTAGAAGAGGTTGAACATCCTCCCCCTTTCAATTCCTGACCATCACAGATAAATTTAAGAGGCTATAAAATTTGTCTTCCCCTTTTCAGTGTCTCTGTAAAGATTACATCAATAAAGTTGAGTGAAAGAAGACTCCAATTCAGATCCTGCATGCTTCCATCTACTTCTTCAGTGATTTGGTTGAAAAAGAAATTAATAATTTCTTCACTTGGATGTTCTATGGCTAAGCCTGAGTTCAACTTTGAGGACCACCTTACATCAGATCATCCAATAGTGCATCCTTTATAAAAGTCACATGCAGGAAGTGGCCTGTGTATGCACAACACTTGCAAGTACAAATATCTTTTACAATTGAAAGCCACTTGGAATTAGACGGGGCTTCATATAAAAAATTTAAAAGTAATTACTGTACTTCCAATAAATATAATCTCATTTGTATTTAACCTAAATCAAATTTAACTTGAATAAAGTAACATCATTTATTTTTTTAATCCTTGTGGGAATAAATTTATCTCAGCCTAATATCAATTATTCATTTCAATTTTAATAAAACTGAATCTGATAATTTTTAATGTAATACTTTGTTTGTCTAGTATCCAAACAAATATTTTGTTTGAATTAAATAGATTTTTGATTGTTGAAACCTATGGTAACGTGAAAAGTCACCATATATTCATAAATAGTGTACATACATCTCCAAAATAATACAATTATGTTGCATTTTGCTTAAAAAGGTTTATATAATCAGCTGATGCATCAGTAATTTGCTAATTATCAAATGCTGATGCAGCATTAATCAGTAATCAACCATATGCAGTTCCAGCTTTAACCAAATGGTTCAAACCAAACTCAACCTCTTTTGAATTGAATAACATTTATTATTAATAATAAAATAAATACATTGGTCTTACAATTTACAATGACATAAATAATTGTGAAGCTGGACTACTTATTTTATTTAATTTGGCCCTTAAGCTTCAGACTTCACTGTGTTCTTGGTTGGTTTTGACACCTATTATTATTCTGATAATTTTTTTTTATGCAATATATTTCATGGATAAATAGTATAATAGCTTTTATTTCCTCAAACTACTATATTATATGGGATGCAGGGATGTGCATGGGTGTAATATACAAGTAGAATGAACTTCATATATTTTCAATTATATCTTCTAAAGAATTCATTTTTTTTAAATCTATTTAATTACAACTTTAAGATTTAATAAAAATATTATTTTAACATTTCTCCACAGCAATTAGAATTTTAATATTTTATATCTCTATATTTTAGTGGAGTACTTCATATCTTAATATTTTTTAAATTTTATGACTTCCTGAATTTCAGTATTTTCATACCTTCTGTTTTCAGAACTTCATTTCTAATCAGTAATAACACAATGTAGGGTTTTGCCAATTCTTATTTCTTGAGTCCTTTTATTTTTAAATTCATGTATTTTTTCTCTTTCCAGCCACTCAGCTTTTGCAGCCTCTAGTTGTGTGTTAATTAAGCCAATCTAATCAGGCATAGGCAGATACCGTAATTAATGCAAAAGTGCTCAAATCAGTTTAATAGGGCATCTTGCTAGAAACAGCTCTGGGCTAGTGTTAAAACCTAGTCCAGTATTTAGCCCTGATAATCCCTGCTGAACCCAGGAAAAGGCGAGATTGTAGTCCATTACTGAAGCCAGAAGGTATGTTTTTGAAGTTTAGCACTAAGGATCCAGAACTTAGTGCACCTTTGAGGCAGACAATCCAGTATTGTGCATGTGATTCCAAATTACTTAAAGCATTGCAAATGTGTACCCTTTTCTTGCAGCTTTAGCTTATAAAGCTGTAATTAAACTATTGCACATGAATTCATTAAGTGCCTGTACATGTTGTCTTGTCCAAATAAATTAAGAAATAAACAAGTGAGAAGAATTTCAGTGAATACAGTCCAGTCAAAATTTAGGAAGTTAAGACCCTCCAAAGTTTAAAGATCATGTTATTTAGAATTCTAGTGTTTTGTACATAAATCATCTTTATACTCATTATCATAACTAACCTTATTAACCCCATCACCATTAATTAAGATTAAAGTTTCTTATTGTGGTTGTGGGAAAACTGGAGAACCCACCTAGATTTGACTCTGGAAACAGTTCTTCCTATGGTAGGAATCCAATTCTACTGGCCAGCCACAATGTACATGCAAAGTGAATAGACAGGAAGGCAGGAGATGAAGCTGGACTCAAAGTTCTTTTCCCAAGCAGTAACACTGGACATCAAGTGAGCAAGGACCATTCACAAAAATGTCAAGCAGGAAGAGCAAGATCACCACAGTGCATTCAAGTGATGGCAAGCACACAGTATATGTTGGAATGTTAAGGAGTGGGTACAGGAAAAAAAATGTGTTCAGGCAGAAAAGGAAAAGAAAGGACTTCAGTATAAACAATAAACAGGAACAAGCACAGTACAGGCAAGACCTATGCTACTGAAAATTAATTCAAGAATTTTCCTGTGACTTGAAAATATCCCCAAATTTAGTAAACCTTATTCCAGTGTATGACATTTTATTTAGTCTTATTCCCTGTAATGATCAAATGTGGAACTGATCTCATCATCATGTAACATGACTGTTGTATCCGCTGTTTTATGGCTTCTGTGTGTCGTGTTTGTGTGTTATGTTTGAGGTTGTTACGTTGCCTTATGAGGTGGGCTATTTCTCTAGTATAATTTGGGTTGTATTTCCTAATGTCGCCCTTGGGTATGTATTTGTTTGCATTATTGATGATCTGATTAAATGTCTTTAGTGTTGTATTGATGTTTATGATGGGTGTGCTATTTAATGTGGTGAATTGTTCCTCAGTCTCTATTTTGAACTGTTCCCAATCAGCTTTCTTGTAATTTCTGTAAGTGTGCCTAAGGCTGTCTGTTGGGGCAGAGTGTAGAACGTGTTGTAATGATGATGGGCAGGTGGTCTGATGACAGTTATTTTTCGGTTCTCCAGTGTGTGTGTGTGTGTGTGTTGCTAGTGAGGGGGAACAGAATGTTATGTCTGGGGAGGAGTTTGAATATCCTGCTTGATGTGGTGTGTGTGTGTACGTTCTTCTGTATTGTTAAGAATGAAGAGGCTGTTTAGTTGTGTGGCTTTGTTGGCACCTCTGGTGTTGCTTTGGTTGTGCAGGTACCAACTAGTGTCTTTAGCGTTAAGTCTCCTCCTAAGATGACATTAGTGAGAGAGGCCAGATTGTGTAACTGTGGATTGTAATTGGCTGGCACCTGAGGTGAACTATCTGGTGGGATGTAAATGTTGATCAGTGTGGTGGTGTGTTTTGCGCGTGTTTTAATGTTAACTGCCTGTATTTCTATCGTGTTATCTGCTTGGATTGTATTTGTAATGTTTCAGGTGGCATCAGTGTAGCTAATGCTTTTACATATGTAAGTGATGAGTCCACCCCTGTGTATGAATTCCCTAAGCTGCATGATTGTTTGTGAGGCCATCTACATTGTACTGTAATATGTTAATATTATACTTCTGTATGTGTCTCATGGTCCTATTGTATGTCTTTGTGTATGGTGACATGTGTAAGTTGTAGTGGGTCCTGGATTAGTCTTAATGTCGCTGGAGAGTAATAGTAGTCCAGGGAGCACACAATTGCTCCCCGTAAACTAAAAAAATAGCATGCTCGTATAGGTCCAGCCCCGGGAGCTGATTGGCACTCTGACTGTGCCACGCAACAGGCCATCAACTGTCAGTCTGGCCAACCATAGACAGCCCGCTGCACGGAGATTTGAGGAAGTTTGGCCACCAGCGCATTGATGTTTTGTTTGACGTCGCATCTTCTTCACATTGAAGTGTCCCGCACTGGAGGATACAGCCACTGTTAGAAGCTTCCTCATCAGCTGATGATGGGGTTAATAAGGTTAGTGATGATAATGAGCATAAAGATAATTTATGTACAAAACACTAGAATTCTAAATAACTATCTTACACTTTGGAGGGTCTTAACTTCCTAGATTTCAACTGTATTATATTCACAGGAATTCTTCTCACTTGTTTATTTCCCAATTTATCTGGACAAGACAATGTGTATAGGCACTTAATAAATTTGCATGCAATAGCTTAATTAAAGGTTTATAAGCCAAAGCACACTGGCAATAATAAATGCAAAAAACTTTACTTTTTTCTACACTGGCAATGCTTCAAGAAATTTGGACTCATGCACAACACTGGATTGTCTGCCTAGAAGGAGCACTTAAGTTCTGGATCCTTAGTGCTAAACTTCAAAACATACCTTCTGGCTTCAGTAATGGACTATTATCTTGCCTTTTCTTGAGTTCAACAGGGACTATCAGGGCTAAATACTGGACTAGGTCTTAACACTTGTCCAGAGCTGTTTCTAGCAAGATGCCCTATTACAATGATTTAATCACTTTTTCATTAATTACAGTATCTGCCTATGCTTAACTAGATTGACTTAATTAACACTAAACTTGAGGCTGCGAAAGCTGAGTGGCTGGAAAGAAAAAACATGAATTTAAAAATAAAAAGACACGACAAATGAGAATCAGCAAAACCCTACATTTCCCCCTTCTTAGCGGTGGTACAGTTGCTAGAGAAAGACCAATAGTAAGGAATGCCATTCCAGTCACCAACTGGACCAGCCTTAACAGGGACCCTCCAAGTTAACTAGATTAACACTATATACAAGTACAAACAAAACAAAAAACTTATGCTTAACCTTGTTCAGTTTAACTTAAATACTAAACCCAAGATACCAGTATCACCTGAAAGGTTTCACATTTAATCACTGCACTGATTAGATGTATTTTAATACTAAATGCTGGATTCTTGACTTGATTTAGTCTTGAACTGGAGAATGATTAACCCTTTCATGACCTTTCTGTTATTCATCAACTACTTTTGCCCACAGGTCCTGTACTGTCATATATTCTTTATTTTGCAGTGCTACAGTGAAGGAACCTACTTATAAATATAGTGAAGTACCTTATTACGAAATGCCTCAGAATATGAAATTTTGCTCTGATCCTCTGAAGAAACATAAAAAAGGAATTTTTAAAAGTGTAAGGAAAGTTAAGAAGGACATTATTCTTAGGAGTCTTGGACTATTAAAAGGTGATGACCTATTGTGTAAATTGTCTAAAATTAATATCAAAGGAACCAGGTCTTCTTAAGCAAACAGCAGTGGAAGCCATTTCACCAATGGAAATCAGTGAAGATTCATGTGCCTCATCTGACTCAAGTCTCTCCAATCCACAATTAATGACTCCTTCAAAGCATCTACACAGCTTTCCAAAGACATACCTCATGACAATATACTTCCCTACTTGGATGAAAGTCCAATAAAAACAAGTAAGGCTATTTTGATGCAAATAAAAATATATACATACATATATATATAGCTATAATGATTAAATAAGAAACATTTGTACAATGAATGATATTTATTATAAATTGACATATTATTTATTCCATGAATATTACAGTTTACTTGTATAACTAACACTCTTTATATTTATATTGCTTACAGCTGGTATGACACATCAGCAAAAGCAAAAACAAGGAACCTCCAAACTTTTGAAGACAACAGAAAAAATCAAGAGAAGTATAGAATCTGCATATGGAGTAGAACTTCCAGAAGCTGGTCCATCAACAAGTTCCCACCATGACAAAAAGAATTCTGAATTACATAAGTAAGTATCACTTAAATTAATTTAGGTACTATATATATTATATATATTTTTATATATATTGTTATATATACCATATATGATTAGGCCTATCTAAAGTAGCTTTAAGGTATCACCAATTAATGCAATGAAACTATCCACTTAGGGATACATTTAGAATTTTTATATTTTATGACTAGCTAGTTAGAAATCTTTTTAATAAAAGTTTTCTAAAAATTGCAGGTATGAACTTATCATGAGGGAGCTCAAGGATAAGTTCAACACCACACAAAACAGCAAGCTAAAACTTCAAATTTTATCACTGTCACCATTTACAATCATAGGTAAAACGTCGACATTCTTTGGAACATCAACTTACATGGTAAAAAAAAGTCACTGTCTGAAAAGTGAACATGGAGTACTACCTGAAATCCCATCAACGAGTAAAGGCAAAGTAATTACAAATGAGACAAAAGTGAAAGTGAGAAATTTTTATGAATTAGATGAATATAGCCATCAATGTCCTGGAATGAAAGACTGCAAGGTTGTAATCAATGAAGAAGGAGAAAAGATAAAGATGCAAAAGTGTTTAATACTTTGTAATTTGTGAGAGCTCTATGCAGAATTTACTAAGGATTCAAATAATCCTCATATTGGATTTAGTAGTTTTGCTAGTCTTTGTCCTGCTTGGTGTATCCTCGCAGGTAGCAGTGGTACACATTCAGTTTGTGTCTGTACATATCAGAATCCCAAACTGCAGCGTGCAGCTCTTGGAGTGAGAGAGCTAGAATATTCACAGTGGATGGCTGCTTCAGTTTGTGACATCAACAATGAAGATTGTATGATGCATAAGTGCCAAAACTGCCCATGCGAACAGGGTGTCAAGGCCTTGTTGGAAGGATTAGATGCTATGGAGACTAGGGTGTCCCAGCCTCACATGTGAAAATAAAAATTTGCAAGAGTCAAATCGCACACCCCTTTAATTAATTACACTTGAAGAAAGGAAAAAATGGGCGAAATTTCATTGGCCTATTAGGAGGGGAAGGGTCCCCTCATTGACCTTGTTTATTCGACCCTATATGAACAAACGTAAATGCTCAGCATTAATCATTCTAGAATGGAAATGAAATGTAAATTCTTTCTAATGACTAAATTAAAGGAAATGGAAATTCTTCCTAATGGCACATTTCATTTTGGGGGACAGAGGATCTTTTTGTCTGCTGAGGGGAACTGCTGGCGGTGGTATTCGACGACTTGGTACACGAGCTGCCGTTCCTCCTCATTTTTTGTCAGGCCCTCGTTGAAATCTTCCGCCAGTTTCACCGCCTGTTCTGCCGCGTCATTCACAGACTTCAACGATGGTGCACATCCTTCGAGATCTTTGGGGGTTTTTGGAACCGGCAGCTTCAGGCAATGAAAAAGGTTTTGAGTCCTTTTCGTGACCAAGGTGCTCAAATCCGACCGTCTCACGGTCAAGACACACTTTCCCTCCAGCCGACGCAGATCTTTTGGGTTTTTCTTGTGCAGGTTTTGGAGCATGGCCGTCTTCTCTGCATTGGTGGTTTTGGAGGAGAACATAGCGAGTCTGGCTAAATCTTCGCTTAGGTACCAGAGGTGGCCCCAGAATTTCGTCAATGCGGCGGTACCTACATCATGATCCACCGCCTTGTACCGCTCTAGGTCCTCCAACAGCTCCAGGTCATTGACGGGCGCGTCCGCCATCAATGGAGCCTCAAACCACCTCTGGAGGTAGATGGTGATGGCAAAGACGTTTATCCTGCATAGTGACCGGACCTCGTGAGCGGTCAGGTGGAATTGGCTTCGGAAGATGAACATCTTAAGACAGTAAATGCCTTTGGCCATCCACCTGGCCCGGTGGTATGCTCCAGGACGATTGTACCAGAGATCTCATTTGCCATGACCATCGAGGAAGACCAGAGCGAGGATCAGGAACTCCCGGTAATCGTCTCTTGGGTGGCCAACTTCAAGCTGGTCTTCAATGAAGTGGACAATCTGCTCTTTTTTCAACGCCACCCATTCCGAAAGGATGTCGCTTGGGCCATCGCCATTGAACGGAGAAGCCTGCTTCTGGTCGATGAACTCCCATTGAGATTTGAAGCGAGCGAACAGCGCAATTTTGGGGCCAGAAGACCTGAAGAACAGGTCAAAGACTGAGGTGATTACCAATTCCATTGTGGAGGGTGAACCCTTTCCCCTTTTAGTTCTCAGCCCTTTCCCCCTGGCCTTGATTATTATTATTTATATATTAAATTTCTTTGATTTTTGAATGAAATATTTGTTATAGAAAGGATTTTAATGGTTCTCTCTCTCTTTCCAGCAAACAAATAATGAATAAGAATGATAACTGTTATAAGAAATTAGAAAGATAGTAGTAAACTATGAAGCATTAAGATAATAAATAATAAACATTAAGTACTAAATTATTAATATTAGCAAACAAATAAATAAAGAAATAATGTTATAAGATATGTTAATGTTAATATTTTAATGAATGAAAAGACTAAACAATAAGTTATATAAAGAAATGTTAAACTTGTAAACAAGGAATGAGGAATAAAACAGTTTTATTAAATTAGTATGGGAAAAAGAGTGAGAGTTGGACAGTCGCTTGTTAAACCCTGTTAGTAAATGAATAATAAAGTACTAAATTGTTAACATTTTAACAAACAAACAAACAAACAAATGAAAAGAAGAATAAACAAATTTAGTAAAAGAGACGCTTCTGAGGTTTAAAAGTGTCGGCGTGTGTGTCAAAACTCGAGTTTTGAGAAGTGGAGGGAACCAATTGGCGCATGTGTGGAAATATAAATAATAAAAAATATAGTTTAAGAGGGTAATTTGACAAGAGAAAATAAAGAACATAACAGAAGGAAGCTATTCTGGCAAGTAAGAAACTGTTGGTGGCAGGAGCCAGCAGTCGTGGAATCGGAGGTCTGGGCAGTGAGCCTGGATCCAACAACCCTTCAAGGTAAGCAGCCTGGTTTCGTGGAGTTCTTAAACAAAAGAAAAAATTCTTATTCGTGGTGCGGCCGTTAGGTTACTCCGAATCCCACCACACCATCATGTGGTGTCTGCAAGCCAGGAAAAGAACGCGGCAGTCCATTTGGTCCTGGATAATTGTACAAGCGCCGCTGTTGTGTCAAAGCAGAGACCGGCAATCCATGGTTGAACTTGCGGCCAATCATCCAGCACCTTCAGAACAGCTCCAGCCATCCGCTGTCCCGTGCTGTCAGGGATTTTTGGGATCGCCAACAACTTCTCAAGATTCTTCCCGCTGACCAGCACTGGTATGCGATCCGATTTCCCTCCATCCGAATCAGGGAGGAATTTGCCATCAAAGTGGACGACAAGCGGCGTATCAGGATTGAACTCAGTCTTGATTCCGGCTGCCAAGTTCTTCCTGGACTTCTGCCATGAATGGTGAAGACTTGATTTGGATAAGATGACCAAGGATAACTCAACTCCCGCGGCAGCGAGTGCTGGAGCCACAATGTGCATCGCTTGGCGTACTGAGGTTCCAGTTCGATCCAGGGCTGCAGCAAAATTGGGATATTGGATGATCCTCCTTGCAGACACTTGGCCGTCCTTGGGAGCGGATCGAAGAGCCGAAGGACCAGGAGAGGAATATTGGACATCATCATTGGATGCTTCGGCCATGGACTCCGAAGAAGAAGGAGACCCACTTTTCACCGTTCCTTTTGCTTGCAGTGAGTCCATCTCTTCGCGGCTTTTCTTCTTCCTCTTCTCTTCAGCTGCTCGTTGTTTCTCCCGCTCCGCTGCCCTGCGAGCAAACTCCAGGTCCTCTCCTCCGATGTACATCTTCCGCACGGTTCGCTGGTCATTCAGAAAGTCTCGATCTTTGGGGACTTTGATGAGTTTCATGGCGTTGGTATGAGCTGTTTCGACCAGTGTATTCAGGTTGGCTTGGAATCCCTTTTCCCGCTCCAGTTGCTTCTCTCCCCCATGGTTTTGGTTTCTGGCAACCTTCTCGTAGTCTGTGGAGAGGGCCTTGATCCTCTCGACGCACTTGGGCTTGTGGGAGGTCGGAATAGATGCCCGAGCCCACACCGCCATAACCTCATCAGCTACCACATTGGCAGCTTCCACCATGGATGTTTTTTTCTTCCGAGTGAAGAACAACAGACGTCGAAGAACATCTCCCACTGTCGGGAGTTGACACAATGTTTCCAGGGGTTCATTTCGCAACACCCCCACCAACCACACAGTCTCCTGCTTTCTTGTATCCATAACCTGAAAAGAAATATGCTACAATTAGTATAAGGTAGAGAGTAGCCATTCAGCAATAGTAACACATGGTTTGAGGGGACCCTTAAAATTAAAGAACACGAATGAAATTCATCTTGCTGGCATGTTTTCACGAGTGGAAGAAATTAGGGGGGTGTGCATGACAAACTTCAGGAACAAAAAAAATTGGGACACTCTAATGGAGACTCTACCAGAAGAAATTTATTATAAGCAATGAGTGAGAGTGGACTGCTGTTCACTGACAGAAAAGGTTGAGAATTTATATGATTTCATAGAATCATTGAGTAAGAGCATTTCTAATCTCACAAGGCATCATTGTACCAGTAAACACCAAGCAGAATATTTTAAAAATTTAAAAAATAACCTTCCATTGCATGAAGGGGGCTTAGTAGGAGATTTTGCAGAGAACTATTCATTCATTGTCCAGGATGCAGCACAAGGATTTCATTGGGAAAACTCTCAATGCACAGTACACCCATTTGTGTTTTACTGGAAACAATCTGATACCATCTGTCATCAGAGTTATTGCTTCATTTCAGATTCATTGAAACATAATACAGTGATGGTGTACTCTTTTCTCCAAGAGCTAATACCTGTTATTCGTGCAGAACATCCAACTCTGACAAAAATTCACTATTTTACTGATGGATGTGCTGCTCAGTATAAGAACAAATTCAATTTCTTGAACCTTTGCCATCACAGAGCTGACTTTGGGATTGATGCTGAGTGGCATTTTTTTGCTACATCGCACAGCAAAAATGTATGTGATGGAATTGGAAGTACTGTCAAGAGAGCAGCAGCAAAAGCAAGCCTACAAAGACATGTCAAAAAACAAATTTTAACAGCTGAAGACATGTACCAGTTTTGTTCCAATGAAATGAAGTCTTTAATAAAATTTTTGTATGTGTCATCAATGAAAATCAAGGAGATCGAAGAGAGATTAGAGCAGCGCTTCAGCCCTTCAATCAAGTCAACTGCAGGTACCCTAAAACTTCATAGATTTGTACCTGTGTCAATGGGGAGATCCGACAAAACCCCCCCACGAAAAAAACACCCACTGCCAAAAGCCCCGGTGACAAAACCCCCACACGAAAAAAAAAAAACACCGACAAAACCCCCAGCGACAAAACACCCACCGAAAAAAAAAACAGCGACAAAACCAGGGCCCCCAGCCTTCATTAGGTAGCCTTATAATCATTTTTCTTTTTCTTTTTCCTTGTGGGTTTGCAGCATATATATATATATAGTGTGTATATATATATATATATATATATATATATATATATATATATATATATATATATACGTAAAGAACGACGCTTGTATAGGAGAATATTCCGCGCAAGATGAGGAGAGAGAACGAACAAATGAAAAATGAGGTACCCACCCGGGATCTTCTGATTGCTGGTCAGATATGATAACCATTACACCATGAGGCCCATGGTGTAATGGTTTATCCATATCTGACCGGCAATCGGAA
The DNA here is from genome assembly GCA_023014485.1 of Bathynomus jamesi. NCBI lineage: Eukaryota > Metazoa > Arthropoda > Malacostraca > Isopoda > Cirolanidae > Bathynomus > Bathynomus jamesi. The sequence continues at coordinate 282,681 of JAJOZX010003389.1, read as the reverse complement.
GATCCAGGTTCGATTCCCGGGTGGTTACCTCATTTTTTCATTTGTTTCGTCTCTCTCCTCATCTTGCGCAGAATATTCTCCTATACAAGCGTCGTTCTTTACATTATATATATATATACAGTATATAACGTAAAGAACAACGCTTGTATAGGAGAATATTCCTCGCAAGATGAGAGAGAATGAAACAAATGAAAAAATGAGGTAACACCTGGGAATCGAACCTGGGATCTTCCGATTGCCAGTCAGATATGATAACCATTACACCACGGGCCTCACTCAATCAAATGCTGTAATTCTTCTACATATGCGCAGAAACCAATGCCCCAAGGGGGCACCTCCTGCATGCCGTACATTATATACATTCTAACTGCAAACACGCTGTATAATTAACGTAAAGAACGACGCTTGTATAGGAGAATATTCCGCGCAAGATGAGAGAGAACGAAACAAATGAAAAAATGAGGTATCATATCTGACCGGCAATCGGAAGATCACGGGTTCAATTCCCGGGTGGTTACCTCATTTTTTCATTTGTTTCGTGTTCTCTCTCTCTCATCTTGCGCGGAATATTCTCCTATACAAGCGTCGTTCTTTACGTTAATTATACTGCGTGTTTGCAGTTAGAATGTATATAATGTACGGCATGCGGGAGGTGCCCCCTTGGGGCATTGGTTTCTGCACATATGTAGAAGAATTACGGCATTTGATTGAGTGAGGCCCATGGTGTAATGGTTGTCATATCTGACCGGCAATCGGAAGATCCCGGGTTTGATTCCCGGGTGGTTACCTCATTTTTTAATTTGTTTCGTTCTCTCTCTCTCATCTTGCGCGGAATATTCTCCTATACAAGCGTCATTCTTTACGTTAATTATACTGCGTGTTTGCAGTTAGAATGTATATAATGTATGGCATGCAGGAGGTGCCCCCTTGGGGCATTGGTTTCTGCGCATATGTAGAAGAATTACGGCATTTGATTGAGTGAGGCCCATGGTGTAATGGTTATCATATCTGACCGGCAATTGGAAGATCCCGGGTTCAATTCCCGGGTGGTTACCTCATTTTTTCATTTGTTTCATTCTCTCTCTCATCTTGCGCAGAATATTCTCCTATACAAGCGTCGTTCTTTACGTTAATTATACTGCGTGTTTGCAGTTAGAATGTATATATATATTTATGATTGGTTAGGTTGTCGTAATATTTTCATTCCATCCATAAACAAATATCGGTCTTACCTAAATGTTGCATACGTTCTTCTGTAGCAAACACAATGACTCAATTCCTGGCTTCAATGCCACTATCGTGAATAAGAAAAGGCTTAGTATTTTCTCTACCAGTCATAGCCCAATCACCTGAGATTTTTAAATCATTTAAAGATACTGGATCCTTAGGTCATCCTTCCTGACGCTTTCTTTGAACATTTCTTTTTACTGTACTTAATTTTCTCATAGCAAGTCTTCTTTCTTGAGTCATGCTTTCCAATGAATCCGCGACAACGCGACTAGTATTTCCTTTGTTTGATTTGGCCTGTTGATAGTGGGGGTTTTGTCGCATTACCCTATTTCAGGGTTTTTTTCGGTGGGGTTTTGGTCACCGGGGTTTTGGCATTGGGGGTTTTGGCACCGGGGGTTTTGGCGCTGGGGGTTTTGTCAGTGGTTTTTTTTTCTTGTGGGGTTTTTGTCGTACATTCGTGTCAATGGATAGCTTAATGGTTTACCCCCCTCTCTCAGAGTGCCAAAGGAGAGCTCAAAAGCCTACTGAAGGATATTGGCACTCAGTCTGGTAGTGAAGAGGGCAGCAGTCTTCAGGGAAACACATGCACTGAAGTGAAAGTTGGGTGTTTTGTTGGATGTATAGGGTATATGGACAAGAACTGTGGTTTGGGCTGGTAAAAGACTATGATGCTGAATATGAAGATTACATTATCAATTTCCTGCATCCCTCAGGCATTGCCCCATCATATACATTCCCAACCAAAGAAGATCGTTGCCCAGTGCCAGCAAACAATATCCTTGGAGCAGTATAGGCAGGACTAAGAGGAGGAACACGTATCCAGTATATTTTCCCAGCAGAAGATATGGAAAACTTTGCAAAGGAGCATATAGATAGATTAACCTAAATTTTACTGTGTATACCGGTATGTACATATGTAGGATGTTAATTACTGTGATGTTATCCTTGTATAATATAGTCATTATATATGTATTACCTATTACTTTTTTCTTTAAGTAATGTTCAACTGTTTTGATAACTTTTATATTGTATTCATTAATAAAGGGGATTGGAAGATCCCCCATAACAACAGCCAGTTTAATCAAAGTTGTCTGATGAGTCTTGTGGCAGAGATGGAATGGGGGATATTTATTTTTGTTTAAATACCTAATACATAACAATGCATTAACAAGCAAAATACATTAAATAAATATATATAATATATATGATGAATAAAACCACGAATGAAAGGAAACACAGAATGGTGCTCAAGTGCTTTCGTCTAATGACATCCTCAGGAACACAGGAACACAGTGTTCCTGAGGATGTCATTAGACGAAAGCGCTTGAGCACCATTCTGTGTTTCCTTTCCTTTGTGGTTTTATTCATCATAAATATTTTTCACGTGTTACTTTCGTGAAATAATTTTCATATATATATACCGTATATATAATTATATATATATATATCATGTGTATGGTAGCACTCATTTATATACTTCTCTATATTCAAGCACCTATAGCTATCTAGCTCTCAGGATGTCTAGATCATGAAATGAGGCAAAATTAGATGTTTATAGTAAAAAAATACAGGAAGTTAGTATTACTTAAATTGTGTTTTGCCATGTATAATGGCCTATACACAAACTTTTTAAAGCTGATAATGATAAATAAATGATAAGGAAACATTTTTCTCATCAATGAATTTTTCTGAAATTCAGTATATATCCGAGAGGTCAAATGATGACCTCAAATATTCATTTATAAGTAAAATTTTTATTTTTTATCCTACATCAAAAACGATGTCATTTTTGGAATCTACAGATCATTCTGATTCCAAATATATATATATACGTTTATAGGGCTATGACCAACAGGAGGAAAGTTATGGCAGTTTGAAAAATGTGAGGTCAACGCTTGACCTCAAAATGACATCGCTCATGACTTTTGAACCATTGGTCAGATCAAGCTAAAAACTTGGGAATCATATTTTTTGGCCAAAATCTACCCCTGTACCAAGTTTCAGCAAAATTGAAGAGGTGGTGGTGTTGTCCATTGGTTGATCTGTCCTGGAATTACCCAAATACCTGACTCGAGAGAATGTCTATAACCTTTTGCCTATCTATATGTGCCATTTCTAAATGAATAGTTATTGCTAGCTCAACCACAAGTGGAAATGGGACTAGAACTATTGAAATCTCCCTATCTGGACTAATAAATCATTTTCCACTGTATTTTCTTGAATATATTGCTTAAACCTTTCCAACTGTTTAGGATAATAACTCTCTGGAGTTCCTCAATTAATATGGTACTTGAGAGACTTGAGAGTAGAATCATTCTTTTGCAAGGAGATAATCTTGATATCATCAAACAAAGGTTGACATTTGGCAGTTTCCACTACCATACATTCTGAAGTAATGTCCTCATCATGAGGGAACTGGAATATTGGCAAGGGTTTTAAAGCCTCAACCACTTTACCTTGGTACCGAAGATAATTTCTTGAAAAATCTAACTCCAAAGGAGCAAGTGACAAGAAATTTGCACCTAGCACAAAACAGTATGAAAGTGAGTTATCTGCAACTATGGTAAAGGGATGGTTCTGGATAACCACTTCAGAACCAATGGATACTGTGAGCTTGATATACTTGGTTACCATAGTCTGTTTAGCTCCAATACCCTGGACTCAAACCATTAATTCATTAGAATCATTGTCTTCTAAAGAGACAAGCTCTTTCCAGGTAAAATCAGAAATTAGGCTAATTTCTGCACCTGAATCTAACAAGACACAAAATGTCTTTCTGTGACACTTTACTGGAACTACTGAACTAGACAAGGATGAGTGGGCACAACTGAAATGAACCTTTAAGTCTAGTACCCTAGCTGTAAATTCATTTCTTCATCCGCCTCAAATTCAATTTCTGTCTGGAAGTATACAGAATCTTGAACAGGTTCCACAGTTGAATTCCCTGTATTGTTGTGTTCTACTTCAAGACACTCCATTATATGTAAATTACATTTCTTGAACTTTTGTCTCAACTAACAGATTATAATGAACTCCCCCTAGACATTGTAGATGGACTGTTTCCCTAGATTCCTTATCAATTCTTTTTCCACACTGGTAAACTAGTGGTTTGTTAGTGCCAAAATGCACTAAAACATCAACATGATACAAGTTACAAAATGCCAATAACATCTCTGGAGAAGTAACTTGACCTGGAAGTTTCATTAAATTCAACCTTTTCTTTACTGTGGCATTCATCTTGATGCCATATTTAGCTGGATTTCGAATAACTGCCTCAACAGGCTGTTGTCACAACTGTCGGGACAGGATGATTGGGCGCTGGCGATTTGGCGCGGCCGTTTGGGCAGCAACCTATTTTGCCGACGGATGTTTTGGCACTGGGAAAAAAATATGATTGATTCGTCATTATGCAAAGGTATAACTCAAAAAAAGTTAAAACTGTAATGTAAGTTTATTTTAAAATTAGGTAGGCCTATAGCTTAAAATTTTTTAAAACTTGCATGTAACTTTAATTAAAAATTAGGTAAGTAAAATTTTAACTAGTTCTTCATTTGGTAATTTGGTCATTTGGTGCCAGCCAACGCGAGTTGATATGAAAACTAACATATGTATTTGACCTTGAAACTCAGTGTGTCTACAGTTTCAGTTGTGTTTGCCGGGGGTGCGCTGCCACAAGTGTTTCGTTCTTTTGCCTTCATTTTTGTTATATTTTTTATCTACCTACCATCATTTATTCATATGATGGCTGAGCAAGTATTAACGAAACGGGGTAAAGAAAAATTTGCGCATAATGGATTCCTCTACGTCTTTCACAAAGCAAGCACAGCCGACAGTGAGTTGAAATTTTGGCGTTGTGAGCAAAAATATCGGTGCAAAGCAAGGCTGCATACTAAAGCTGGAGAGGTGGTAAGGGAGCTGAACAGCCATTCACATGAAGCCTATGCTGCACAAGTAGAGGTTGCACTTGTCAAAACTAATATAAAAAAGAGAGCAGCGGAGACTCTTGAGTCACCAGCTGTAGTTATTAATGAATGTTCGACAAACATATCCCAAGCTAGTCTAGTGGCCATTCCTAATACATCCGCTGTGCGGAAAATAATAGGAAGAAAACGTAATTCAATGAAGAACACCCCCGCCGATCAGACTGATTTACAACAATTAGTTTTGCCAGAATGCTACAAAATATACGTCCCTCAGCCAGGAGTGGAAGAAAATTTTTTAGTGTGTGATAGTGGACCACACCCCGATCGGATATTAATCTTCGGAAGAGCGAGTTGGAACCTTTATCAAAGAACACTAGACAGGGAAGACCGCACAAACAATCATGCAGAAGCAGCCCACCGTCGATTGCAATACGAACTTGGCATGCAACATCCCACAATATGGAAATTAATAGATGGACTGCGTAAAGTACAGAAAAGTAGAGATGCATATTATGAATGGTTAGTAGCTGGACATGAACCACCTCAAAAGCTAAAGAAGTATAGAAATGCAGATACAAGAATACAAGAAATTGTTCATAGATGTGAAAACATAGATGCTGTCGAGTACTTGAGGGGCCTTGCTCATAATTACCAAATGAATAACTAGTTAAAATTTTACTTATCTAATTTTTAAATAAAGTTACATGACAGTTTTAAACAAATTTAAGCTATAGGCCTACCTAATTTTAAAATAAACTTACATTACAGTTTTAACTTTTTTTGAGTTATACCTTTGCATGATGATGAATCAATCATATTTTTTTCCTAGCGGCAAAACGTCTGTCACCAAAAGGGTTGGTGCCCAAATGGCCGTGCCAAATCGCCAGTGCCCAAACAGCTGCGCCAAAACGTAGCATACCCCACAACTGTAAACAAGAATCAGGGGAATTCTTTTCCTGACAAATTTTTAAGGCATGCCGCAAACATTCCACCATGGCACCATCACCACCATCAAGCTTGAAATGAATCAACAATCCCTTGGGCAGGATTTCTGGAATCCCACTATCAGTTTGTTCAATGGTGTGGCAATGTTCCCTTCAAAGGGTATCTGCTGCTAGATTATCTTTACCAGGAGTATACCTCAATTCAAAATCAAAATTGGCTAGATCTTCTAGAGTCCTAGCAAGTCTATGATTGACCAGCCTCAGGTTATGTAAATACTGGAGAGCTTGATGATCAACATTTTGAATGAAAGGAACCCCATACAAAAAGGCTCTAAAAGTTTTGACTCCCCAATGCATAGCAGCCAATTCTCTTTCTGTTACTGAATATGCTCACTGGGGCTTAGAAAATGTCATTGAGGTGTATGCTATAACACGGACTTGACCATTCTGTTCTTGAGTTAAACAAGCTCCTGCACCAATGCCAGATGCATCAACCCAAAGGTTGATTTTTTCTGCATTCTCACTATAATCTGGAAAAGCCAGTTCAATTTCTTTTTGCATTTCTGACTTAAGGGCCTCAAAAGCTTGCTCCATTTCTGGAGTCCACTGAAGTAAAGAACAACTAGGCCAACCTGTAATTTCTGAGAGGTTTTGCTAGCAATACTTGAACAATGTGGAAGAAACTTCCTCTGGAAATTCACCAAACCAAGGAACTCTCTAAATTCTCAAATATTGTTGGGCTTTGAAAAATTCTTGACTTTTTCAACATAACTGGGTGATTTTGTTAACCCCTTTTCACTGACAATGTGCCCAAGGAATGGAACACTAGACTTGAACCAATTACACTTTGAAGGCTTGATTTTTATACCATGTTCCTGAAGAACTTTAAGAACACTCTACTAACTGGAGATGGGCACCAAAAGTCTTTTCCATAATTAAAATATCATCAATATAGACAATTACATTTTTCCTTGAAAAATTCTTGGGAATCTCCCGCATTTCTCTCTGGAAAGCTGCTGGAGCATTTTCAGGCCAAAGCTCAATTTGTTAAACCTCCAGTGCCCATGGGGAGTGGAAAATGCAGTGTAGTCTCTACATGATTCCTGAATTGGCATCTGATAATAACCTCGGACTAAGTCCAAGGTTGTAAAGATCTTAATATCCTGTAAACTATAGACTGCATCTGTAAGATTTTCCATTGGAAATCTGTTAGGTTTTGTAACTTTATTTAGTTTCCTGTAGTCCACACACAAATGTATGGACCCATCTGGCTTTGTAATAGATACTACTGGAGCACTCCATGGTGAGTTAGTTGGCTCAATGATACTCAACTTATGGAGTTCTTGACATTGATTTTCCACTGCTTGGGCCACTGGTTCTGGAAATCTTCAAGGTCTCTGATAAATTGGGGTCTCATCATATAATTCTATCCTGTGGGTAGTCATGTATGCTTCTCCTACATCAGAATCTCCTTGACTTAAAACAGTTTTATATTTCTGGAACACTTGATCCACTTTACTTTTCTGATTATCACTAATATCCCCTAGATCAATTTCTTGATACATTCATTCATCAGTCCACTCTTGTATACCCAACTGAGGGCTTTCATCTTCCTCATCACTATTCACTTTATCAGCATCCATGCCTCATAAAACCCTATCAACAGTATCTGGATTGCACGTTTCACTGTCCTCATCAATATACATTTCTACAATACAAATGACCTAGTACATCCCCTATCTTGATTTTACCTAGAGGCTTCCCTTCACTACTTAACAGAACTGAGGGATTCTCTAAGTCAATTATTCCTGGAACTCCTGAAACTTTTTCCTTTAAATGACTGCTCTCAATTCTACCATCATAGAACAAGGACTGTGGGTTACTCGAACAATGACAACTAGAACTCTGTAAGGAGTTACTCAGTTCTATATGTTCCCAACAGATGGGGACTTGAATTGGCCCACAATCATTGCTATGCATATTCTGAGCAGCCAGACATTGAACTGCATACACATATTTCCTACATTGCCTATTTCTGGTTCCTAAATAAATATGCCAACTTGAATCATCCCCAAATCTACCTGAAATTTTTCTATTAAATAAATCTATTCTTGACCCATTTTGTAGTAAAAAATCCTGTCCCACAAATATCAAATAATCCTTATCCAGACTCTCAATAACTGAGAACTCACATGGTATTAGGGATATATCGTGTGCTAATTTCTAGAATCACCTTACCTACTGGGTGGAAAACTGAATCTTTCCCTATTCCTCGAATAATACATGAGGGAGCTGGTTTCCTGGGTAATCCCAAATCTCTGACCAACTCAGCAGTAACTAGATTAACCTGAGCCCGTGTATTTACTAGAGCCTTGACTGTTTTGGATTCCACTACAACATCCAAAATCATAACATCAGATGGTTCAAGTTCCGCAAACTGAACTTTTCTGATCTCAATCCTATCAATACCTGGGTGTGACTCATTTGTTTCTTGAGAACCCAAGCTAGAAACCTGATCTAGAAAATGCTGAGCATTCAACTTCTCACCATCATCTATGGGTTTGATAATTTGGTCCACCTGGATATCATGATTAGGGGCAGTGTCAGTGTTTCCTGGAACTTGATCAATATTACTATTAATGTTTGAGTGGTGTTCATGATTGTGTTCAGGGACTAAATCTATTTGAGTCTCCAGAGTTTCCCTGACAACCCCGGAGATACCTAGTTTCCTTGACTAGAAACTGGGACTGGACTGTTCTCTTCATTAGACCCAGGTGTCCTACTTGGGATTCCAGAATGGGAAGGCCTATGACTAGAACAAAACATTCCTGGATGACTATCATTACACACAGAGCAAGAATACTCCCTAGATTGGTGATTACCATTATTTCTTGATCTAATTTGTGGACAATCTTTTACAAAATGTTCTAGACAACCACAAACCAAACACACTCCTAATTTTCTTCGACAGATTTCCTCAGTATGTCCAATTTTGGTACACCAATGACATCGAGTCAGTGGCCTAGCTGAGGCAGGTTCTGAGGACCTTGAAACCGATGCAGATCTGGGTGGTTTGGGTTGTCCACCATTTGAATTATGGGTCATTCCATGTCGTTCAATGGCGAAAAAAACGTGACCCATCACCAATGTTTTTGAAAATTGGCACACTTATAGATCTCTGTCAGAAAAATAGAATGACGCTTCTTTCAACACTCTAGGTCATATGGTCCTGGAGATATGGCCCTTCGAATTTTGTAAAAAAAGGTCAAACCATATATCAACATGAAATATCTCAGCTCCTACTGCACTTACAGAGACCATTTAAACACCATTTTAAAGCTCTTAAGCAGATCTACAACTTTGTTTCTATTCATATTTTACCTCAGTGGTCAAAAAAAAAAAGTTGATCTTATTTTTGACCTTTGGCCTTGTGTAGGTCATTTGATGTCACAACCAATTTTTTCCTCCTTTCACCGAGTTTTGGGTACACATGTCTACCTTAACCTAAAACAAGATTTTTAGTGTTGATTAAGTTAATATAGACACTACAGCCATTTCAGTGGACCATACCCACCTCCATTTTGACCAAGTACCTTTTTCCACCAAACTTTCAAGCACCGTATCTTTGGAACCGTTTTAGCTAGTGTTGAGAAAAATACCATTAGATTTTTCTTACTGATATATATAATGTCTGCTAATTTTCAAAAAAATTGGTAATTATCTAACCTAACCCAATTATTTGGTCAAATAAGTATCCAGCCCTATTATAAAATTTTTTTTTTTTTGTATATTTCAGAGAATTATATAATATAGGTAATTTAAATTACATAATTAATTAATTTATATGGACATTCAAAAGTGTGAAGAACTTCGAACCTGCTATCCTGTTTAAAGGTAAAGCTATGTACATATATAAGTACCTTATACTAGGCTATAGGTACTACCCTATAGAATAAGTTCAGTTTTAAGAGTTAGAGGAGTTTTAATAGAATTACTTAACTTTGTGTATTTATTCATTGTGTACAACAGTATGTACCCATGTGAAAACAAGCTTATTTAAACCTTGGAGCAAGGATTTTTTTGGCACCTGTATTTATTCCAATCTGTAAATCAAACTGCACATTTTTTCTTCTTGTAGACCTCTAAAACAAGATCAGTAGGTCCCAAATTTTATTTGTGCCATCTAAGCAAAAATAACTTTTAACAGGGTTGGATACAATGAATAATTATAATTGTATTTTTAATTAATTGAGCCTAATTTCCATTAACTGTAATTGATTCAAAATAAAATAAAAAAAGTAATTTTAAGTGATTTTTGAGCTATAACTGATGTAATTGATCAATTCATGTCAATTGTTAAAAATTATACCCCTAGATCTGTCAGTCATACATCATCCAATGAAAATAAACCTTTGATAATTTATTTAGTTACCATATACTTAGATATTGATATATATTTTTATAGATATACAGGGTGGGCGGAAAGTAGCTCCCTAATTTAAATTACATATAAATTATGTATAAATTGTGATTGTATTGTTATATTGTTATGGTGTGTTCTCTAAAGTGGTACAATTGTAACGTTCATTTTTTTTTTTCATTTCAGATTGAAGGGTAACATGGCTGAGCGTTTAACACTGCAGGAGCGTGCCCAGTTGGCGGCACGGTACGAAGTTTGGCAATCTGTTGTTCGAGTTCAAAGATGGTGGCGGGCCATTCACGGACCACGTGCCCAAGTGGACCCGAAAACAATCAAGAACTGCCACTCGAAGCTCATGACCACAGGGTCTGTGGCAGATGTTCGAAGATGTGGTCGCCCTTCGACATCCAGGGCCCAGGAGACGGTGCAGGCAGTTCAGGAAATGTTCGCACGGAGTCCACGAAAGTCAACTCGCCAGGCAGCTTGGGAAAGTGGACTCTCCCGCTACTCAGTGCGAACTGTGCTGAAGGAGGAGCTGAACTGCATGAAGACTGGCCCCATCTCTTCCGCAACATCCTCTGGAGTGACGAGGCGGTGTTCCACGTCGGAGGCTTTGTCAACCGCCACAATTGCCACTACTGGGCAGGAGAGGATCCCATGGTTACCACTGAAAAACGGCAGAATAGGTTCAGTGTAACGGTGTGGTGTGGTATGACCTCAGATCAGGTTGTGGGCCCGTTCCTTCTGCACAACACCATGAATGCTGAGCAGTACCTTGCTATGTTGCGAAACGAGGTCTGGCCGGTTGTCAGCACATGGGAGAACATCGACGATCTGATATTTATGCAAGATGGCACCCCTCCGCACTTCGCTCTTGTTGTCCGTGAGTGGCTGGATGCCCACTTCCCTGGGCGTTGGATGGGTCGTCGTGGTCCACATCAATGGCCAGCCAGGAGCCCCGACTTGACCGTGCGACTTCTTTCTTTGGGGGTGGGTAAAGGAAGAAGTCTACCACACCAAACCGAGGACATTGGAAGAACTGGAGGACCGAATTCGGGAAGTCATGTCCTCCATCCCGCCGGAGTTCCTGCTAAAGTCAGTGGACGCCATTCCTGGGCAGCTCCAGAAGCTGGTGGAAGGAGTTGGAGCCCACATTGAATTTTAGAGAAAACCTACCATGTATGCCTACCTTTTCATATTATTTCTTCTGAAATAAATGGATAATATACGTATTTTTTTACCAATCCAAAATAGGGAGCTACTTTCCGCCCACCCTGTATATTTATTTTAGATATATATTTAGAGATATAGAATAGATACTTATATTTGTGTAATTGTAATTGATTCAGACAAAATTGCAATTGATCTTGAAATTGTGAAGTACAATACTAACTACCTATAATTAATTTGAAGAAAAATAAAAAAATTGTAATTATTTCCATTTTGTGTAATTGAACCCAACCCTGGCTTTTAAGCTACATATGTTTTTTTTTCTTTTTAGATAAACAGCAGTTTGAATATGGGCAGGTTCTGTTGTGACCCATTTAAAAAACACAAAGGAAAAGTGAAAAAAGGCATTCGTGCATTGACTAAAAATTTGATCGATCAAAATCCTGAATTGAAACTAAAAATAATCATAAAGCATGTGTAACCTGTCAAAATATACTAGCAAATCGTCCATCCCCAATGCCTGAATGTGAACCACTTGAAAAATCACCATCCACCTCATCAAGTACCCCATTTCATGCAGTGACTCAGATGATACAGAACTGGAGATTCTTCAACAACTAAGAGAGAAATTTAATCAAGTGACAAGTCGAAGTGAAAAACTGACAATTCTTACTATCCTACCAAAAAGATGGACACAAGTAAAGATCAGAGGAGAATTTAAGTGCTCAGATTACATGGCTAGGCAAGCAAAGAGTTTGGTGAGGGAGAAGGGAGTGCTTTCAACTCCTAATCCACATTTGGGGAAATGCCTGAATAGTGAAACTGCTACCAAAGTAATTGACTTATAAATGTTTATTGTATCATTTATTATCTATTAATTATATTTCCTATTTAGGTTAGTGTCTTTGCATTCCTATTTAAATTTGAGTCTTATTAGGCAGGACTAGTCTCTTATTATAGGTTTTTCTTTCTTACTGTTTGCTGTTGAATAATGATCTCAGTTTTTGTCTAAGGTCAAATCTTTGGTAGGATAAATAATTACCTTGAAAGGCATATACAAATACTTTATTATTATTATAAATGTAACAATAATGGCTTCCATAAAATATATTGTAAATACCTAATAACTGCCTTTTTTAAATATAAAGTTATGTTGATGCCTCTTTTTTCATGGTTTCACCCATCTAGACAAGAATTGGTTCTTATAACTCAACTGGTAAAAATAAAGGAATAGGTTATTTTAATATACATATTAAGAGGCAAATTGTCTTAAAAATAGCAGACATTAATGTCTGCTATTTTTAAGACAATTATAGATATCAGTGAGACAAATCTAATGGTACTTTTCTCAACACTCTAGCTCAAACAGTTCCAAAGAAACAGCACTCCAAAGTTTGGTAGAAAAAGGTACTTGGTCAAAATGGAGGTAGGTATGGTCTACTGAAATGGCTGTAGCGTCTATACTACTTAACACAAAATCTTGTTCTAGGTTAAGGTAGACATGTGTACCCAAAATTGGGTGAAAGGAGGAAAAAATTGGTTGTGACATCAAATGACCTACACAAGGTCAAAGGTAAAAATAAGATCAACTTTTTTTTTTTACCACTGAGGTAAAATATGAATAGAAACAAAGTTGTAGATCTGCTTAAAAGCTTTAAAATAGTGTTTAAATGGTCTCTGTAAGTGCAATAGGAGCTGAGATATTTCATGTTGAAATATGGTATGACCTTGGAAATTGACCTTTGTTACAAATTTCGAATGGCCATATCTCTGGAACCAAATGACCTAGAGTGTTGAAACAAGTGTCATTCTGTTTTTCTCACCTAGATCTATAAGTGTGCCAATTTTCAAGAAAATCGGTGATGGTCACGTTTTTTCAACCCAAAATTCTGTTGAACTGACATGGAATGACCTTTAAAATAATACAATCTAGGATTCTTACCATACCTTCTCCACATTTTTCCTTTATTTCTATTTAAATTCCTTGACCAGTTATTATTCTTATGGTTTCTTTCATCCTGTTGATTTTCCCCCTAGGCTAGGTAGGTTAATAGACAAAAACGTGCAAAAGCTATATAGGTCAAAGCCTTCTTTAAACGTTGTGGGTCTGGGGAACGCGGGCCTGACGTGAAAAATAGTTTAAAACACCAGCCTGTGGTAAAAAATAACTTAGACATCTTTAATTGTAACGCGCATGGTATTAGAAATAAATTAAACAAATTTAAGGCGATAATTTATTCCAGCAACTATGATATAGTTGCTATCACTGAAACATGGTTAAATACCGTGACTTGGGACTTGTTGGGGGAACTTGATATACCAGGTTTTAAACTCTTTACTAATGATAGGTTACATAGGTTTGGTGGTGGCATGTTGCTGTACATTCGTAATTCCCTTAGGGCTATCGAGGTTAAGATAGATTTTCCAGCAGCAATTAATGCGATATGCATTGAAGTTAGGGTGCGTAGTATTAGTTTTAATTTTGTTCTTGTTTATAGACCTCCCATTCAACCATTCGACACCGATAGTAGATTTTACTCACTTCTTGGTAACTTTATTGACAACCGGAATAGTATAATTGTTGGAGACTTTAACTGCCCTAATGTTAATTATGACACTTTTACTGGTAATGAGGAGGGTTTGAGATTGATTGAGTTTATGGAAGATAACTTTTTATGACAGATGGTAACCGAACCAAGGTGCGGTGATAATATTTTAGATTTGGTGATGATGAATGGCGAGAATATAGTCAAAGGTTTAGAAGTAGGCAAGAGTTTAGGATGTAGTGATCATCAAATTCTTAGGTTTAAGTTATTGATAGAAAACACTAAGGATAGTAATGTAATAGAAGTCCCTGATTTTCCTAGGGCTAATTTTGATAGTTTTGCGGATAGGATGAGAGTAGTGGACTGGGATAACTTACTTATGGGTAATGACACAAGTTTAAAGAAAGTTTTAGGAATACTGAAAGGGAGTTTATTCCTCATAGGACCAAGCGCACTAGAAATCATGGTAAGCCCAAGTGGTGGACTAGAGAAATAGGCGAGTTCATAAACGAGCGTAATAGAGCGTATAGACTTAATAAGTACAATGGCACGACAGCTAACTTTAATAGATATATCGAGCTTAGCAATCAAGATAAAGGATCAGTTAGGAATGCTAAGCGTAATTTAGAAATACTTATAGCTGCGGATAGTAAACATACTCCAAAAAAGTGTTTTGAATACATTAGTAATCGTAAGCCAGTAAAAGATAACATAGGCCCTCTAGTGGATGTTAATGGCGCTTTGGCTTGTGATGATCAGGCGATGGCAGGTATTTTCAATAACTTTTTTATGACAGTTTTTACCATAGAAGACGTAAATAATGTACCCGACGTGGACGATATCATTCCATTTAGTAGCAAGACTATTTTGGATGAAATAACTGACGAGGGTGAGATTGCGCATTATATCGATAGACTAAAAGTTAGCAAGGCTCCAGGCCTGCCGTTTTTTATCCCAGACATTTGAAAAATTTGAAAGACATTATCGTAGGCCCCTTAACAAAGATTTTTAATCAGTCACTCGAAACGATGATTATTCCTGAAGACTTCAAATTAGCTAACATCACACCTATTTTTAAAAAAGGTGGCTGCGCAATAGCTAGCAATTATAGGCCCATTAGCTTAACGTCAATTGTCGGCAAACTTTTGGAATCCGTAGTTAGGGATCATATATCGATCACTTAGAAAGTAGGGATTTGATTAATAGTAGTCAGCATGAGTTTCAACGCCATAGGTCTTGTTTAACTAATTTGTTAGAATTTTATAACGAAATAGTGCGCGAATACGATAGGCATAGAGTGGCTGATGTTATTAATTTAGATTTTAAAAAGGCATTCGATACAGTTCCGCATAGGAGATTAATTGTGAAGGTCAAAGCGCACGGTATACGCGGTCAGGTAGCTAACTGGCTAGAAGAATGGCTTCGTGCTAGGAGGCAGAGGGTCGTAGTTAATGGTAGTGAATCGGGGTGGTTGGATGTAAGTAGCGGTGTCCCACAGGATTTAGTGTTAGGCCCAGTGCTATTCATAATTTACATTAATGACATAGATGTAGGATTGACTAGTAATGTGTCAAAATTCGTGGATGATACTAAAATAGGCGGTAAGGTTGTTAATGAGGATGATAGAAATAGGATTATGAAGTGGACGGATAAGTGGAAGATGCAATTTAAAGTAGACAAATGTAAAGTTTTGCATATAGGTTCTCGTAACAATAATTACATGTACGCGATGGATGATAGGGAGTTAGCAAGCGTTGATGAGGAAGTAGATTTAGGCGTACACATATCTAAGGATTTAAAGGTTAGGAACCAGTGCCTGGAGTCTTGCGCAAAAGCTAATAGGATGTTAGGCTTCATAGCGTGTAATTTCGAATTTAAATCGAAGGATATTATATTGCCCCTTTACAAGTCCCTAGTCAGGCCTCATTTAGAATATGCCATTCGGTTTTGGTGCCCATACTTGCGTGAGGATATTGATAGGTTAGAAAGGGTTCAGCATCGTGCAACAAGCCTTATGAAGATAGGATTAGAGTTAGACCTGTATTCACTCAAAACTAGGAGATTAAGGGGGGAGCTTATTGAAGTTTTCAAAATCATTAATAACATCAATAACGTAAATTTCGACAAATTGTTCACTTTCACTAATAACAATAATACTCGTAATAACAGATTTAAGTTGCGTGGCAGATGTTTCATTACTAATATCGCTAAAAACTTCTTTACGTTTAAAGTAACTGATAAATGGAATAATCTTCCCATCAGTTGTGAACTCTACCAGCGTTAATATGTTTAAGAACCGTTTAGATAGGCATTTTAAAAATATTAATGTTGTTTAATATAATAATGAAACAATCCCCCTTTTCCCTCTCCCTCATTAAAATTATTAACGTTGTTTAATATAATAAAACAATTAGCAACAGGAGCTCTTGGGGTGGTGATCGAGGATGAGCCTGTTGACAATAATGCCAGCTTGTGACATGCCAGTGTGTGATGCCAGCAAAAAAAAAAATAAAATAAAATATTAGACTAACACGATCGTAGATGTAGCTCATAGCATAAACTAACCCACTTTTTGTTTTACTTTACCTACTTTTTTTTTTTCCTTCTTATCCTCTCCTTACTTGCATGTCTGTAGTTTGCATGGTATGATAGTGAGTTAAGACTGTGTTTGCATGGTTTGTAAGCATTCTTATTTTACTTCTTTTCATCTTTCACCCCTTTCCTATTCTCTCCGACTATTTTTCTGACTTGTTGGCAGTGGCCAACTGATGATGATAGTGAGCCTTTATTTCTCTTTTTCTGAATGAATGTTAACCCATGAGTGATAGGTGTTGCTACTTAATTAACTCACTCTCTTCTCTTAACCCCCTACTCTTTCCTTTCTCTCGGGCTAACCTTAGAGTGGATCTTTGGGTCTTTGTTAGCCTTAGCTTCTGTAGAAGTGGATCCTCGGATGCTTACACGGGAAACACATCAGTGGTTTGGTTCAATTGTTTCCCTGAAGTCTCTGAGACCTCCATAGTAATAATATCCAGAATGTGACCAACCAACTTTTTTACCATGTAAGGTTTTACTTTGCATTATTACTCTGGACAACTGCTGAGACATAGTGGGAGGAATCCTTTCTAGAAATTTCCACTGAAGTTCTTTACAAGTCTCAAGGGTCTTACTTGGAAAAGCATATCTAACCAGTTTCCAAATGTGCTGCAAACACATCCAAAGATTCACCAATATTCAATGTAGCACTATTAATGTCAGCCAGCCTACCAGCAGTCATGTTTCTCTTAACTCTATGATACCATTTGAACAGCCTATGTTTCATCTCATCATACTCAACTCTGCAGCCTCCATATGTATTATACACGTCCTTGATTTTTCCTTTCAGTAATTTCCCTAGATACTGTACCTGTCCAATCCCTACATTCACATGAAAAAACGGGGAGCACAGTGACGTTCGAAAGCCTCTAAATACTTAGCTAAGGAAATACCTAACTCAATATCATATTCATCTAGATATGGAGAATGGTTTATACCAGTACCTCCTGCGGGAGCTACAACAATGGAATCATCAGTCATCTGATGACTCTGAATCAGGAAGGGAGTCACTTCTGGATGACCTTTCATGTTCTGGAACTGGTGATGAGGTTCTAGGTGATTTGACCTCCTTCTTGGGCCTCCCTTGAGTTCCTACTTCAGGCAGCTTTTGCTTTCCCTCCATCTGCTCTACCTTTTGTTGCCAATACTTTTTCTTAAGATAAAGCTCATCATTTTCATTAGCCAAGCGATAAGTCTCCTCCATCAATTCATTAAACTTGGCTTTCCATTCTTTATCTAATTTTTTCATAGCTTCAACTTGTTCTGTAAGTTGGGCCTTTAATTGAAGAATCTGCTCTTGGAAATCTTGACTTTCTGCCATGGTCACTGAATAACTTTCTGGCTCTACCAGCAAAAGTGGTTTCCTGGGTCTGGGCACCAAAAATAATGTTGTGGAAAAACTGGAGAACCCACCTGGATTTGACTCTGGAAACAGTTCTTCCTATGGTAAGAATCCAATTCTACTGGCCAGCCACAAAGTACATGCAAAGTGAATAGACTGGAAGGCAGGAGATGAAGCTGGACTCGAAAATCTTTTCCCAAGCAGTAACATTGGACATCAAGTGAGCAAGGATAATTCACAAAAATGTCAAGCAGGAAGAGCAAGACCACCACAGTGCATTCAAGTGCATTCTCCCCATAATGTAACATTAGGGTCATTCCATGTCAAGTCAGCCACCTAAAACACTC
Source organism: Bathynomus jamesi (assembly GCA_023014485.1). NCBI lineage: Eukaryota > Metazoa > Arthropoda > Malacostraca > Isopoda > Cirolanidae > Bathynomus > Bathynomus jamesi. Next base: position 264,164 of record JAJOZX010003389.1, on the reverse strand, counting down.
ACCCCTTTCAATTTTGCTCATATTTGGCACAATAGCAGATATACATGCCAAACTTAAATTCCCAAATTATTAGAGCTGACTGACCTTTGGTTACTGAGATACAAGGTCACAAAGTTGTGACATTTTGACATTTTTTGCGTTAAATGACTATTTTCAAAACGGTGTAACTAAAACACTATTAAAGCTAGAGCATTGATTTTGGTCTCATTTTAAAGCTCTTTAGTAGCCCCTTGTTTATTGTCTCTTATTAAATATCTCTACTGTGAAAAATAAAAAAATCCCTTCAAAAGTTAACCTTTGATCTTGAATAAAAAAAAAAACCTTCTCCTAAAAAATTCAATTTTTTTACATTAATACCTTGAGTCATGTACAACAAAATCCCAAGAAGCTGTAAGTGGCTGATAACTAGTTCAATGTATAAAAAATAATGAATTCAAGCAACATTTTGAAAAAAGTCATTTTATACAAAAATTGTCAAAAAGTCATGACTTTGTGACCTTGTATGTCAGTAACCATTTTTGTCTAAGGTCAGCTCAATCTCTTACAAATACAACCCATATCTACATACTATCTGCAGCCTTCTACAAATGAGCAAATGCTTATTTTTAAATATTTGTTCTTTACCCACCTCACCTACAGGTATGTTGTGCATGTATGTGATGGTTTTCAGTAGTTGACAAGATTCTTGTGGGCCACCCAATTTATTGTGATTTCTAGAAGAGAAAACAATTTTTAATGTATACCTAGATAGCTACCTAATTAACAAATACAAGTAACATATTAAAATGTACATACAATATGTATAGGTATAGTGCTCATTGATTTCTATTTATCACAACTTAAAATGTATGTAGTGTATATATAGTTACATGACCATTTTAATTTTGAATTCTTACCTTTCTGTGCTGTAGATCTGCCAAAGCTTTGGATGCCTTCAAAGTAACTTCTTTGCAAATCCTGTATGTTCATCCATTAGTAGTAGATGCCTCAACTTGTGTTAGAATAAGTGCAAAAAAACTTCACTTTTTTCTACGTGAAGGTCAAAATATGAAAATAAAAACCCACTCTAATAGACAGAGTTTATTTCCACGACAGTTTCGACGCCCACTGGCATCCTCCTCGGGTGGATACAGAAACACGAATGAACCAAAACAAGAGGGAAAAACAGTCCAGGGACCGACCATTAAGAAATTCGCACCTAGGTTAGATCCCATTCTCCCGACACCGGAAGGGCATTTTCATTAAGTACATTCGCGCAAATTTAAAACTATCTTCCTGTTCTAAACATACAGATTCTATTATATTTTTCTTACATAATTATTGAATTTATTATTAATTTTATTACATTTAATATTGCATAATTATTTATTACAGAAATTATAAATTTATTATTACATTGGTTATTACATTATTGTTTATTATACAGAACTTATAAACCGAAAAGCAAATGAAAAAAGCCGATTAGGAAACAATCCAGAGAAATTCACACCTAGGTTAGATACCATTCTCCCGACACTGGAAGGGCATTTTATTACAGGGTCCACTTATAAGTACATTCCCACAAATTAAAACTATCTTCTTGTTCTATACATACAGATTCTAATATTTTGACATAATTACTGCATTTATTATTACATTTACATTTTTTTAACATTTATTATTATTACCTTTACCCTAATTATTAAATTTATAATATTACCTTTATTATTACATCTGTTGCATTTATATTTACTGTATTTCCACATTTATTACTTCCATTATTACATTTACTAAAGGCGAGTAAGGAAACATTCCAATCCAGAGACATTTAAGAAATTCACACTTAGGTTCGAACACGTTCCCACGACTCCGTAAGGGATTTTTTTGACCAAGAATCTCATTAAAGGGTCTAACTTATAAGTACCTTCGCACAAATTAAAATTATTTACTTTTTCTATACACACAGATTCTATTATTTTTCTTTTGGCATAATTATTACATTTATAAAGTACCTTACTTGATTCCCAATCTATAGCATGATTATTTTGGCTGGCGTGATAAAAAATGGCATTATTAGTATTACAACTTCTGAAGGCATATTTGTTTTGGTTCATTCATGTTTCTGTATCCACCCGAGGAGGATGCCAGTGGGCGTCGAAACTGTCGTGGAAATAAACTCTGTCTATTAGAGTGGGTTTTTATTTTCATATTGTGTTAGAATATCTGAATATGGTAAGATTAATTCATCTGGTCGACCAGGATACACAAATGATGGGTTTGGGCCATGAGGATGAAGGAATGTGACTTTTACTTCTCTATTCTCTGGTATCTTTTCCAGCACATATGCCACCCACCAATGGCCATCATATGCAGCAGTAACAAAACCATGTATTTTCTCCTCAGTCACAACTTCTTCCTTTTCAGTAACTTTCTCAATATTTGAATAATCTGATAATGAATAATGTTTAACCTTAAGAGAAGTCAATGAAACTGGCTGTAAATGGTGTAATTTCTGTGTACCAGCAATAGTCCTTGCAGTTGAGTGTCTTTCTTGGAGAAGTTGGCTTTCCTCTTCATGCTCTTTATTGGTTGAAAAATGACATTTTATATTTACAATATTTTCACTTGCAAATGTATATAACTGTTCTGCAGTAAGGATCTGTTCATCATAAGGTCATTGTAGACTAGCTTTTGCAGCTAATCTCTTAACTGTGCCTCCAACACCATCACAGGGTCCCTTTCCATGACTTGTTGCAAAACAAATTCCATTCTGCCTCAATTCCAAAATCATCTCTGCGATGACAAAGATTCAAAAAGTTTTTGCAGTTCTTATACTGTCCTGCACACCCATCTGAAAAGTAAATTATTTTGTGGATGGAACCGATGGATGAGATATTATCTTTTAGGAATTTTATCAGATGCTTTTGAAACAAATGTACAGCAACTGTGTTATGGATGTTACACTCTGAAATAATAACAAAGCTAAGGTGAGCAATCTCATCTTCCTTTTTATAGTAAATAACAAATGGATGTAGAGTAGCCATCTCATTGTTCCAGTGAAAGCTCTGAACCTCATCTTGAAGAATAAAGGAATAATTTTCAGCAAAATCACACACAGCAAGGACCTCACCATCTTTCAAAGACATTTTTGTTTCACGGTAATAAGTTGCTTCCATCTTTGTCTTGAAGTCATGTATCTGGTATTCTTTCAGTTGGTTACAGAATTGGTCAATATATTCATCTGTATTCAGTTCTACTGATTCAAGATTTGACCGATCTGTATTGGTCCACTTTTTAAAATTTATGATATCAATGAAAATGTTTGTAAATATGTCCAGTAGTCTGTTTTTTAAATCTGATGGATCTCCACATTGTTCACATTGTCTGAGGCAGCATTTCTGTGAGGCAGGATTGCATTCCATAAAGGCAACACAATGACGTACATTCTTAATAGGTGTGTCATCATTTGCAGTTAGTTTTTCTAATTCAGCTCCTACAAACATAAGTTTGGCATTCTGATGAATTGTACAGACACATACTGAGTGAGTTCCTGTTGCTCCAGCAATAACACACTGCTTTTGACACAATTCTGCAAATTTACTGAATCCCACCTTAACCAAAGGATTTCTTTCTTTGAAAATATGATAGGCTTCTTTTAAATTGCAAAGTAAAAGATGCTTTTGCAAATGTATCCTTCCTCTTTCATTGTCAATGATACTACAGTAGTCTTTCTTTTCTGGCATTGTTCTACTGATGTCTTCTGAAAGATAAAATGCTTTAATAGCATCAACAGTATCCTGTTTAATTCTTTTCCCACCCTTTGGATTTGGGTCTGAAAGGACACCTTTTTCTTCAACTATTTTTTTAGCAATAGATGCTGTATGCCTTGTTGTGTTAAATTCTGAAGCAATTTTCCTAATGCTCCAACTTTTGGGCAATACAGTGAGGATTTTTATTTTATCACTTCTTTTAGTAATTTCATTTTTGAATTTTTCCTTGAGTTGATTTATTATTTCTAAACAGTCTACATCTCCAGATGGCTCCTTAAATTGTGAGTCAGAAATCTCTTTTCCTGCAACTGTTTCCATTCTCTTCTTAACTGTCTCTGTCACCTTGCTTAGTTTTTTTAGCTCCATATGACTTTTGCTCTACAAGCTTTCTCTTTTTTATGGGTGATTCACCAATTGAAACAAAAGAAGCATTCAAAGTACACATCTCATGGTTTTGCTCTGAAGTTGATGCATCACTATTGTCAACATTTTCATTTTCTCAAGATCTTCAGGTGGTTCACTACTACAAGAAGAATCATCATTTATGTCTGAATTCAAAGTGCCTATTCCTTTCTCAGGCAAGGACTCAAGATGTTCTCTACACTGCTTACAAAGTCTGTGATGTAGTGTTAAGTGCAGATCGGGAAACTTATTTACAAGTTCCTGTGGTACAATTCTCAAACTCTTCTTTCGACACTGACCTTTGTGACGCAGCAAAGGATCAGCACACTTCTGTTTCAGTTTTAAATGTTCCATGTTTGTACTCTGAAATCACAAAAGCACAAAGAAAATCCTGAAAAGAAAACAATGAACAATTAATGAATTATTAAATAAATTTTTATACATGTATTTAGTAAAAATAAATTAACTTTAACTTGAAGTCAGGAGTCAACTCTGTAAAGTTGACAGTACTTATATACTAGTTGGGCCTTTGGATCAGCGCTACTCCAGTAGATTTGGGGCTGTCGAGGGGTTTAACCCTGGTTGTCTTTTAAAAGACTTCTTTTGGCACAGGTCACAAAAAGGTTTTTGAACTGACAATGTTAAGTTGAACTAAGTCTTCACTGACACTATATCAGAACAGAACTTTTAAATAAATGAACTGACAAAAAAAATCTAAAATTGAAGAATGATGCCAACTTCATTTATTTTTTATACATTGAACTAGTTATCAGCCACTTACAGCTTCTTGGGATTTTGTTGTACATGACTCAAGGTATTAATGTAAAAAAATTGAATTTTTTAGGAGAAGGTATTTTTTTTTTATTCAAGGTCAAAGGTCAACTTTTGAAGGGATTTTTTTATTTTTCACAGTAGAGATATTTAACAAGAGACAATAAACAAGGGGCAACTAAAGAGCTTTAAAATGAGACCAAAATCAATGCTCTAGCTTTAATAGTTTTTTAGTTACACCGTTTTGAAAATAGTCATTTAACGCAAAAAAGGTCAAAATGTCACAACTTTGTGACCTTGTATCTCAGTAACCAAAGGTCAGTCAGCTCTAATAATTTGGGAATTTAAGTTTGGCATGTATATCTGCTATTGTGCCAAGTACAGTAATACCTCACTTTACGATACCCCGGGTTTACGAATTTTATTTTAAACGAAATAAAAAAATAAATAAAGTTAAAAAAACAATATTAAACGTCAAAAATAAATCGTACACGTAAAAAATAAGTACATATCGTTCGTGCGTGCGTTTGTTCACTCTGGCGGCGCATTTTTATCGTCAGTTTGTATCGTTGCGTTGAAGTGAGAGGTTGTTATTGAAATTTACAGAGAAAAGAAAAAATCTTCTTTAAAACAAACCACTTTGGATGCATTTTTCGAGTCCTCCATCCACGACTGCATCTACAAGTGCGTCTGAAGGTGCTTCTACGAGTGAGTCAAATAAAAATTAAACTTTCTGTGTGTCTTTTTACATATATCTTTGCTTTGTTTTTCATTTCATTAAACCATTGCTGCATAAATTATCGTTTTATTACCTTTTCTTGCAATTTTTTTTAATAAATTTGTTCCAAGAACGTATCCCTTAATATAACATTAAGCCTATGGGAAATAATGCCTCGCTTTACGATGCCTCACTTTACGATTGGACGCTGGGAACGCAATAATTCGTAAAGCGAGGTATGCCTGTATGAGCAAAATTGAAAGGGGTGAGTGCAAAAAGTGCCATTTTGTGGCTGAGTTGACATGGAATGAATGACCCATTACTGATATGTAATGATTTATAGAAAGCAAAATAGAAATTTAGGTTTTTCAGTTTATTTATAACTTGATTTAATAGAACTTGGACCCTCCCATTTCTAGACTTGAACAAAAACTTTAACAGTAATTATTTACAATTTCTTCTGGAGGTTCTAGACAATAAGAAACTTTAATCTTAAATTAAATGATGATGGGGTTAATAAGGCTAGTGATGTTAATGAGCATAAAGATAATTTATGTACAAAACATTAGAATTCTAAATAACTATCTTAAACTTTGGAGGATTTTAACTTCCTAGATTTCAACCGTATTAGATTCACAGGAATTCTTCTCACTTGTTTATTTCCCAATTTATCCGGACAAGACAACGTGTATAGGCACTTAATTCGCATGCAGTACCGTAGCTTAATTGAAGGTTTATAAGTCAAAGCACACTGGCAATGTTTCAAGAAATTTGGACTCATACACAACACTGGATTGTCTGCCTAGAAGGAGCACTTAAGTTCTGGATCCTTAGCACTAAACTTCAACAGGGACTATCAGGGCTAAACACTGGACTAGGTTTTAACACTAATCTAGAGCTGTTTCTAGCAAGATGCCCTATTACAATGATTTAAGCACTTTTTTTTTCATTAATTACAGTATCTGCCTATGCTTAACTAGATTGACTTAATTAACACTAAACTCAAGGCTGCGAAAGCTGAGTGGCTGGAAAGAAAAAACATGAATTTAAAAATAAAAAGACTTGAGAAATGAGAATCAGCAAAACCCTACATTGTCTAGAACCTCCAGAATAAATTGTAAGTAATAACTGTTAAGGGTTTTTGTTCAAGTCTAGAATGGGGAGGTTTCAAGTTATTCTATTGAATCAAGTTATAAATAAAACTGAAAACTAATTTTCTAGTTTGCTTTCTATAAATTGTTAAATATCAGTCATGGTACATGATGGGAAGATCAGTTCCACATTTGTACATCACAGAGAATAAGACTAGATAAAAAGTCATACACTGGAATAACATTTACCGTACTAAATTTGGTAATATTTTCAAGTCAAGGGAAATTTCTTGAATTAATTTTCAGTAGCATAGGTCTTGCCTGTACTGTGCTTTTTATTCCTGTTCATTCTTGTTTATTCTCAAGTCCTTTCTCTTTTTTAATCTGTCTGAACACCTTTTTCTTGCACCCACTTGTTAACATCCCAGCAAATACGATCAGTAGGGCGGAGTGAAAAACTCATTTTTCGAATTTTCAAATTGGCTAGTGTGGGAAATGTGTGGAGTAGTGAGGAAATAAGCTGGTATAAATTTAAAATCATAACATTAATATCTTCAGGTGCACAATGACCTTCAATATTGAAAAAAATGAAAAAAAGCAGATTTTAACCATAATTACAGAAGAGTCCACGATGCACAATAGACAAGAATTTATTCACACTTGTATAAAAATAGCTCAGTCAACCTTTAAAAAAAGTTTCTATTCTCTAAAAACAGTTTTTCTATAGTCAGCTCACTCAGCTGTCACGTGAGTACCTCGGTTCAGTGTAGCTGTCGCTCTCGTAGCAGGTGGGTGTTCTGTTGTTGGCGTTACTCAGATAGTCTAAACTATATTTCTTATATATTTTGCATTTCTGTATTTGTGTGCCCTAAGTTGCCATGTACTATTAACTGAAATTAACGTATAATTGATATTAGCTCTTCTTTTTCAGATTTGTATACTTTCAAAATGTCTCAAGTTTGTGCAAAATCACCAGGGCCTCACTGAGTGCCCCATGTTTGGTATGGGGGAAGATTTGGCACAGGGAATCTCCTACATACGAAGGAGTTTTTAAATATTACTTGTTTGTAAGAAACGATTTGAAACAGAATACTAATAAAGATCCTTCAATATCTCAAATATTAGAACAAGTTGTTGATAAATTGAAAACAATTGAAAGTGCTTCCGTCCCAATTCTGTCCAGACAGGCGAATTGAAACAATGTTTCAGAAGCTACCACAGAAAAGTATCGTGTCATTATGAAGCCATACCAAAGCAGAAAAAATTCTGAAGCTTACAAAGCAAAGATTGATATGTTTCAAAAAAGAAGCACACACGAAACTTTTTTGACATTGCAGCGTGCAGTGCAAAGTACTAACACAATGTTCTTGTCCAAAGAAAAAACGGTTCCAAAGGAAGAAGTGACTTTCCTCTTAGATCAAGGAGTGAAAGAAAACTGTTTATTGATAGAGTAGATATTACACTCTCAAAGAAAAAAGCATCTACGTTGCTAAGAAAGCAAAAGCTGTGAGGCTCACCAAAGAATCTTCACAGGAGAAATTGCAGGATACAAATGTTTGAATTATCATCATCGACATCAAATAGGAAAGTGAATCTGGCGAAATTCAGACGATACCTTTCCAGAGCCAGTTAGCTCGAGAGAAAGCTCGAACAACCTGAGAACAATTATTCAAGAAAAGGAAAACTACAATCTACCTTCAGTGGCTACTGCTTGTGACAGACTGCAGTTCAGATCGAGCTGCAGCATTCATTGTTAGTGCAGTATTGCAAGATATTGGATAAGTTTCTATTGACATACATCTGAAGTAGTGGATAGGAGTAAATCAGAAGAGAAAGACAAAAGAAGAGATCAGAAATTATGAAAGATCAAAATCAGGTCCCAATCAGAGGAATCTATTTTGATGGTCGAAAGATTCTACACTCTTCAAGAAAAAAAAGAGTCCAAAGTATATCAGAAGAAGGTAACAAGAACATATCACTTTAGTGAGAGAACCTGGTTCAGATTATTTGGGCCATTATTCTGTGAATTCTGGATCAGCTGAAGAAATATGTAAAGGAATGTTTGAGTATATTGGAAATAATGACATGAACCTGGAAAACCTTGTTGCCATTGGATGCGATGGTGCAGCAGTCAACACTGGAGAAAAGGGAGGCATTATAAGGCTTATAGAATTGAAGCTGAAGAAGCCAGTTCAACATTTAGTGTGCCAGCTCCATGCCAATGAATTGCCATTACGCCATTTAGTTGCAAAGCTGGATGGAAAAACATCTGGCCCCCGCGGATTCACCGGTCCTATTGGCAGGGAATTAGAGAACTGTGAGAGTCTTCCTATTGTCGAGTTTGAAAGGATTGATGCTGAGGAACCAACTGTAGACTGTGAAGATCTTAGCACTGACCAAAAATATCTAATTGATATTCATCAGGCCATAACAAAGGGATATTGCTCTCCAGATCTTGCTCATCGTAGTCCAGGCAAAATGGTACATTCACGATGGCTGACTACAGCAAATCGTTTGCTTCGTCTATACGTTTCAACTGTAAGTCCATCTGAGAACCTCATGAACATTGCTTCTTTTATAATGAAGGTCTACATCCCAATGTGATTTTCTATTAAGCAAAGTACGTCTTTTGTCAATGGCTCAAAACATGTTTTCAAAACTATTGAACTAACAAGAACACTGAATGACGAAGTAAAGGATATTGTAAACCCTGTCATACAAAGAAATGCATTTTTTGCAAATCCAGAAAATATTTTAGCATCAATGATTCATGATGACCACAGCGCCATAAGAGAATTAGCGTGGAGGCGAATAAAGAAAGCAAGGCAAACAAACAAGGAAAAAGTTGAGAGGCGTTTTTGTGAGGCGTTTCACAGTACCTGTTATTCAATTTGAAGCTACTGATTATACTGATTTAATTAATTGGCAAAAATGCATTGTCACTGAACCACCTGTGACAAGACACCTGACAGAAAATGAGATTGAAGAATTCATAGAAAACAAGAGTACCCCTTCATTCGAGAAATTCCCTTGTCATACACAAGTAGAAGAAAGAATGGTAAAATTAGTGACTGAAGCATCATCAAAAGTATTTGGATTGAACGCGCGAGATGGCTTCATAAGATCAACACTTCAGTCACGTAAAAAAATGCCATCATTCAAAAGTAAAGCTGAATATAAAGTTTAAATAAAACGTTAATAGAAAAAACATGCGCAAGGATGGGTGGTTGGGAGGGCATGGGTGGAGCTCGACACGCAGCCACCTCCTCGTGGTGAGTTCTGGATTATTTAGATCATTAATCAAAAGAACATTGATCTAAATAAACTAAGAGCTGCGTAATTCAGTAACTATTTTGGTAATTGGAACACTTAATATATAATAATAACAAGTAAGTTTCAGTTATTGTACTAATGCAGAATATAAGAAAATCATTATATTTCACTTTTTTCGACGGCTTTGTGGCACCTGAAGATATAATTTCACAGGACTAATATTTATGCACAGTCATTATCTATAGCACCCACATATTTTCCACACTAGCCATATTTGAATTTCGAAAAAAAGTTTAAAAACCTCATTTTTGATCCGCCCTAACTATCAGGTCATCCCATAAGTAATGTCGTTTTTTAGATTGGAATTTGAAGGACAAAAAAAACTCAACTGAAACTTTTTAATATAGTATATATTTTCCATCAGAATCAATGACACTCTGCCAATATCCTACAAGCTTTTCAATGCCATGTTTATAAAATTCAGGCAGTTTTGAGGCAAAAAACGTACAAAGACTGGTGTGCAGGTCATCTAAAGAAATATACTGTTTCTCATCAAGATAGTTTTGCAGACTCCTGAAGAGATGATAATCTGAAGGCACAAGGTCTGGAGAATATGGAGGATGTGGAAGTTTTCCCTACCCAAGCTCCTCAATTTTTGCAGAAATGATCCAAGCAGTATGAGGACATGCGTTGTCGTGATGTAACACGATTCCTTTCCGATTAACCAAAGAAGGTCTCTTTTCTTTTAGTGCAGTGTTCAATCGATCCAGTTGTTGACAGTAGACTTAAGCAGTGATTGTTTGGTTGTGTGGTAAGGTTTCAAAGTGTATTACACCACCTTCATCCCACCAAACACTAAGCAACACCTTCCGAGGGTGAAGATTTGGTTTTGGCTATGGTGTTGCTGGTTCTCCAGCACAAACCCACTATTGACAGCGCTTAACATTCTGGTACAGTATCCACTTTTCATCACCAGTCACTAAACAGTGCAAAAACAGATCTTTGAGTTCACAGGAATGAAGAGCTGTGCTAATGTTTACCCGCACCCTCAGATTGTTGACCAACAATTCATGTGGCACCCATTTTCCTAACTTAGGCACTTTCCCGAGTTGTTGCAAATGTCGATGGATGGTGGACAGGGATGAATTGAGTTTCTGGGCCAATTCTTCAACAGTTGTTGAACAGTCTTCTTCAAGTGCGGCTAACAGCAGGTCATCATCAAACTCAGCAGGGCGTCCAGAGCATGCTGCATCTGTCAAACAGCAGTCACCATTCCTAAACTCTTGAAACCATCTTTGACATTTCCTCACATGCAAAATATCATTGCCATAAACTTCTTGAATGTTTCGCATTGCTTCAGTAGCACTAAATTCCCTTTTTTGAACTCAAAGCATTATATGCCTGATATGCTCTTCCGATACTGCCATGTTTATGAGGGGTTCACATAAAGCAAAAAACATGTCTTCACTGGTCAAGGTTTGGAAAGTATGTAGCAAAACACGATAGATCTCCTCTTAGCTATAACCTTCGGAAAATTTATGCTTAAACCGAGTGGGACTAGTTTAAACTTAATCTATCGTAAAAAATGACATTACTTACGGGATGACCTGATATTTGCTTTTCCATTGCTTGCTTGTGGTGATCCTGCTCTTCTGCTTGACATTTTTGCAAATGGTCCTTACTCAATGTCCAGTTCACTGAGTACAGCTTCATCAACTGCCTTCCAGTCTACTCAATCTGTACAGTATGTACTTTGTGGCCAGCCAGTAGAATTGGATTCCTATCATAAGAAAAACTGTTTCCAGAGTCAAGTCCAAGTGGGTTCTCTAGTTTTCCCACAACAACAAGTCAGAAGTTAGTGTAAGCTTTATTTTCCAGATGATCATATATGATACAGAAGTATTGTAATTCTTTATTTCTGAAGATGAAAAACTATCCTGATAGTTACAGTAAGAAATAAGTTCAGAAGATTGTTCTAGTTTTTATCTCAAAACTTCAAAACACAAAGTATCAGATGATGATGATCTACAGATCTACAGAAGCTAAGGCTAACAAAGACCCTAAGATCCACTCTAAGGTTAGCCTGAGAGAAAGGAAAGAGTAGGGGGGTTAAGAGAAGGGAATAAGGGGTTAAGTAAGGAGCAACACCTATCACTCGTGGGTTAACATTCATTCAGAAAAAGAGGAAAAAAGTCTCACCATCATCATCCGCCGGCCACTGCCGACAAGTCAGAAAAATAGTCGGAGAGAATAGGAGAGGGGTGAAAGATGAAAAGAAGTAAATAAGAACGCTTACAAACCATGCAAACACAGTCTTAACTCACTGTCATACCATGCAAACTACAAACATGCAAGAAAAGAGTTAGACATGCAAAGTAAGGAGATAAGAAAAAAAAAAAAAAAAAGTAGGTAAAGTTAAACAAAAAGTGGGTTAGTTTACGCTATGAGCTACATCTACATTCGTGTTAGTCTAATTTTTTTTTTTTTTTTTAATAATTTTATTGCTGGCATCACACGCTGGCATGTCACAAGCTGGCATTCATCGTCAACAGACTCATCCTCGAGCACCACCACCAGAACTTCTGTTGCTAACTTTGTTGTTTTTTTAAATTAAACAACGCTAATACCTTTAAAATGTCTGTCAAGACGGCTCTTAAACATATTAACGCTGGTAGAATGAACGACTGACGCGGGAAGATTATTCCATTTATCAATTACTTTAAACGTAAAGAAGTTTTTAGCGATATTAGTAATAAAACGCCTGCCACACAACTTAAATCCGTTATTGCGAGTATTACTATTATCAAAAGTGAACAATTTGTCAAAATTTACGTTATCGATATTATTAACAATTTTGAAAACTTCAATAAGCTCCCCCCTTAATCTCCTAGTTTCGAGTGAATACAGGTCTAACTCATTAATCCTATCTTCATAAGGCTTATTGCGCAATGACGGAATAAGTTTCGTGGCACGACGCTGAACCCTTTCTAACCTATCAATATCCTCACGCAAGTACGGGCACCAAAACTGAACTGCATATTCTAAGTGAGGCCTGACTAGGGACTTGTAAAGGGGCAATATAATATCCTTCGATTTAAATTCAAAATTACGCGCTATGAAGCCTAACATCCTATTAGCTTTTGCGCAAGACTCCAGGCACTGGTTCCTAACCTTTAAATCCTTAGATACGCGTACGCCTAAATCTACTTCCTCGTCAACGCTCGCTAACTCCCTATCATCCATCGTATACGCGTAATTATTGTTGCGAGAACCTATATGCAAAACTTTACATTTGTCTACGTTAAATTGCATCTGCCACTTATCTGTCCACTCCATAATCCTATTTACATCGTCTTGAATCCTATTTCTATCGTCCTCGTTAACAACCTTACCGCCTATTTTAGTATCGTCCGCGAATTTTGACACGTTACTAGTCAATCCTACATCTATGTCGTTAATGTAAATTACGAATAGCAATGGGCCTAACACTGAACCCTGTGGGACACCGCTACCTACATCTAACCACCCTGATTCACTACCATTAACTACGACCCTCTGTCTCCTAGCACGAAGCCATTCTTCTAACCAGTTAGCTACCTGACCGCGTATACCGTGCGCTTTAACCTTCGCAATTAGTCTCCTATGCGGAACTCTATCGAACGCCTTTTTAAAATCTAAATAAATAACGTCAGCTGCTCTATGCCTATCATATTCGCGCACTATTTCGTTATAAAATTCTAACAAATTAGTTAAACAAGACCTATGGCGTCGAAACCCATGCTGACTACTATTAATCAAATCTCTACTTTCTAAGTGATCGGTAATACGATCCCTAACTACGGATTCCAAAAGTTTACCTACAATTGACGTTAAGCTAATGGGCCTATAATTGCTAGCTACCGCGCGGTCGCCTTTTTTAAAAATAGGCATGACATTAGCTAATTTAAAGTCTTCAGGAATAATCCCCGTTTCGAGTGACTGATTAAAGATCTTCGTTAAGGGGCCTACGATAACTTCTTTCAAATCTTTCAAATGTCTGGGATAAAAAGCATCAGGGCCTGGAGCCTTGCTAATTTTTAGCCTATCGATATAATGCGCAATCTCAGCCTCGTAAACAGTTATTTCATCCAAAATAGTCTCGCTACTAAATGGAATGATATCATCCACGTCGGGGACATTATTTACGTCTTCTACGGTAAAAACTGTCGCAAAAAAGTTATGATGATGATGATGATGATGATTAGAGTCTGTAAAATTAGCCTAATTAAAAGGCCTCATTTCTCAGGTAGCTACTTTATAATTATGGGACAACAGACTAAACCTAGTTCAGGGCTTATTTATTTTACTTTTAAGACCCCCAGCCAAGAACTAATATTGTTCAAGTAAATTGATGTGGAAAACTAAGCTTAAAATATGTTTAATTATCTATGCCTAAACATTGGCACGCAATACACACTTCAGAAATTGCATGTTTTCAAGTTTAACTGTATAAATTAGGTCTTAATTCAATGATCTTAAAAGTTGGCAATTTAGGCTATAAGCTAGGGAAATTAAATCAAGAATGGTGGTTGAACTTAATACAACTTATCATACCTACTCCAAATCCAACTTAATCTCTCATAGGCAAATCAGGCCCTGTTCAACATAAGTACTTTTGTCAGTTAGGTCTAACTTGGGTGAAATACTTTGGCTTACCTTAACTAAAAAATTGAATCTTGTTTCAATGTCTTGCTCCAGTGTTGATAGGCTCAAGAAACCTTTAGGTGGAATTATATAAAACATATTTGCTTGCAAAATTCTTCGAGCCTATTTGGCAAGGAAAGTTAAATCTGCTTCAAATTGGCTTAACTTCAGCCAAATCTGGATAAACAGAAAAGGTCTAGTGAATACATTGAGATTTCTTTGATTTTCTTTGCAAACAAACTAAATCATCAATGGCACAAAGTATTAAATGCTGTTAAGATGACTCTCCTTCATAAAGGAACTTGGCCTATCTAGACTGTCCAAGTCAGAAAAATATAATAATTGTTTATTATCAATGCAAATTCAATGTCAATGTCAGTTCAACCGTGAAAAAAATGTGACCATCACCGATTTTTTTTTTTAATTGGCACACTTATAGATCTCTGTGAGAAAAATAGAATGACACTTGTTTCAACACTCTAGGTCATATGGTTCCAGAGATATGGCCATTCAAATTTTGTAAAAAAAGGTCAATTTCCAAGGTCATACCCTAATTCAACATGAAATATCTTGGCTCCTATTGCACTTACAGAGACCATTTAAACACTATTTTAAAGCTTTTAAGCAGATCTACAACTTTGTTTCTATTCATATTTTACCTCAGTGGTCAAAAAAAAAAAGTTGATCTTATTTTTTACCTTTGACCTTGTGTAGGTCATTTGATGTCACAACCAATTTTTTTCTACTTTCACCCAACTTTGGGTACACATGTCTACCTTAATCTAAAACAAGATTTTTAGTGTTAAGTTAATATAGACGCTACAGCCATTTCAGTGGACCATACCCACCTCCATTTTGACCAAGTACCTTTTTCCACCAAACTTTCAAGCACCGTATCTTTGGAACTGTTTGAGCTAGAGTGTTGAGAAAAATACCATTAGATTTTTCTTACTGATATATATAATGTCTGCTAATTTTCAAAAAAATTGGTAATTATCTAACCTAAGCTAACCCAATTATTTGGTCAAATAAGTATCCGGCCCTATTATAAAATTTAACTTTTTTTGGTATATTTCAGAGAATTATATAATATAGGTAATTTAAATTACATAATTAATTAATTTATATGGACATTCAAAAGTGTGAAGAACTTCGAACCTACTATCTTGTTTAAAAGTAAAGCTATGTACATATATAAGTACCTTGTACTAGGCTATAGGTACTACCCTATAGAATAAGTTCAGTTTTAAGAGTTAGAGGAGTTTTAATAGAATTACTTAACTTTGTGTATTTATTCATTGTGTACAACAGTATGTACCCATGTGAAAACAAGCTTATTTAAACCTTGGAGCAAGGATTTTTTTGGCACCTGTATTTATTCCAATCTGTAAATCAAACTGCACATTTTTTCTTCTTGTAGACCTCTAAAACAAGATCAGTAGGTCCCAAATTTTATTTGTGCCATCTAAGCAAAAATAGCTTTTAACAGGGTTGGATACAATGAATAATTATAATTGTATTTTTAATTAATTGATCCTAATTTCCATTAATTGTAATTGATCCAAAATAAAATTAAAATAAAGGTAATTGTAAGTGATTTTTGAGCTATAACTGATGTAATTGATCAATTCATGTCAATTGTTAAAAATTATACCCCTAGATCTGGCAGTCATACATCATCCAATGAAAATAAACCTTTGATAATTTATTTAGTTACCATATACTTAGATATTGATATATATTTTTATAGATATATATTTATTTTAGATATATATTTAGAGATATAGAATAGATACTTATATTTGTATAATTGTAATTGATTCAGACAAAATTGCAATTGATCTTGAAATTGTGAAGTACAATACTAACTGTAATTAATTTGAAGAAAAACAAAAAAAATTGTAATTGTTTCCATTTTGTGTAATTGAACCCAACCCTGGCTTTTAAGCTACATATGTTTTTTTTTCTTTTTAGATAAACATGGATTTCAGCAGTTTGCATTCGTGCATTGACTAAAAATGTGATTGATCAAAATCATGAATTGAAACTAACAAATAATCATAAAGCATGTGTAACCTGTCGAAATATACTAGCAAATCGTCCATCCCCAATGCCTGAATATGAACCACTTGAAAAATCACCATCCACCTCATCAAGTGCCCCATCTGAGCTAGAAACTGTTGGAGATGTAGTTGAAATGCAGTATGAGCTTAGTAGATTCAATGCTTCATTGGCCACACTTGATGAGACCCCAGTAAAATCATGTAAACTCTCTGACAGCGCTGGTTACGCAAAGAGAAAGTTGAGGAAAGTAGTAGTAGTTGTGAAAAGAAAGCTTGAACTTGCAACTAAACAACCAATTTCATGCAGTGACTCAGATGATACAGAACTGGAGATTCTTCAACAACTAAAAGAGAAATTTAATCAAGTGACAAGTCAAAGTGAAAAACTGACAATTCTTACTATCCTACCAAAAGATAGACACAAGTAAAGATCAGAGGAGAATTTAAGTGCTCAGATTACATGGCTAGGCAAGCAAAGAGTTTGGTGAGGGAGAAGGGAGTGCTTTCAACTCCTAATCCACGTTTGGGGAAACGCCTGAATAGTGAAACTGCTGCCAAAGTAATTGACTTATAAATGTTTATTGTACCATTTATTATCTATTAATTATATTTCGTATTTAGGTTAGTATCTTAGCATTCCTATTTAAATTTGAGTCTTATTAGGCAGGACTAGTCTCTTATTATAGGTTTTTCTTTCTTACTGTTTGCTGTTGAATAATGATCTCAGTTTTTGTCTAAGTCAAATCTTTGGTAGGATAAATAATTACCTTGAAAGGCATATACAAATACTTTATTATTATTATTATAAATATAACAATAATGGCTTCCATAAAATATATTGTAAATACCTAATAACTGCCTTTTTTAATAAAGTCATGTTGATGCCTCTTTTTTCATGGTTTCACCCATCTAGACAAGAATTGGTTCTTATAACTCAACTGATAAAAATAAAGGAATAGGTTATTTTAATATGCATATTAAAAGGCAAATTGTCTTAAAAATAGCAGACATTATAGATCTCAGTGAGACAAATCTAATGGTACTTTTCTCAACACACTAGCTCAAACAGTTCCAAAGAAATGGAACTCCAAAGTTTGGTGGAAAAAGGTACGTGGTCAAAATGGAGGTATGGTTTACTGAAATGGCTGTAGTGTCTATACTAACTTAATCAACACTAAAATCTTGTTCTAGGTTAAGGTAGACACGTGTTCCCAAAATTGGGTGAAAGGAGGAAAAAATCAGTTGTGACATCAAATGACCTACACAAGGTCAAAGATCAAAAATAAGATCAACTTTTTTTTTTACCACTGAGGTAAACTATGAATAGAAACAAAGTTGTAGATCTGCTTAAAAGCTTTAAAATGTAGATCTGCTTAAAAGCTTTAAAATAGTATTTAAATGGTCTTCGTAAGTGCAATCGGAGCTGAGATATTTTATGTTGAAATATGGTATGACCTTGGAAATTGACCTTTTTTTACAACATTCGAATGGCCATATCTCCGGAACCATATGACCTAGAGTGTTGAAACAAGTGCCATTCTGTTTTTCTCACCGAGATCTGTTAAGTGTGCCAATTTTCAAGAAAATCGGTGATGGTCACGTTTTTCCAACCCAAAATTCCATTGAACTGACATGGAATGACCCTAATAACCCAAGTCAAAACTAAAGTAAAATTAAAACAAATACTGATTGAGTATATATATATATCATGAGGACATAGTGGTACCCTACTATTAACTACCATATCCAGCTCAATATGGTCAGTCTATTCTTATAACAAAGATCCAAAATACAGTACAGGAATATCTCTAAATTCGTCGTTAATTCATTCTGGAATAACAGGACAAAATACAAAATGACGAAATTTGAGGTAGATTATAACATGTTTCAATGAGAAAACATTTTACTGTATTATGTTATTAAACAGATTAATTAATCAAATTCTACTTATTTTTTGGCAAAATATGTAATATGTTGCGTTGGTAAACAGTTGAATTTCATCAATTTCGATCATTTTTTTTCCACATTTTTTTAAAAAACAACGAATCTGCGAATATGGACAATGGATTGCGAAACTATAGGTAGTAAAAGATTGATGATGAATCTGCAAAATGACGAATTTTGAGGTACAGTAGACTCGCAACTTACAGAGATTTTTCTTACGCGGTTTCAACTACACACAGGTTATAATTTTACAATTTCGATGATTTAAGGCAGCGTACACATGTCTCACCTTCATCCGCATTCGCAATGCCATGGAGGATGGCACTAACAAGTGTGTTATGGCATGCTGGAAGGAATTCAACATTGCCAATTGCATCACTTTTGTGTTATAGGTATGTTATACATATAACAGAGTTACAATATATAGTAGTGATTGAAGGGATTATTTTTTGTTTCCGACTTTACGCAGTTTTTGGCCTTATGCGGGGTCCCAGGAACATAATCCCTGCGTAAGTTGTGTGTCTACTGTACTGTATTCCTGTACAGGCATACCCTGCATAACATGGATTCGTCCAATTCTGATAAAACCTTGACACCATTCCCCAAACAGTGATGCTTCAGATTCACTCTTGCACATTTTTGTAGCAAACATTTTTGACAAAAATGCATTTTTTAATGTTGAATGGAACAAAGTTAATTTTAAAAAATGTAGAAAATGCCAACATATTTTTTCCAAAATTAAAGGGGTTAATTTTTAACTAAAAATTAAACAATATACAATGGTAAATAGGGAACAGCTTTTATTTGTTTAGCTTGAAGATTATAATAAAAAAAGAATTCTGCATAGCAAGATGACAATTCATTTGAAAGCACTAATGTATGACAAAACTTTTACCGTTGCTAGTCATGGTCTCACAGATGGTTTGACAGATTAAAAAAGAACGTAATAATGACCACACTTTCAGCTAAATATTAAACATATAACTAAATTGCTTGTGGTTGTTTTACAATTAAAACTAGGTTTTTCATGCAAAAAGACAATGTTCTTTCAGATTTTTCTTTATCATTGACATTTGAGAAAAAAACACTATTTCACATTGATTACATTTCCCAATCAATGCTGATTTGCATAATGCAGTACTTTCCACAGATGAACTAACCACATTAATCAGGGTATTGCTGTATATATACATAGAGCCTGGAGTATTGGATAGGGGAGTTAGACCTGGTTGTTCCCTGTCCCCAGTACTGTTCAACATTTATGCAGAGGCAATGGTGAGAGAAGATCTTTTAGACCTCAATGAAGGAATTAAAGTAGGAGGTGAACTGGTTAAAGCAGTCATGTTTGCAGATGACAAGGTGCTTGCCAGCAGTCCAGAAGGACTCCAGCAAATGGTGAATAGTTTGGACTTTGGAATGAAAGTAAATGTGCCTAAAACAAAAATAATGAGGATTGCAAAGAAGGAACAAGCAGAAACAATTATACATACACAGACCTGCCAACATTGGAAAATGAAAATGTGTATCACTATGCAAGTGCCAAAGGCGTGATGCAAATCTGTAAGCAGCAATTCTCTCATTACTTTTTCTCAATATTTTTTCTTTCTTCTCCAGTTTCTCAGACTTCCATTTAACATTTGAAACTTTACTATTGTGTTATAAATCTTACTCTCATTTCATGGGAGGCATAAGAAAAAAAAGTATATTCTATATTCATCAATAAAATATATGTGAAATTTAGGCATCAGTACATTATAGGTATCCCTCAATATCCAATTATTCAGTTATCCAAATTTAATGAATTAACACCCTTATACAGTAAAACCTTCATTACACTGGTATGCATCAATTTTGCTGTCAAGGGTTTTGTAAGTGATTCTTATAGAGTTTTTCCTGCTGATTTCGAATCTGCAATCCCTTTTTCTCAATCAGCTCAGGTTATCCAGCTATGGCCTCATAAGTAAAATAGAATTTTTCGCGATTTTATCAAAGCGGAATTGGAACAGTAACATCTATCATCACTTGTTTCACTTGTATAATATCTTTTTTTACTTTTCAGGCATATAGATAAAATATTTCATGATGAATAGAGCGTGTAAAAATGATCCCAATAGATTCTGCTACATATGTGGGATGGTTACCATGCCAAATAACCAGTCCCAAATCACTAAATTTGTGAAGACAATGTATAGAGCATACTTTGGAATTAAGCTAGGGGACCAGGACAAAAATTTCGCCCCTCATATGTGCTGCAAGACATGCATTGAAAATTTGAGAAGATGGAGCAAAGGCAGAGCGAAATCTTTGCCTTTTGGAATTCCCATGATTTGGAGAGAAGGAAAGGATCACGTGACAGATTGCTATTTCTGCATGCCAAACCTCCAAGGTGGGCTTATAAATTTGTTTTTCTTAAATATTTTGAAATCCTCGTATGAAACTTGACATAATATTCACCATAATGGTAATCATACATTTACATATACATATTGTTATAGAAAATACATTTACACATACATATTGTTATACAAGTTACATTTACATATACAATGACTGTATATATTCTTTCTTTTTCATTCATATTGTACCCGAAAGGACAATATGAATGAAAAAGAAAGAAAATATACAGACTCCATCGACCTATTTCATATCTTACAGACTGCAGCCTTCCCTCACGAGCTGCCACTGTCTGAATGCTTCTTCTATTTCATATGCAAGTTTTATATCCATGTTTGTGTGTTTCTATTTTCAGGAGTTAACAAGAATAATAAACACATTGTTGTATACCCTGACATTCCTTCTGCTATGAGACCTGTACCCCATGGTCCTGGAATTCCAATACCCGACCCACCTCAAACCCTGGACTTCGATGATTCTGATGATGAATCAATGACCAATGCCAAGTCCCAGTCGTATATACCTCAAAATACCGCTTCAAATGAGCCGAGGCTTCTCAACCAGGCCAAACTTAATGATCTTACCAGGGATTTAGGACTTTCCAAATTAGCTGCCGAGATCTTGGGCTCACGACTTCGAGAGGACAACTTGCTGGCTCCGGGAACAACATTCTCCTGGTATAGGAAACGAGAGGAAGAATTCCGCAAGTTTTTTGCAGTGCATGAAAATACCTCTTCCTTAGTGTACTGCTGCAATGTTGAGGGGCTAATTGAATCCTTGGGCCTGCCATATAACGCATCAGAATGGAGGCTATTTATAGACTCGTCTAAACGAAGTTTTAAAGCAGTACTTCTCAACATTGGGAATATGGTTGCATCAGTCCCTGTAGGACATTCCGTACAACTTACTGAGAGCTACGATAACATGAAAATTTTACTGGATGTTCTCGTATACGACCAACATAACTGGAGGATCTGTGGAGATTTGAAGGTAATACTAATATCATAAGTAAACTATTGCTATTGACTATGTTGTTTTTCCAAAGGTTATTTGAGAGCGTATAAGAACACTTAACTTCCCCACAGAAGTGATACAGTCCAATGCATAGATTTTTTTATCTGATAGAACAAATTCTCTAAATTCTTTAAATATTTTCATTTTTTTTCAGATTGTGGCATTTGTATTGGGAATGCAAGGGGGATACACAAAATACCCATGTTTCCTCTGCAAATGGGATAGCCGAGTGGATGAGAAGCACTATGCACAGCGTGAATGGGTATCCAGAGAGAATTTTGAACCTGGGTCGCATAATGTCGTTTCAGTGCCCCTTGTACCACCAACAAAGATTTTGCTCCCACCACTTCATATTAAGCTGGGCTTGATGAAAAATTTCATCAAATCAATGAATAAGGAGGGTTCAGCATTCTGATATCTCGAGAGTAAATTTCCTCATATATCTGATGCTAAACTAAATGCTGGGGTTTTTGATAGTCCTCAAATTCGAACTTTGATCAAGGATACTCGGTTCGAAAACGCAATGACTCCAACTGAGAAGAATGCCTGGCAGGCATTCAAATCAGTTGTCACTGATTTTCTTGGCAAGCGTAGAAGTCCAGAATACGAGTCCATTGTCAAAACTTGATGGAAGCTTTCAAAGCTCATGGGTCGCGCATGTCCATAAAAATGCACTTTTTGTGGTCCCACTTGGACTATTTTCCTGAAAATTGCGGGGATTATAGTGAGGAACAGGGTGAACAATTTCACCAAGATATCAAAATAATGGAAGAGAGGTACCAGGGAAACTGGGATATCAATATGCTGGCGGACTATTGCTGGTGTTTGAAGCGAGACATGCCCGAAGAAAAACACAGATGGAAAGCCAAAAAAACTTCATTCCTTCCTCAATAAACTTTTTTCCATATTCATTGTATGAATAAAAGTATTTATTCACACAATGTTTTCATTTTTCACGAGTGTTCTTATAATATTACTCGTATCTAGTCTATCTACAGTGTTTAAGCTAAAAAAATCAATAAATTTTGGGATAAAATTGGACTTATAATAAATGGCCAATAGAGAAAAAACCTGACCTGATTGAGGAAAACCAATGTCATTTTCGAATTCAGCATGGTCAAATTATATAATATGAGTTGAAAAAACCCTCACAGCAGACAAAAAAATTTCATATGCATACCAGTGTTATCCAGCAAGCTTGGGGATTAGGCCATTCCAGTTGTCTAAATTTTCTGGTTATCTGAGAGTACCATTAACCTAGGGAAAACCAATGGACAATAATAGTAAAACTCAAATTTTGACTATACTGCACTACTGTACACCAATGTAAACTATATTGTAATGAACAAACACTATGCTAAGTATGTATGGGACAATTGAAACAAGTAAAATTTAGTCTTATTTTATTAAAAATGTTAAGGATGTTCCAGATGGCATCGGAAAGCTTCCCAGTTTCTAGATTGGTGAAATGTATTGGCCTAATATGAAAGTTGCCAGTTTCTAAAGTTTTCTGGATAGTTGATTGCTGGATAACGCAGGTTTTACTGTATTGATTTCGGATCATAATTTCTCGTTATCCGATCACCCAACTGAAAAATTGCAAAAAAATACCTCCCTAGGTATGGGTGTGGGTTACCACAGCACTTTGCCAGAGGTACATGGTTGGCTACCTCTTGAGTCTTGAAGAAGTGCAAAGAATACTGCAAGGCAAACAACCTGCCCAACAAGTTTCTGCTGGTGTTAGACAATGTGCCTGCACACCTTACAACCATGGGGGACTGGGTGGACAACACTGAGGTATTTTTGTGCCTGTGTTGGTAAAAGAAAACCTCTAGGAGCCCCCTTCCAGACCCCCTGAAACATATCCCTATTGACCTCATGTTATAATTGCTTCAATATCCAATCATTCACCATCCAATTGGTTTTCTAGGAATGTAACCCAATCAGATATTGATGGATGCCTACATTCACTATTTTTCAAAATTTATAAAAGCTATCTTGGCCCATAACAGAAGATCAGTGTGATGTCCAATTGTTCAGCTTCTGGTAATTGCTTTTTTGCATTATCATTTTGTCAAGAAATGTGTATCCTTGTATCACCACCCTAAAATGTGTAGCAGATACACAAAATGCAGAGTTGTTGGCAGGTGTGCATACAGTAAACCCTCAGTATTTCAGACCCTGGTGGTCCAGATCTCACATGGTCTAGACTTGTGTTTAGTGTGAAAAATAAAAAAAAGCAAAAAAAGTGTAATCTATAGTGTAATGTATAAGAAATTATGGCAATTAGTCTTATTCTGATACAGTAATGTCCTCACAACCCTTCACTGCCTCCACATTCTGCTATGTCCACTACAGTACCCTTCACTGCCTCCACAGCACCCTGAGCTGCCTGTTACTCCTCAAGGTAAGAAAAATAAAAATACTGTACAGTTTATATTTTATATTTATCATTTACAGGTGTAATATGCAGTAGTGTTTTAAGTTGTACTTTATAGGTTTATTATATTTCATTTATGATATACAGGGTGGGCCGTAAGTTTCCATACATAGGAAAAATAAACATTTTGTTATGGACAACCATTTTTATTTATATAATATGCTCTACATGGTTGCCATTGTTTTGAAAACACATTTCAATACGTGTTCCCCACTGTTGATGAACACGCATTAGCACAGTTGACGTTATGCTTGTAATGGCGTTGGTGATACCTTCCTTTAGATGATTTATGTCTCGTATCTTTTCCTGATACACCATGGCCTTCAAGTGCCCCCAAAGATAGAAATCAAGGGGGGTGAGATCTGGGGATCTGGGAGGCCACTCCACAGGACCACGCCGACCAATCCAAGCATCCGGAAACTGCTGATCCAAATACCGGCACCTTGCATCTTCGTCAGACTCAGCCAGTTAGGGTTAGCATTACTCCAATAACGTATGTTTTGCCGATTAACCTTTCCATTGACGTAAAAATTTGCTTCATCAGTAAACAAGATCTTACGTCAAACGCATATTCTTAGGGTATCTGAAACATAAAAACAAACGTTTAATTTTTCCTATGTATGGAAACTTACGGCCCACCCTGTATAATGCATCTTTTTCTATTTATTTGTGATAATCCAGACTTTTGCATAATCTAGACACCCTCCTCCAAAATTAGTTTGGGAAACTGAGGGTTTACTGTATTGAGAACCAAACACTAAGTAAAACATTTTAAGTATTTAAAAAGTGTTATATTTTGCAAAAAACTTTTTTTCTACATGAAGGTCAAAATATATGATAATTAAAACCCACTCTAATAGACAGAGTTTATTCCACAACAGTTTCAATGCCCACTGGCATCCTCTTCGGGTGGATACAGAAAAATGAATGAACCAAAAACAAGAGGGAAAACAGTCCAGGGACCATTAAGAAATTCACATCTAGGTTAGATCCCATTCTCCTGACACTGGAAGGGCATTTTTATTAAAGGGACCAGCTTATAAGTACATTCGCACAAATTTAAAACTACCAGTATCTTCTTGTTCTATATATACAGATTCTATTATTTTTATATATAATTATTACATTTATTATTAAATTTATTACATTTAATATTGCATTATTATTTATTACAGAAATTATAAATTTATTATTAGATATTACATTGATTATTACACTGTTGTTTATTATACAGAAATTGTAAACCAAAAAATGAATGAAAAAGGCGAGAAGGAAACAATCCAGAGACCATTAAGGAGTTTGCACCTAGGCTAGATCCCATTCCCACGACCCCAGAAGGGCTTTTTTTTTTTTAAAGGGTCCTGCTTATAAGTACATTCGCACAAATTAAAACTATCTTCTTCTTCTATACATACAGATTCTATTATTTTGACATAATTACTGCATTTATTATTGCATTTACATTTTTTAACACTTATTATTATTACCTTTATACTAATTATTACATTTATTTTATTATCTTTATTGCATTACGGTATATTTATTTCCACATTTATTACTTCCATTATTACATTTATGTTTCTTATTCCATTTACATTTTACCAAAAGAAAAAAGAAAGGGGAAAACAAAAAAAAGAATGAACCAAAAGCAAGTAAAGAAACAAGCCAGAGACCTTTAAGAAATTCACACTTAGGTTAGAACCCATTCACCCGACACCGTAAGGGACTTTTTGACCAAGAATCTCATTAACCCTTTAAGGATGAGTCCGCAGCATATGGGGTTACTCTTGTTACCAGAACGTATAGGTTTTATTGTTATTCAAAACTAAATATTTAAGTAACTAGTCACTGAAATGATACACATTTTGGGTTCCTTTCCCGACAACTCAATGACATCTATATATAAACATGTAGAAACATTTATAGAAAAAGCATTGTAGTACAATTTATATTATTATTTCTGGTGGACCTTAAGGTACCATCCGTCGTTAAAGGGTTAAAGGATCCAACTTATAAGTACCTTCGCACAAATTAAAATTATCTCTTTGTTCTATACATACAGATTCTATTATTTTTCTTTTGACATAATTATTACATTTATAAAGTACCTTACTTGATTCCCAATCTATAGCACAATTATCTGAAGATGCAACATTCAACTACCACACTGACAAAGTAACATCATGCAAACAACTAATACGATATATACTGAGGACATTCAGAACTAGGGACAGTATGACCATGCTTACCCTGTGAAAATCACTTGCTCTCAATTATGGTTTCCCCACAAACAGAATGAATTGCAAAAAATTGAGGGCCTACCAAGAACCTTTACTTCATATATTAAACAACCTGATGAGCAACATGTGAGTAAAAACAAATTAAACTACTGGGATAGGCTCAGAGACCTTGACCTTTATTCCACAGAGAGGTGTTTTGAGAAATACATCCTATTCTACACCTGGAAAATTCTAGAAGGGCTTTTAGTTGCCCCAATACCGAACCAATTGTGCCCACCTCAACAAGAACTGGCAGAATGTGTCAGTTACATCACCTCCCACCAAAAAGCCTGAGAAAGATTCAAACCCTTCAATATAATAGTATCTCTAGGCAGGGTTCTCGCCTGTTTAACTCCTTGCCTCAGTACCTTAGAGATACAAGTGCAGTCCCAGTAGATACTTTTAAAAAACATAAGAACATGTTTTTAACCAACATACCCAACCAACCCACAGTGCCAGGGTATTCCTCTGCCAGACCAGCCCTCAGTAGTGAACCAAATTGTATGGCAGGAGCAAGAGAAAAGAATTGTGGCAATTACATCATGGCCCCACCTTAGGAGGCACTGAGCAGACTTCGTGGGAGCAGTGCACCCTTGAGGCAGAAGCGCTTCAAGGTAAATTCAAGGTCCAGGAATATTGGTAATAGGCCTAGAGGGAGCTGTAGGACAATTCAAGGGTTGAGTAAGACTACCTCTGAAGGATCGCCAATAGTTCTTGAGTATCTAATCTTTGAATAACTTTGTTAGAACTTTTGCAAAAGGAAGTGATAGCATGGTCAATAGGGTAGGTTGATTTTGGAACTGTGATCTTGGGCTAGTCTAGATAGAAAGGTATTAATATATAAAAAATGTTGCACCAACTCGTATTTGTGAAAATGATTCTATTTTTTTAGGATTGTTAATTATTTTTAAGTTGTAAAATTGCCGAATTGTACTCGTAAAATCGCGCGCATGGCATTCGCGCAATGTAAACAAACAAAATATCGGACCTTATTTCATCAAAATAATCAATTAAAATTTGGCTTTTTTAATAAAATGATGCTTGAAACTTATTGTAAATGCATTATAGATGTTTATTAGTGTATTATTTTGTATTTTTTAATGATATTTACCTATAAAATGTGTATTAAATTAAGTTATTTTATGATGCGTTCATTTAATTGTGTTTATTTTCAGATATTTCATAAAAATGGGTAAAAAACGGAAGTCTGCAGTGTTAACTCGAAGTGATAGTGCCAAAAAATTCAGTGGCCAGCCTTCCCCTTTGAATAAAACATAGCCTCCTACCCTCTGCCAAGTTATTCAGTACAGTTATTTCCTCCAAAACAGCCACCCGGACTTGAAAGACTATGATATTGCTAAAATGATAGCAAAGGATGTGATTGAGATCTGGCAGGCAGTGAACCCGCGGCTGCCCCTGTATGAGGAATATTATGTAGTGAAATTGGTGGACAAAGTGTGCTTCAAGAAAGCAAAAGAGATAAACAGGAAATCTCTTTCTACAGTCCAGGAGCAGAATCTGGAGGAAAAGCTGGATAAACTTTTTGACATTTCTGCTTGCACCTGTAAGCTACCTGTTCATCCCTGTGATGACAATGCTGTGAAGTGCAAGAAAGAAAATTGTCAAACACAGCACATAATCTGCACTTGTCCTCCCAGTAAGAAGGTAATGCTATTATTTTTTAACTTTTAACTGGTCTAACTTAGTGCGATTAGGTGCCTTTTAAATGGAAGGAAATTCAATGCTTGTAATTGAAAAATATCCGCATTTTCCTCCCCCCCCCTGGTAATAGAAATTAATAATCAATCTTTTTTCAGGATTTTATCTCTTATTTTAGATCCGCTATTTAATATACTTTAATATTTCAGGTTCCAGTAGAGGAGAGGGAATACTTGAGAGATCAGAGGGCCAAAATAGGACCCAAGGGCTCTTTCCAGCTGGGATCTGTGGATAAAGCTGCTGTGAAGAGAGACCAGAGGGATGCAGCTGAAGCAGAAAGATTACAGAGCCAGATTCAACAGCAGCAGGAAGTGGATTTAGCCACTTTTGCCTCCACACCTTCACAAGATATTTCTTTTGAATCCAGCTCAGGAGAATCAAAAGAGGTAATATATTTTTTTCTTATATCTTATCCCATTTTTACCCAAATTTATCCCTACTTTTTGTCCCTATTTCTCTTCTTTTTACCCAAATTTATCCCTACTTTTGTCCCTATTTCTCTTCTTTTTTCCCCCATTTTCGCTTTAGTAATTTATTCTTATTTCCTCCCATTTTCGTCGATTTTTACCCATATTTTTCCCTACTTTTTCCCCTATTTTCGCTTTAGTAATTTATTTTTTATTTTCATTTCAGCCATCTGGTGGTGAAGCTGAAGAGTTCACGCCAAGGAGGCACCCAAGTGTAGGTTACAGCTTTTTGAAAACCCCCAGATATGCCATGGAACTGATCAGGGGTGATGTTTCTTCCAATCTTGGGGCAAGTCTTGTTAATGCCTTCCTCCTGGACTTACAAGCTATGGACCTGCTTAAGCCTGGCCTTGATGTGAAACAGATAATAGTTGATAAATCGAAAATGGACAGGGAAAAAGCTAGAATGAAAGTAAAAAGTGATGAAAAGCACAATGAGGGTCCGGAAAAGTTAGTCTGTATTGGGGTTGATGGGAAAGTTGACAAGGACACTTTGCTGCACAGAGAAGTTAAGGATGAAAATGGGGAGACTAAGCTGAAGAAAGGAAAGGGACAAGAGCACCATTTGACTTTCACAAAGGAGCCGGGAACTGAAAGTGGAACATATCTTACTCACAGAGTCATCCCAATTAAAGGTGCGACTGGATTTTTTCTTGGTGAAGAAGTTGCTAGTGTCTTGGAGGAGTTTAACAGTGTTCATACCCTGAAAGCTGTCCTCCTTGACAACACAAATACAAACACTGGCTGGGAGGGAGGCCTTGTAACAGCTCTGGAAAATAAAATTGAGCGGAAATTGCACACCATTGGCTGTTCACTCCATCAGAATGAGCTTCCTTTCAGAGCTGTTTTCAAGTATCTTGATGGCAGTACCAAAAGTCCCACTGCTTTCACTGGTCCGCTGGGAAAACTCTGTGAAATTGACTACCAAGATCTGCCACAAGTGGAATTCACCAAACTCAGTGGCCCCCTGGATGACATGGAATTTGCTGAGGAGACACTGACTGATCTCAGTAGCGACCAGAGGCTTCTTTTGGAGTATGTGCTTGGAATTTCCAGGGGCAAAGTCAACCCAAGATTTGCTGCATGGAAAATTGGACCATTAAACCATGCAAGATGGATGACTTTGGCAATTAGATTGATGTGTCTGTGGACCAGAGGTGCTTACCCTCCAGAACTACAGGATAAGCTTTACCAGGCCATCAAGTTCATTGTGGAAGTGTATGCAGTCAGTTGGTTTGAGATCAAAAGGGACAGCAAGTTCCACAATCAGCAGCTGTACATCTTCAACATGATCCAGAGGATCAAGCAGCAGTCTGAAGAAATCCAGGGTGTTGCTTTCAAGAACCTGAAGTACAATGCTTTAACCTTGCTGCCCGAGAATGTGCTGTACTCCATGATGAAGTCTGATGACTTGGAAGTGAGAGAAGCTGCTCTCAAGAAAATTCTGTCCATCAGGTAAGCATTTATTAATTTAAAAAAATGTGAAAAAGAAAATTTGATTATGGGGATTTATTTAATAAAAAAAAAAAGGCCTGAGTTCTATAAATCCCCATAATCAAATTTTTTTTCACATTTTCTTATCCCAATTCCCCCCTTCCCCTCTGATAATGGAAATAATCTTCCCTTCTTTCTGAAAAAAAATTCGATTATAGGGATTTATAGAACTTTTTTTTTTTTTTTTTTTTTTTTTAAGTAATTTAAATCAGCAATTCTGAGACTAATAGGGATTAAATCTTAAACTGGAATAAAAAACATATTAATTATTATTCTTTCAGAAGTGGGAAACCAGCCAAGAAGAGGCTGAAGAAGACCACAGCCATCAACATTGAAGCTACCCACTGGTCAGAACTAATCAACCTTTCTCAAAGTGGCATCTGTGAACCTGCTCTCACAGAAGACTTTTCTGACCAGGAGCTTCAAGAAGCATTGCTGAATGGCACCAAGCTGGAGCTGCCTGATCTGCCTTCACATTCTCAGAGTGTTGAAAGGACCGTGAAGCTGACATCTAAAGCTTCCCATACTGTTTATGGACTTGAATCAAGGCACAAACACATTCTGGCCAAAGCCCTAAGCCACCAGATGAGGCCTTCCTTTGCTTCTAAGGGCTCTTACAGTGAAAATTATGATGATCTTGGGATCTAAATGTGCCTATTTGACTCTGTACATGTTTTTTTTTACTTTTTTTCAATAAAATTGTAACTTTTTTCAGGATTTTTTTATGAAAATAGCATGTTTTTTTCGGCCAAAAATTGCAAAAATGCTGTATTTTTTTGGTACAATTTTTTGACGATTTTTGAAATGGTTAAAGCTAGGGATCTGAAATTTTTTGTCAGTTATCATCATATTAAGCCCTGACTATCTCGACTAGTCCAAAGTCAATATCTAAAAAATTGCGGAAAATCAACCTACCTTAATGGTCAATTTGCTTAATCATCTTACTCAAGTCCATTAAGTCACCACTACTAGCTGACTCAGGGGTCTTAAAATTATCCACCTGTATCCTTTTAGTAGGGTACTTTTAGAAGTCGCAGGGATGGTCCACCTCTTACACTATTTTGTCACAATGGCCTCCACATCTCCCCTTTTAGCCATTCCAGTTCCTCCCTTATATTTTTTTAATTTTATTTTATGAATACATAACAGACTAAACACTGTATAATTAACAAATAATATTGTTTTATGAACATATATACCAGAAATACTATAATTTTTATTATTTTTAGTTTAGACATTATTCATTATTCAGCAGTCACTTCCTCTGTTTCTTCTTTCTAGAATCTTCTTCAATCTTTCTCTTTTTCTCCTCAGCTTGAGTTTTCATCTCCTGGCTTCTAGCTATAGGGTCATTCCATGTCAACTTAGCCACAAAATGGCACTTTTTGCACTCACCCCTTTCAATTTTGCTCATACTTAGCACAATAGCAGATATACATGCCAAACTTAAATTCCCAAATTATTAGAGCTGACTGACCTTTGGTTACTGAGATACAAGGTCACAAAGTTGTGACATTTTGACCTTTTTTGCGTTAAATGACTATTTTCAAAATGGTGTAACTAAAAAACTATTAAAGCTAGAGCATTGATTTTGGTCTCATTTTAAAGCTCTTTAGTAGCCCCCTTGTTTATTGTCTCTTGTTAAATATCTCTACTGTGAAAAATAAAAAAATCCCTTCAAAAGTTGACCTTTGACCTTGAATAAAAAAAAAAACCTTCTCCTAAAAAATTCAATTTTTTTACATTAATACCTTGAGTCATGTACAACAAAATCCCAAGAAGCTGTAAGTGGCTGATAACTAGTTCAATGTATAAAAAATAAATGAAGTTGGCATCATTCTTCAATTTTAGATTTTTTTTGTCAGTTCATTTATTTAAAAGTTCTGTTCTGATATAGTGTCAGTGAAGACTTAGTTCAACTTAACATTATTAGTTCAAAAACCTTTTTGTGACCTGTGCCAAAAGAAGTCTTTTAAAAGACAACCAGGGTTAAACCCCTCGACAGCCCCAAATCTACTGGAGTAGCGCTGATCCAAAGGCCCAACTAGTATATAAGTACTGTCAACTTTACAGAGTTGACTCCTGACTTCAAGTTAAAGTTAATTTATTTTTACTAAATACATGTATAAAAATTTATTTAATAATTCATTAATTGTTCATTGTTTTCTTTTCAGGATTTTCTTTGTGCTTTTGTGATTTCAGAGTACAAACATGGAACATTTAAAACTGAAACAGAAGTGTGCTGATCCTTTGCTGCGTCACAAAGGTCAGTGTCGAAAGAAGAGTTTGAGAATTGTACCACAGGAACTTGTAAATAAGTTTCCCGATCTGCACTTAACACTACATCACAGACTTTGTAAGCAGTGTAGAGAACATCTTGAGTCCTTGCCTGAGAAAGGAATAGGCACTTTGAATTCAGACATAAATGATGATTCTTCTTGTAGTAGTGAACCACCTGAAGATCTTGAGAAAATTGAAAATGTTGACAATAGTGATGCATCAACTTCAGAGCAAAACCATGAGATGTGTACTTTGAATGCTTCTTTTGTTTCAATTGGTGAATCACCCATAAAAAAGAGAAAGCTTGTAGAGCAAAAGTCATATGGAGCTAAAAAACTAAGCAAGGTGACAGAGACAGTTAAGAAGAGAATGGAAACAGTTGCAGGAAAAGAGATTTCTGACTCACAATTTAAGGAGCCATCTGGAGATGTAGACTGTTTAGAAATAATAAATCAACTCAAGGAAAAATTCAAAAATGAAAATACTAAAAGAAGTGATAAAATAAAAATCCTCACTGTATTGCCCAAAAGTTGGAGCATTAGGAAAATTGCTTCAGAATTTAACACAACAAGGCATACAGCATCTATTGCTAAAAAAATAGTTGAAGAAAAAGGTGTCCTTTCAGACCCAAATCCAAAGGGTGGGAAAAGAATTAAACAGGATACTGTTGACTATTAAAGCATTTTATCTTTCAGAAGACATCAGTAGAACAATGCCAGGAAAGAAAGACTATTGTAGTATCATTGACAATGAAAGAGGAAGGATACATTTGCAAAAGCATCTTTTACTTTGCAATTTAAAAGAAGCCTATCATATTTTCAAAGAAAGAAATCCTTTGGTTAAGGTGGGATTCAGTAAATTTGCAGAATTGCGTCCAAAGCAGTGTGTTATTGCTGGAGCAACAGGAACTCACTCAGTATGTGTCTGTACAATTCATCAGAATGCCAAACTTATGTTTGTAGGAGCTGAATTAGAAAAACTAACTGCAAATGATGACACACCTATTAAGAATGTACGTCATTGTGTTGCCTTTATGGAATGCAATCCTGCCTCACAGAAATGCTGCCTCAGACAATGTGAGATCCATCAGATTTAAAAAACAGACTACTGGACATATTTACAAACAACTTCATTGATATCATAAATTTTAAAAAGTGGACCAATACAGATCGGTCAAATCTTGAATCAGTAGAACTGAATACAGATGAATATATTGACCAATTCTGTAACCAACTGAAAGAATACCAGATACATGACTTCAAGACAAAGATGCAAGCAACTTATTACCGTGAAACAAAAATGTCTTTGAAAGATGGTGAGGTCCTTGCTGTGTGTGATTTTGCTGAAAATTATTCCTTTATTCTTCAAGATGAGGTTCAGAGCTTTCACTGGAACAATGAGATGGCTACTCTACATCCATTTGTTATTTACTATAAAAAGGAATGAGATTGCTCACCTTAGCTTTGTTATTATTTCAGAGTGTAACATCCATAACACAGTTGCTGTACATTTGTTTCAAAAGCATCTGATAAAATTCCTAAAAGATAATATCTCATCCATCGGTTCCATCCACAAAATAATTTACTTTTCAGATGGGTGTGCAAGACAGTATAAGAACTGCAAAAACTTTTTGAATCTTTGCCATCACAGAGATGATTTTGGAATTGAGGCAGAATGGAATTTTTTTGCAACAAGTCATGGAAAGGGACCCTGTGATGGTGTTGGAGGCACAGTTAAGAGATTAGCTGCAAAAGCTAGTCTACAATGACCATATGATGAACAGATCCTTACTGCAGAACAGTTATATACATTTGCAAGTGAAAATATTGTAAATATAAAATGTCATTTTTCAACCAATAAAGAGCATGAAGAGGAAAGCCAACTTCTCCAAGAAAGACACTCAACTGCAAGGACTATTGCTGGTACACAGAAATTACACCATTTACATCCAGTTTCATTGACTTCTCTTAAGGTTAAACATTATTCATTATCAGATTATTCAAATATTGAGAAAGTTACTGAAAAGGAAGAAGTTGTGACTGAGGAGAAAATACATGGTTTTGTTACTGCTGCATATGATGGCCATTGGTGGGTGGCATATGTGCTGGAAAAGATACCAGAGAATAGAGAAGTAAAAGTCACATTCCTTCATCCTCATGGCCCAAACCCATCATTTGTGTATCCTGGTCAACCAGATGAATTAATCTTACCATATTCAGATATTCTAACACAAGTTGAGGCATCTACTACTAATGGACGAACATACAGGATTTGCAAAGAAGTTACTTTGAAGGCATCCAAAGCTTTGGCAGATCTACAGCACAGAAAGGTAAGAATTCAAAATTAAAATGGTCATGTAACTATATATACACTGCATACATTTTAAGTTGTGATAAATGGAAATCAATGAGCACTATACCTATACATATTGTATGTACATTTTAATATGTTACTTGTATTTGTTAATTAGGTAGCTATCTAGGTATACATTAAAAATTGTTTTCTCTTCTAGAAATCACAATAAATTGGGTGGCCCACAAGAATCTTGTCAACTACTGAAAACCATCACATACATGCACAACATACAGGTGAGGTGGGTAAAGAACAAATATTTAAAAATAAGCATTTGCTTGTTTGTAGAAGGCTGCAGATAGTATGTAGATATGGGTTGTATTTGTAAGAGATTGAGCTGACCTTAGACAAAAATGGTTACTGACATACAAGGTCACAAAGTCATGACTTTTTGACAATTTTTGTATAAAATGACTTTTTTCAAAATGTTGCTTGAATTCATTATTTTTTATACATTGAACTAGTTATCAGCCACTTACAGCTTCTTGGGATTTTGTTGTACATGACTCAAGGTATTAATGTAAAAAAATTGAATTTTTTAGAAGGTATTTTTTTTTTATTCAAGGTCAAAGGTCAACTTTTGAAGGGATTTTTTTTATTTTTCACAGTAGAGATATTTAACAAGAGACAATAAACAAGGGGCTACTAAAGAGCTTTAAAATGAGACCAAAATCAATGCTCTAGCTTTAATAGTTTTTTAGTTACACCGTTTTGAAAATAGTCACTTAACGCAAAAAATGTCAAAATGTCACAACTTTGTGACCTTGTATCTCAGTAACCAAAGGTCAGTCAGCTCTAATAATTTGGGAATTTAAGTTTGGCATGTATATCTGCTATTGTGCCAAGTATGAGCAAAATTGAAAGGGGTGTGTTTTTTAGGTGGCTGACTTGACATGGAATGACCCTATAATGGCATTAGCTGCGCTGACTTTGTTAAAGTCTTTCATTTTACAGCCTTGATTCAGCACCTGCATGCCCTCATTCAAAAGGGCTGCAGCTTCAGAAAGTTCATGGGCCACAGATTCCAAGTCTGTCCTTCATTTTCATTTGCATTCGTCAACGGCTGCCTCAGCAGCTGCAAAATTCAACTTGGCTTGTTTCTGTGCTTCAAGTCACTGGGCAATGGGCATAGTTGGCTCTTGCGCTTCTATCAGCCTTTTGAATGGCAGATGTTACAGGCAATTTTGCTGGAGCATTGTCAAACTGAGTCATAAAAGATGACGTAGATCTGTAGCCATTGAGGGTTGCATCGGACATCCTTGTTCTTCCAGATGTAAGAACCAACTTGTTTTCACTAAATGACCTCTCAACATCAGCATTTCCATGAGAAAGTGTATAT
Source organism: Bathynomus jamesi (assembly GCA_023014485.1). Lineage (NCBI taxonomy): Eukaryota > Metazoa > Arthropoda > Malacostraca > Isopoda > Cirolanidae > Bathynomus > Bathynomus jamesi. Next base: position 227,692 of record JAJOZX010003389.1, on the reverse strand, counting down.
TAGAACATTCAAAAATTATATAAATGTTCAGAAAATAAAACAAAGGCATGACATGAAACAATTTATATTGCAATTGTCATCACCATTAATTTATTAAAAGGAAATATTTTGACAACACAATGCACATTTTTTCACTGATCTTCAAATGTCACATTTTGTCACAAGGAAGTATATTTTGACACTTTTTTTGCATGCCTTGAAATTGTCACATTTTGTCACATCAGACCATCCCTGAAGTCGCTCCTTTACTCATGATTGGATGAATATTTACAAAAGTAGGATCACGTTAAGAATAGCAAACCCATTTACCTCATATTAAGAATGGCAAACCCAAAATTAAACATGTTAAGAATAGCGAACCTAAAATTCAACAAGTTAAGAATAGCGATGGTGATTGCATGATTTGGATCACCTGAAGATCAGGGCCCCCAGCCTTCATTAGTTAGCCTTATAAGGCTAACTAACAAAAATATCATGACTTAACCTAACCAATCATCAAGGGCATACAGTTGACCTAACAATTGGTTAGTTTAAGTAGTGATATTTTCATTAGTTAGCCTTATGAGGCTAATTAAAGAAGGCTGGGGGCCCTGCTCTTTAGGTGATCCCATGATTTACCCTCGGTACTAACAGTCAGGGTAATATGACAAGAGAGACCAATAGCTTCACAGGTTTTTACAAAATTCTCCATGTTAAGAATAGCAAACCCAAAAGTTTCCATGTCAAGAATAGGAAACCCAAAATTATCCATGTCAAGAATAGCGAACCCAACACCCTATGGGTTCGCTATTCTTAACGTGATCCCAAAAGTAGATGTAACCAATACTCTAAGCCCTAAGGTATAGGGCACACTAATGCTAGGCCTAGCCCAATGAGATGGGCTAGGCCACAGTCATCAAAAATAAACTTTAGACAAGGCCTATGCTAAGATCTTTTAATGAACAAGTATTTATCAGTTAACACCAGAGTGATCTTATATTAGTCAAAAAAAAAAATCTCCAAAATGCAGGATCAATCTCAACTGCCATCCTGGAAAGCCGCCTTCTTGACCAGAATCCTAAAGTCAACTCCTAGGTATTTAAGTATCCATCCATCCATCATGTTCTGCCTATCAAGCAGGTCCAACTCACGTGTCCCGCCAAAGTTTTCTATCCTGAGCTAGCCTTTTCATTTCATGGTAGCTCCTGCCTGCCTTCAAATCATCCCTCAGCCTTCTACCTTCATATCTACCCTTTATCACCTCCTTCAACAATCCTCGTCCTCTCAACATTTACAAATTTCTTCTGTCCTTCTCTTATCACCTAATGAGTCTTCTTTCCTCCATCACCTGTTGCAGTACTTCCTCATTACTTTGGTGTTCCCTCCAGCTTATCTTTAGCATTCTTCTCCAAATCCACATTTCAAAACTTTCCAGGAGTTTCTCTTCAGTTGTTTTCAACAATCTTGTATCTAAACAACCAAACTGAATTGCAAGAGAGCTCTCTATAAGACCACACCCTGTAAGCGCCACATTCAACAAACGAGTAGGAAGGACGCGCAATGCCCCAAAAAAATGATGCCACAAGAGCCCAAAAATGCTAGCTCTAAATTAAGTGAATTTTTCACTAACCTTACAATTATGAGATGGATATATATACACACCTTAACTTAATATACACAAACAATGCTGCATCAATTAGCTTAGTCATCATATCGCCTTGGGACAACAATGGCTCTTCCTCTTCTAGATTTTATAACACGACCAAAGGAGTTAGATGACGAGTTGCTGAAAGCAACAGTGGAGGAAAATCCAACGGTAACTGTAAGAGAACTTGGCCTGCAATTCGGCATTAGCCATATGACCATTCATCGTCATTTGAAGCTGTTAGGAAAAGTAGAGAAGGTTGGAAAATGGGTTCTGCATGATTTGTCACAAGCGAATGTTGCTTGAAATCGATATTTGCACATCACTGTATTCTTGGCAACTGCAGGCACTGTTTTTGAATCGGATCATCACTGGGGATGAAAAATGGGTCCTCTATAACAATATTAAGCGTCGACATCAGTGACTTAGCCGTGAAACAAAGCCTGAACCTCAGCCAAGGAATGGACCCCATCCAAAGAAAATTTTGCTATGCGTTTGGTGGGATATGCAAGGAATTATTCATTTTGAGCTTCTGCCAGATAACCAAACAATCACAGCTGTCTACTGCCAACAACTCCAATGATTGTAGATGGCATTATAAGAAAAATGTCCTGCATTAACCTGTTAACGGACACCTTTAGCGCGGCTTTGCTAGCCCACTCTGGTCACCTTTTTTTGCGGTAAAAAGCGTGCGCGCAATGCTTTCCGTTTTTCGACTCATAACTTTCGTTTACGTGGCTAAATTGTAATGAAAATTTATTTGTAAGTAAATTATAACTAAATAAACATATTTACGAAAAAAAAATATATATATATTTACGCACCTTAACATGTTGGCTGCCGTGTGCCCCGCTGGCATCTCTCATGTTATCTGTCTTTGAGTACCGCATGAGATGCCGGCAGGTCACAATGCATGTTTTACTTATGGATTTATTTCTCCTCGGCAACATGAGATATAATGCTTTAAAAGCCATTTGGCACCTCAGGAATAACTATTTTTTACTGGGTAAAATATTCATTGGCGTATCTGTAGACCCAGGGAAATAATAGACTTAGTAAAGATGAATATTTAACATAATTTGGAACTTGGGGCATTCACACACACTAATTGGACTCGCTTTATCATTGTCTTATATCGCACAACGCAGGAAAGCACAAGGAAGAGTTGCCAACTAGTCACTTTTCGCATAAAAATATGAAAGAGCAAACATAAATGGCGCAAAACATTTATTTGCAGCAACTATATCAGCAAGCGTACATTTACGTCGCGGGCCTCAAAGGACGGAATTCTTTCGTCGTACATTTACATTAGTGTCCGTTAACAGGTTAATTAATCGCAGAGGTGTTCTATTCCACTAGGATAACGCGCACCCTCACACTGCTCGAATCACCACAGACCAATTGGAGGCATTTGGTTGGGAAAAAATGCCTCATCCACCTTATTCTCTGGACATTGCACCTTCAGACTACCATTTGTTCAGAAATCTGCAACACCACGTAGAAGGACAAAAGTTGCAATCCACAAAAGCTATCAAAAACGAAGTGACCACTTTTTTAACTCGAAACCAAGGGATTTCTTCGAACATGGCATAAAAAAACTTTTCTATAGGTGGGAGGAGGTTAGGGCCTATAGAAAAAGAAGGGAATTATATTGATGATTAATTTGTCATCGTCATTTAGTTTTTGTTCTGAATGAACTAAAAAACCGAGCAGAATATATATTACAACCTTATACAAATAAGCGAGATACTTAACATTTTAATACCGGTATGTATGTGTTACAAATAAACGAGATACTTAACCTACATAAGAACATAAGAAATTTTTATAGTGGGCACACTAGGGGCCACTTCGGCCCATCGAGGTGGCTCCACTATGTAAAAACTGCCTGTACATTGGCAATAACCAATTTTTTACAAAACTAATTAAGTATCAATTTAAAACTAATTAATTATCAATTTAAAACTAAAGATAGAATATCTGGATCCAGAGGATCAAAGTCATAATAGGCTACTATCCACAAATATGTTACACACTATATCTATTTATAACTGACATGCAAATATATCAGATCCAAAGAATCCAGTCAATCTCATTATGGTACCCATCAATACCAGTCTCATGCCAACCAAAAATAAGTCACGGCCCATATCAATTGCGGACCAAGTCACAATTTACATCCATATACATTACAATATATATACTTAAGAGGAAAAGTGTAGGTGTGGCTGTAAAGACTGTACAGTAGTGTAGAAATGTGTGTGCACCTATTTTGGGTCTCCCTTAAAAAATTAAAGGTGTTTGTGGGGCAAGTGAAGATCATGAGTTTTTCAATACCTCACAGTACTATGGGGGGCACCGCTCGGCAGAGGGATCTCTTTAAATAGGGGGTGTAAGGACAGAGTATCCCCTAACCCAAGATGCTGCCTCCCTATATCCCACAACACCTGTGTTGAGCTGTGGGATCTATCACCCAAATGCACATAATATATATGAAATAAACTAGTACCATTCATCAGAGGTGGGGAGTCGGCCAAAAACAACTGACTCCCGAGTCAGTATTTTTAAAAACCGACTCCCGACTCTTTCCTTATCATGCTGATCTACAACCTTATAAATATTGGGATGTTTGTTTCGTAGATGGCGTTTCAAGTTTGAGGCTCTAGTTGGAGCATTAGCATGTTTCCCAGTGTAAGCACTAATTTTTGCATTACACTCTTTACCATCCTTTTCTACTTGACAAATAAAAATATTCATCCTCATTTAGCTTAAAATATTGAAAGACTGCTGATTTTCTACTAGGCCCACGACTCATTACTAATAGGGGCTAATTAAATTAATAATTAATATATTGCTAATTTTGATATGGTACCTAGTATCCTAAAATAGAAATATGAAATTCATTTGCTAAGATTTACCAGAACAATAAATCAAATGTGGAAATGTGAATCTAGAATTAGTTCAGGAAGATATTTATTTAGGGCAGAGTAGTATTCTGGTAAATTGTTGGCATATAGAAATTGAATCAAAGAGTCAGGAGTCGGTCGTTTTTACCGACTCCCGACTCTTCAAAAAAGCCCCGACTCCTGACTCCCGACTCCCCACCTCTGCCATTCATGCAATAAAAATGGGCTTAAACACCATCATCAGATGTCCCTTGCAGACATCAAACTATCCAACCTTGAATACTATTGGTAGTTTTGTTTTTGTTTGAACCAATCACAGCAGTTCAGCATAGTGAGTTGGTTGGTGTCAGCCAATCACAGCTCAGCATCGGCTCTACCCTCCACAGTCGGGAGTTCAGTGGCCTCCAAGAGGTGCATCTAGGCCTATTCCACTGGATGAGAACTATCACCCTGACAACTCCCAACCCACCCAGGATTTGTCAGATTCTGAATAACATAAGCAGTGAATAAAATTAAAGGTGGTTAGGTTAGGTTACTAGGTTATATGGTAATTTTTTATTATCAGTCCGGTCTCTGGAAACTGAAAATAAAGTTTACCATAAGACTCTTTACATTTTGTTAAACAACTTTTATTAAGTACAATATGAAGGCAAATGCCGATTAAAGCTATAAAATTAACGTTAAGAAATTATTTTTTTGAGCGATAAAATCGCGGATCATGTTTTTGGGAGTGATAAAATGGCTGATCTCACAAAGGTTAGGAAGGTACCGCTAACAAAATTGGGGGGGTTTCACCTGAACTCATAAGATTTTAGTGTCACGATGGCGTTGGTTTGCGATGGTTGTAATTATTCACTGTGTTTAACTTCGGTTATTATTCGTTTTTTGACCCAGTCACACCCAGCTATAACAGCAATATATATTGAATAACCAATCAAAACTGAATAAAAAAATATATATATTATCTTGTGCAAATTTGTATAAAATATGTTTTTTTATTAAAATATATTTCCTATTTTTAGTGTTTTTTCAATATATATATATCGACTATTTGGTGAATATTTCTTATTTTTGGTGATTCTGGCTACTTCTGCGTAATTCAATTTGTCCTGTTTTACAAATAAATCATTTTTAGCAATTTTTCATCTGTTCAGTTCAGTCTTTTTGTGACTAGAAGTATGACGTGTCGACGTGATCCGCCATATTGCCCTCAATGAAGACAAGAGTTTAGACTTTTTTTTCAATCACGGAATAATTAAGACATCCATAACCTGCCCTAAATACAATAGTGCTTGTATTTTAAGAAAAGACCAGAAGGTCTTTAGATGCCATAAAAAAAATCCTAAAATAAACATGTCATTTCAGTTTAAGGGCAGGCGAAATTTAGCGGACAACCCATGCAAGGTTGGCACATGTTATTACATTATCATTTGTATAATTTAGGTCTCGGGGGTACAGGGGCGGAGCCCCCATAAAGATCACGCATCACAAATTGATCGGTCCTAATGCTTTGCGGACAGTTCAGTACGTGACACAGGTTAGGTCAACTGTATGCCCTAGATGATTGGTTAGGTTAAGTCATGATATTTTTGTTTAAATTCGTTAGTTTAAACAAAAATGACGAGTGCAAACTTTTCTGGTTAATTTTGAGGTGTTTTGTACGAAACTGCCATCCGTTTCCTGTGCAAATGTGTAGTTTTCAAGATGATGATATCTCGAAAACTACACATTTGCACAGGAAATGGATGGCAGATTCGTGCAGAGCACCTCAAAATTGACCAGAAAAGTTTGCTCTCATTATAAAAAGACTGGGTCAAAAAAATAATTACCTTAACTTCATGCAAATTTTTTGGTAATTATTCATTTTTTGACCCAGTCTCTTTTTATAATGAGAGCAAACTTTTCTAGTCAATTTTGATGTGCTCTGCACGAATCTGTCATCCATTTCCTGTGCAAATGTGTAGTTTTCGAGATATCGTCATCTTGAAAACTACACATTTGCACAGGAAATGGATGGCAGTTTCGTACAAAACACTTCAAAATTAACCAGAAAAGTTTGCACTCATCATTTTTGTTTAAACTAACGAATTTAAACAAAAATATCATGACTTACCTAACCAATCATCTAAGGCATACAGTTGACCTAACCGGTGTCACGTACTGAGCTGTCCGCAAAACATTAGGACCGATCAATTTGTGATGCGTGATCTTTACAGGGATGGAGCCCCCATACCCCCCGAGACCTAAATTATACAAATGATAATGTAATAACATGTGCCAACCTTGCATGGGTAGTCCGCTAAATTTCGCCTGCCCTTAAACTGAAATGAGACACGTTTATTTTTAGGATTTTTTTTATGGCATCTAAAGACCTTCTGGTCTTTTCTTAAAATACAAGCACTATTGTATTTAGGGTAGGTCATGGATGTCTTAATTATACCATGATTGAAAAAAAGGTCAACTCTTGTCTTCATCGATGGCAATATGGCGGATCACGTCGACACGTCATACTTCATCACAAAAAGACTGAACTGAACAGATGAAAAATTGCTAAAAATGATTTATTTGTAAAACAGGACAAATTGAATTACGCAGAAGTAGCCAGAATCACCAAAAATAGAAATATTCACCAAATAGTCGATATATATATATATATTGAAAAAATACCAAAAATAGGAAATATATTTTAATAAAAAAACACATTTTATACAAATTTGCACAAGATAATATATATATTTTCTTATTCAGTTTTGATTGGTTATTCAATATATATTGCTGTTATAGCTGGGTGTGACTGGGTCAAAAAACGAATAATAACCAATTTTTTTATTAAGAGGAGGATGCATTTAATTTTTATGTAGAACACGGTGTATTGCTAAAAGAATTTATTTTCCCTAAGAAAAACAAGGAAGGTATTGTTTGTGGTAATAAGTGTGTGTTCGATAAAAACAGAAAAGCATTTCGTTGCCATAGGTAAGAGTAGTACCTAAAATTAGGTTAGGTTAGGTTAGGTAGGTTAATATAGTTTTATGGTATATAATATATACAGTGAATATATACATTGTTCATTTTACTACATATATATAAATGTGTATATAATGAGATTATTAAATGATAAACTGCAAAGTATCGATGTCGTCATACAGGAACTAATCGAGAAGCATACAGAAAAAGAAGAAGATGACGCTATAGAAGTGATAAAGGCTAACTCAAAGTACTTCTATAATTTCGCAAAAAGAAAGTCAAAAAACTATGCGACTATCGGGCCTTTAAAAAATGAGAACAGTGATTTATCTGATGATCTAACAGAAGTAGCTGAAATATTAAAAGCTCAGTATGAATCATCTTTCAGTATCCCAAAAACTGACAAACTGATATGCGATAGAAACGCGTTCTTTGAAGAAGAACCACAAGGGGAAAGTATAACGGATTTCGACTTTACGACGGAGGATATTGCACAAGTCATAGGGAAACTAAAAACACACTCAGCGGCAAGACCGGATAAATGGAATGCCACACTGATCAAAAACTGCAAGAATGCAATCGCTGAGGCCCTATACTGGATATGGAGACGATCATTAAACACGGGAGAAATACCGGGCATCCTGAAGAGCACGAACATAGTCCCAATATATAAAGGAGGAGATCGATCCGAGGCCAAAAACTATAGGCCAGTGTTGCTTACATCTCATCTCACCAAAATATTTGAAAGAATTGTTAGACAGAAAATCTAGGACTCTTTGGAAACTCAGAAAAAATTCAATGATAACCAACAGAGGTTTCGGTCAGGCAGATCATGCCTGTCACAACTAATGGAACACTACAACATTATTGATTCACTTGAAAGTAATGAAAACTATGATGTACTATACACAGACTTTGCTAAAGCGTTCGACAAGTGTGACCATGGAATCATAATACATAAACTGAAATATATGGGAATAACAGGAAAAGTAGGGAAATGGATATATAATTTCCTTAGTGAGCGGAGGCAAGTCGTTACAGTACAAGGAGTATCTTCATCAGAATCAGAGGTCCTCAGCTCAGTACCACAAGGAACGTATTAGCTCCACTACTCTTCATAATCATGCTAACTGACATAGATGAGGACGTTACCAGAGACAGCACAGTAACATCCTTTGCGATGACACAAAGATCAGTAGAAAAATACGAAAACCAGAAGACATAGGATCTCTACAAACCGACATAAACAAAATTACAAGTGGACGGAAGACAACAATATGAAGTTTAATACCGAGAAATTTCAGCTATTACGGTACGGAAAAAGAGAAGACCTAAAGTCCATGGAATATTATACCCCAAATGGACAGGAAATTCCAGAGAAATTCCAGAGCAAAAGATTTAGGGGTTGTAATGACAGATGATGCGAAATTTGAAATACAAAATAAGATAGCAGTAAACAGAGCAAAGAGAATACGGGTCAGATATTGAGAACTTTAAACGAAGGGATAGAATGTAATGATCCCTACTGAAAACCCTGATAATACCCAAATGGAATACTGCTCAGTCCTAACATCCCCATATAAAAAAGAAGACATTAGACAGCTGGAGGGGATCAAAGAAGTTCACAGCCAAGATCAATGGGCAAAGAACTAAATTACTGGGAAAGGTTACGAGAACTAGACCTATTTCACTGGAAAGGAGGAGAGAGAGATACACCATTATTTACACTTGGAAAATAATGGAGAAACTAGTCCCTAATCTTACTCTGAATCCCATAACTCCCCAAACAACGGTGGAAAGTAGAAGCGGTAGACTGTCGTATTCCCAAATTGAAGGCGAGACAGGGAACATCCTTAACCCTGAAAGAAAATAGTTTTGTAGTGAGAGGACCAAAACTATTTAATCAGTTGCCCAAAGACCTAAGAAACAAGAAGGGAGTTGCAGTGGAAATCTTCAAAAGAAGACTTGACGCCTGGCTCAGAACAATCCCCGATGAGCCGGGCGTACCTGGCTATGTGAGGTGGAGAGCGCAAGAATCCAACTCACTACTTCACCAGGCCAACTCGAGAGGAGGGGCGACACGCTTGACCTTCGCGAAATGAGAAATCATCACGTGGAACCTTTGTAAGGTTGTAAGGTAAGGTATTTACCTTACCTTAAATTTACCTTAAAGCGGTTCTGCCTCAAGGGTGCGCTGCTCCCACGAAGTCCACTCAGCACCTCCTGAGGCGGGGCCACGACGGGGTCGCCACCCTTCTTTTCTCTTGCCTCTGCCATACGATTTGGTCCCCTATTGAATTTGTGGGGGCTGGTCTGGCAGAGGAATACCCTGACACTGTGGGTTGGTCGGGTATGTTGGCTAAAAACATGTCCAAGTGTTTTTTAAAAGTATCTACTGGGACTGCACTTATATCTCTAAGGTACTGAGGCAAGGAGTTAAACAGGCGAGAACCCTGCCTAGAGATACTATTATATTGAAGGGTTTGAATCCTTCTCAGACTGTTTGGTGGGAGGTGATATTTTTTACACATTCTGCCAGTTCTTGTTAAGGTGGGCACAATTGTTTCAGTATTGGGGGCAACTAAAAGCCCTTCTAGAATTTTCCAGGTGTAGATTAGGATGTATCTCTCAAACCTTCTCTCTATGGAATAAAGGTTGAGGCCTCTAGCCTATCCCAGTAGTTTAATTTGTTTTTACTCATCTGTTGCCCATCAGGTTGTTTAATATACGAGGTAAAGGTTCTTTGTAGCCCTCAATTTTTTGCAATTCATTCTGTTTGTGGGGAAACCATAATTGAGAGCAGTAGTCAATGCGTGGAAGACAAGTGATTTCCACAGGGTAAGCATGGTCATACTGTCCCTAGTTCTGAATGTCCTCAGTATATATCCTATTGTTGTTTGCATGATGAGGTTACTTTGTCAATGTGCCTGTTGAATGTTGCATCTTCAGATAATATAATCCCTAGATCCCTGACATGATCAGTTTGTGCAATATCTTTTCCTGTGGGTCCAGTGTAGTTGAATTGTTCTTTCAGGTATTTATTTGGTCCATACTTAATTAGTTCAAATTTGTCTTCATTGAAGGCCATATTGTTTGCATCTGCCCATGCATATATAGTTTGTAGATCTTTTTGTAGCTCTACACAGTCTTCTTTTTCTGTAATTGGTCTTAGTATTCTGGTATCATCTGCGAATGACAGGAGAGAGCTTCCTAGGTTACAGTTTATATTGTTTAGCATTATAATGAATAGAATTGGTCCTAGTACTGTGCCTTGCGGCACTCCACTAATCACTTCTTTTTCTATAGATTTGCTCCATTTACAGTTGTTATTTGTTTTCTGTCAGAGAGAAAGGCATGGATCCATTTCCTACTTTTCCACAAATACCAAGTTCTTTTAGTTTATGGAATAATATACCATGGTCAACCTTGTCAAAAGCTTTTGCAAAGTCTAGATAGATGACATCAACATTGTGGTTTTCTCCCAAGTATTGTAGGATTGTATTGCAATGGTCTATAAGTTCAGTAAGGCAGGATCTCTTGTGTCTGAAGCCATGTTGAAAGTCTTCTAAGAGATGTTCATTTTCTATAAAACTGACAATGTGCCTTTTCAGGACTTTCTCAAATATTTTAATAATATGGGAAGTCAAAGATATGGGTCTATAGTTCTTGGCTTCCTTTCTTTTGCCTCCTTTGTAGATTGGGGTAATATTTGCTTGTTTCATGATTGGTGGTATTCTACTGGTGTCTAGTGAGGATCTCCACAGGATTTTCAAAGGCAGAGATAAAGTATGTTTGCATTCCTTAAGAATCTTGGCTCCAATTCCATCTGGACCAGGGGCTGAACTCCCCGGTAGCTCTGTTATTGCCTGTTGTATATCTCTAGTGGTTATTTGTATATCTTCCAATAATGGTCTGTCTTGGTCATTTTCTTCTCTATCAAAAAATGCTGGTTTTTATTTTCTTTGCTACTACAGGGGTACTCCAGCTTAAAGCATATTGAGATTGTAAAATGTTTGCCATTTCCTGTGTATTAGATGTGAGAGTTAGTCCATCTTTAGCAAGCAATGGGCCAATGCTCGTTTTGATAACTGCTTTGCGTTTAGCATAGCTAAAGAAGAATTTGCTATTTTCCTTTATAGTGCCAATAGCTTTGTGTTCATTATCAATATTCTCTCTTATGGTTGACTCCTTTATTTTAAGTTCTAATATCAGTATCTGATTCCGGATGTTACTATGTCTTGTATCACTTAATTGCTTTGTCAGTTGTTTAGATAGCTTTGTTCTCTTTCTCATAAGTGTCCTTCTGTATCTGTGCTCTTTTGTCCGGTGCTTCTGTGCACTATCGTTTTTCTTTGGTGTGTTTGTATAATGCTGATGACAGCAGGTATTGTATTCTACTCCAGCATTCTTCTGGCTTTAGGTTTTCTAATTCATCTTCCCAGTTTATTTCTCCCAGACAGTTATTTATTGATGTCCAGTCTGACTTGTGCAGGTTTAGGTCAGAGTATGGCAAGTTCGTTTGGCATGGGTCTTGCTTACATTTGTGGAGGGACAAGTTTGTGAATATGTGCATGACATTGTGGTCGGAGTGTATAGTTGGTGTTATAACAATGTGGTCAATTGTAGTTGCATTATTTGTCAGCACTAAATCTAGATATTATTTTTTCTAGTTGGGCAGTGGACATGTTGTACTAGGAGCAGTTTTTCCATAAACTCATTCAGGTGTTTTGATTTGGACCTTTTTGTCCCTGATTTCATACCACCATATTGGTTCCAGGTGCAATTTGGGAGATTAAAGTCTCCTGTAATGATTAAGTCTCTTGTTAAGTCTACAATAGCTGGGCATTACCTGATTTTTTCCAGAACTTCAGTGAGCTCTAGATGGGAGCTATCTGGGGGGCTATAGATATTCACTAGTATTATGTCTTCTTTATTTATGCTGAGCATGATGATTAGGAGTTCACAGGCTCCATTTGAGTATGCCATGAGCAGTTCACTTTGAATGTTTTCAGGGATGTACATCAGGACACCACCATTTAGACGGTCTTCTCTGTCACATCTATGGGTGGTGTACCCTTTGATTGCAATTTCACTACTCATGATCATGGGGTTCAGGTATGTTTCTGTGAGGGCTATAACTGTGCTAGTAGTGTGTTCCACTAGGCTCTTTAGGTAAGGTACTTTGGTATGGTTTGAGTTTGGGTAAAGGCCCTGGATGTTTAAGTAAATTATTGATACATTTGTGGAGCCATTTGTTTCATCTCCCACATATAGGGCATTTGAAGGGTTCCTGCTGGGGTTCTCGTTTGCTTTTGTATGAGGAGCCCAAGTGAGCTTTGAATGTCTTGTATTTGTTTTATGAGGTGGTAAAACCCCAGTGGGGTCTCTACTGAAAGAATTACCCACATTTTAGGATATTTTTTCATACATACCCCAAAACAAACTTCGTGTCCTAACTTAGTTTTGGACCAGTTCCCTCACTTGAGACTATCCAAATCGCATTCCTGGTGTAATAACGAATTCATTGATCTATAAATTATGGGAATTGAAGAGACCGGACTAATAGTAAAAAATTACCGGTTATAGTTTCAGACATCACAAGTTTTGGAAATTGAAATTATATTTTTTCAACATTAGGTTCGATGTGTTTTGGACGATTCTGACATAGATTTCTGTGAGAAAACACTAGATTCAGAGATTGGGGGGCTATCTCAAAAACTAGTGATTTCCGATAAAAATGAAGGTCAGTATCGTTCAAGACACATCGAAAACGTTTCAAAAATATAATTTCAACTTCCAAAACTCGTGATGTCCAAAACTATAAATTTACCAGAAATTAAACTCAGAACTTTAACATCACAAAAATTAAACTCAGAACTTTAACATCACACAGACTTAAGCAATTGCACGAACTCAAACCTACACCTACCTAACACAGACTTAAGCAACTGCACGAACTCAAACCTACACCCACCTAACACAAACATTAAGTCCTATTTCACATATAGTCGTAACCCATTTAAGTCCTATTTCACATATAGGCCTAACACATTCTAAGTCCTATTTCACATATAGGCCTAACACATTCTAAGTCCTATTTTACACATAGGCGCAACATATTCTACGTCCTATTTCACATATAGTCATAAAATAGACAAGGCTTGATATAAGAATCTCAAATACAACATTTGAGGATCTTTGCTCAGCCAAATTGGTTAACCTAACACATATACATTTACACATATACATATATAAATATACACATATAAATATACACATACAACAACAAGCATCCACTTCTTCCTTTAAGGAAGAATCACTCAACAGATTTCATCAATAGACACATACCATAAAATACACCACATGAAGTAAACAAACTCTCAGACACATGCATTCCCTGCAAACAGATTGGATTCCTTCGAAACTCCAAACTGGAGCAAGTGCAGTTTACGTTCCCCTGACGCAAAAGGGGACACAAACTACACAAGGTCAAAGTTGGGGAACGTAAGCTACACTAGGATCTTTAGGAGACATTTTTTAAATGAATCCATCAAATAAAACGTTAAAACTAACGAAAATATTACGACTTAACCTAAAATCAATCGTCAATGTATATACAGAGTGATTGATTGATTGATTGATTGTTTGAAGTTTTATATGGAGGAGCTCAGCCAATAAGGCTATTTACATCCTCCAAGACCAAAACACCTTGTTCCAGGAGAACTTCCACTGTTCCTACATCAAGTGCTGGGTCTATTATTATTGGGATGAGAGAGCAATAGAGAAAGCACACCATTACCTTTTTCAGTTCTGGGGCCAATTCCAGAACACTCAGAAAGGGATGAATATGAGGCCTGTTAGTACTACTAAACATGAACTGATAAAAATGGAACCAAGTACTAAGTCAACAGTAACAGCCAGATGGAGTAACTAGGAGGTAACAGATTAATAAACCTGTGGGAATGAAAATCGGTATACAATGCAAGATTTAAAACTCTCTCAACCGCCCAGATGCCACTACAAACTTGAATACTTGGTCCATAGTGAAGTGTATCAATGGGGGCGAAAAACTATCCCCACCTAATAGGACTGATAAAGTAAAGTTCCTGACTCCATATTGCAAAAGAGAGAATCTTAATTTTTTCCTTTGCCTAGTATAACATGGACAAAAAAGAAAGAAATGGGACAGTGTCTCTGGTAAATTACAACTAACACATAATGGGGAGAAAGCTAGTCCAATCCGGTGTAAGTAAGCCTGAAGGCCTACATGGCCTGAACGGAATCTAAATATTATAGAAGCTTTATAGTGGGAAGAAGGTACAGGCCAATTTCTTGTGCCCCAGGAAGGCTTAAACATTCCATAGAGAGTTGAGTGCCGTAATCTCTCCCATTGGGTTTTGTAATCATTTTGCACTGCCATTTTAGCTACTGCAAAACCCTCGCCTGGATGGAAATATAGTGAAGTTATAGCAGGGAGGGAATGAGCAGCCCTGGCCAGCGTATCAACCATCTCATTACCTGTAATTCCAACATGGCTCGGAACCCACTGGAAGGAAACCAGAATACCTGAAACAGAGAGGGTCTTCAGTAAAGAATGGATAGAAGTTGTTAAAGCCAGATATATACAGAGTGTTTCAGGAGGAAAGGTCAATACTTCGGGAGGTGATAGTATCGGTCATTGTGAGAAAAAAAATTCATATGAATATGTGTCTAATTCTGAATAGTTACGGAGATAGAGCTGTTTGAATCTACAAATACAAAAGCATTGTTAATGGTAATCAGGAAAGAGAAAACAATTACTGTTTCTAACATTTAATGTTTAAACATTGGCATTTTGAATGGTATCAGATACAAAAATGACAAATTTGTTACAGTTTACAATACGTTTTCGAAAAATACCACCGTCAACCTCAATGCACTTTGCAACTCGTGTGCGAAGATCGCGAGTTGTTCATCTGAGTTGATCTTGACGTTCCTTTATGTGGGCAGCAGCATCCAAAATGCGCGCGAGCAATTCGTCTCGTGTATCCACCTTTCTTTTGTAAACTTGACTCTTCATTCACCCCCACAAACAATAATCTAACGGAGAGAGGTCTGGAGACCTTGGTGGCCATTGAATGAGACCACCGCGGCCGATCCATCGACCAGGGAAAGTTTGATTTAGGTATTGCATCACCAGACGGGTAGAATGTGGAGGAGCTCCGTCATGCTGAAAGTACATACCAGCGCGTGTAGCCAAAGGAACATCCTCCAATAGTCCTGGCAATTCATTTTGCAGAAATTCTAGGTAACTTTGTCCTGTAAGACGATTTTCTAAAGTAACAGGGCCAATCAGCTGATCATCGATGATACCGCACCACACATTGGTAGAGAAGCGATGTTGAAAATTTGTTTCCACAGTGGCATTTGGATTTTCGTTTGATCACCAATGAGAGTTACGAGTGTTGTTGATACCTTCACGGGTGAAAGTAGCTTCATCGGTGAACAGCAGGGCCGGATTAACCATTAAGCAAAATAAGCCCGTGCTTAGGGCATCAAGGGAAGGGGGGCACCACAGAAATTTTCAGTGCAAAAAAAAATGTAAAAACAAGATTCAGTCATGCTGAACTTTATAAAATAATTGTAGAAGACAATATTGAGTGTGCCTTCCCAAATGTAGAAATTGCCTTTCGTATATTTTTAACATTAATGGTCACAAATTGCTCAGCTGAGCGTTCATTTTCTCAGTTGAAGTATATTAAAAATACCAACAGAATAACTATGCAACAAGGCAGGCTGGATGCCTTATCTCTACTAAGTATAGAAGCAGATGTGTTACGTAAGATTAGTTTTGAGGATCTGATCAAAGACTTTGCAATTAAAAAAAGTAGGAGAAAACTTTTCAAATATAAATGAAGTGGAAGTATACAAAAATAAACATTATTTTCCATCTTACTGTAAGTTTTGTTTAATTTCAAAAAATAAAATTTTATTTTATGGTTTATTTTTGTTTATATTTTGAATTACATATATATGGGGCACCAAAATCTTTTAAGTGCTTAGGGCCTCTAAAGGTCTTAATCCGGCCCTGGTGAACAGTATTAATCGAAACAATCGGCGATTAGCATTTACCCAATGACAAAATTCCAGTCGCATGGCAGCGTCTCCTGGTTGAAGGTGTACACGCTGTACATGATATGGATGCAAGCCTTCCTCACGTAATGTTCGCCATACTCTTGTGTGTGGTACACCGAGACGTGTAGAAATTCTTCGTGAGCTAGTAGTAGGACTACGCTCTACCAACTGAAGAATGTTTTCCACTTCATCCACATCTTGTTGACCTTCACGTTCAGATGAAACATGAGCGCTGGGAAGTGTACCAATCTCACGCAATGTGTTGAAAACCCTGGTAAACACTTCGATCCGGAATTCTGCGGTTCGGAAACCATCGACGGTATTCTACAACAGCAGTTGTTGCACTTCCATCGCAAAAACTGTAGAGATACACCATATCTGCATATTCGGCATCTGTGAAGGTGTGTGGCATTCTTAACACTGCTTCAAACACCAAACAATGTCACTCACAACAGTCAGCTGTCGATTGGCTTATGTTACATGCTTACATTACAGCTTACATGGTTCAAGGTTATAGGGGAGGGAAGGGGGAGGAAGAGCTGCGCGCGCATCAGATTCAAACAGCTCTCTCTCCGTAACCATTCAGAATTAGACACATGTTCATATGAACTTTTTTCTCACAATGACCGATACTATCACCTCCCGAAGTATTGACCTTTCCTCCTAAAACACCCTATATATATATATATAATATGGTCTGGGTAGTAATTGGATGGGAGACCGTCCGCTGCGTCCAGACAATGTAGCGACCCGTGTTTCGGATCCCACGTAAAGCTGTCGGTCCTCTCCGTCATATGACCTTAGATGTTACGAAGAAGGTTAAACAAAACCAATAATTATTATTATTATTATTATATGTAGGTTGTTTATAAAGTCCCTATCTATTTCAGTGAAAACGTATCAAAAAGGGTAAAATTCAATAACAATATGATAGAAGGCATACATCAGTCTTTCCTTGTGAACAGATGTGTTTTATCGAGTGTCCAGTGTTACCAATTGAATAAGTGGTTTTCGTTGAAGTGTCTTTAAAAAATTGTGTTTGGTGCATTCTTAACTAAATTACGTCGTGTTACTCATCATTCATTAACGAATATATTTCATTTATTGACTTTATTGATTACTATATTATTTGATTAAACCAAGGCTAGTGCACGTGGTTTGCCTTGTTTGTTTTTCGAATCTATTAGAAAACGAGGTTTAATAAAATTCATTTTGCTTTGCTACGGGGATCATCAAGTAGGGTGTGATCACCCACCGTAGGAAAAAGGAAAAATAGGAAAGAAAAAAGGTGGTCGAATAGCGGACAGATACGTTTTATTAACACTTTTTCTTTTACAGATCCTTCGTCGGTAGTTTAATTAAGTATACGAGTATATTCATTTAGTATAAATTTGTGTTACAAGAATCTGTTTAGTCGTTTCAAGAACATTTTTGCGGGCTTGCGCAGGTGACTGCACAATAAGCACGCGGTAGACCAACGTTGTAATTTATTAATTTCCCAACGCTCGTTTTTTTTGTTTGTTTTTTAATTAATTAATAGCATGGCACCCCCGTCAAGTACCTGCAGTCGCTGTAAAGGGAAATTTGCCGCTTACGCGTTTATTTTGGCTAATAATAATGAACAGTTAGTTTGCAGGTGGTGCTCAAGCATGGCAGTGCTGAGGAACGAGTTAGAACGTGAAAGGGAGGCCAGAGTGAGGCTTGAAGAAAGGGTGATGCTCCTGACGGCAAAATTAGAATCCCTTGAGACTTCAGTTACGACTTCTCCTGCCTCAGTTTCTAATGATAATATAAATAGTACTAATAGCCCTCTCTCTTCCCCTAGTTCCCAAACCTTCGTCAAGTGCGTAATGAAGCTCCATTGAGAAAACCTAAAACTTGTCTACCAGTAATAAAAAACAATAAGTTTTCTGTTGTAAGTTTCGAAGATGCTGATGAACCGGAAATACGACTCGTTGGCGATTCCATTGTTCGAGGGCAACTCCAGGAATTCTGTGGGAGAAACCCTCGTCGGAGGAGCCGTTACTGTTACCCTGGTGCAAGGGTGGAGGATATAACTAATAGTGTTGACCATTTTACAGACGGAACCTCTGAGGACACAATGTATGTTATTCATGTCGGTACTAATAACGTTTTAAATTCTAGATCAGAAGAGCTGCTGGTTAGGTATAGGCAAAGGTGGGCAGTTGCGCCGCAAAAAGTTGCGGCGCAACATTTTTGGTTGCGCTTGCGCTTGCGGCGCAACTTTTTGAAAAGGGTTGCGCTTGCGCGTGCGGCGCAACTATTTCAGCAGAGTTGCGGTTGCGGTTGCGGCGCTACAAAAATTGTTGCGCGTGCCCACCACTGGGTATAGGCAAGGGCGTAACTAACGGGGGGGACGGGGGAGACATGTCCCCCCTAACTTTTGAACTGAGGGGGATAATATAGGTTTTGCCCCCCCCCCCCCAACTTTTGATCTAAGTTAGCTTACGTAAAGGAAAATATTTAGTTCTTGAAATAATCTATGATGCGTAAATCTTTAATTATATTAGTCCTATTAGTATGCTGGAAAGTATTACTGATTCAGTACTAATACTACAGTGATAGATACTTCTAATGAGTCTTTACTAATTATTGTTTTCTGTGTAACAAGTTTTTACTAATTATTGTTTTCTGTGTTTCAGATCTATACTATGTTTATGTTGAATAAAGCCTCAAATTGGCCTTTACTTTATCTTTAGCCCGCTAACAAACGCGGCACCACAATTTATTCAACATTTCAATCAGCCATTCAGTCGGCCTTTCAGATACAGCAAGCAAATATTCATCCAGTAATCTTACTATATCATGGAGAAGGTGATTCGCCCGGATAAATTTATTACTTCTCCGAATTCTCCCCAAGCTGGGAAACTATGGAAATTATGGTCGCGCGGATTCAAATATTTCTTGAGTACTATCGCCGAACACAACCCCAATAAATTGGAGGTTCTATTCATACATATCGGCCCCGATGTCGCTGATATCATTCAAGACTGCTCTACTTATGAGAATGCCATGGCAGCCTTAGAGGCCACCTACGTCAAGAAGCCAAACGAGGTATGCGCTCGCCACCTGTTGTCCACCCGTCACCAAAAGCCCGAGGAAACCCTCGATGAGTACTTGCAAATTCTTCAACAACTAGCCAATGACTGCAACTTCAAATCGGTTTCCGCCGACGAAAACAGGAGTTCATCTGTGAGAGACGCTTTCATCCGAGGAATTAGAGATAGCGCCATCCGCACCCGCTTACTCGAAAATGACACACTCTCACTGGAAAAGGCTATCGTCCAGGCTCGAACATTAGATCAGGCCCAGAAAAACTCAGAATCGTACCTCACTCATTACGGTGCTGTTGCAGCCACTGGCTCTCGCCACGAACCGTCGCCGACTACTGACTCTGCCCGGCCTGCCTGCGTCCAAGGAGACGATCTCCCAAACTCTTCAGCCGCTACGAATTTCGACAACAAAGCCGCTCTGTGCTTCTTCTGCGGGTCTCGACGCCACCCACGAAGCAGGTGTCCGGCAAAGGATTCTATCTGTGCGAAATGTGAAAAGACCGGCCACTGGGCCAAAGTCTGCCGCTCAAGTACTTCCTCGGCACGTCAAAAACAGGATAAAACCACAGCGTCTCATTCAGCCGCAGCATTAGCGACCATTAGTACCACTCTATCGTGTAGCTCCTCCATGCCTACCAACTCAACAGTCGATATCCTCGTCAACGGCCGTTCGTGTCTCGCCTTGTTGGATACTGGCAGCTCGGACAACTTCATTCGTGAGGATCTAGCCAAACACTTAGAGCTGCCCATTCTTCCGCACTCGGGCGTCGTATCAATGGCTTCGCCTAATCTATCCGCAGCCATCTCAGGTCGATGTACAGTGAAGGTTACGATGGGAGACCGCGACTACGAAAAGCTCGAACTATCCGTCTTGTCGGATCTGTGCGCTGACATAATACTCGGTACCCCATTCTTAATCAGACACAAGGAATTGAACATCAATTTCGGAGGTCCGGAGCCAGCACTCCATATATGCGGCCTTACTCGATCAAGAATTTCAGCCCCACCACTATTCGGCAACTTAACTGCCGATTGTCGTCCCATCGCCACGAAGTCCAGACGATTTTGCTCTGAGGACAAAATTTTCATTGGGAAAGAAATCGAAAAGCTACTCAGGGATGAGATAATTGAACCCAGTAACTCACCCTGGCGTGCTCAAGTAGTCATCACATCTACCGAAACAAAAAAAAAACGCATGGTAATCGATTTCTCTCAAACCGTCAACCGATTTACCATGCTAGATGCATATCCTCTTCCGCGAATCGATGATATAGCCAACAAAGTCTCACAACACAAATACTACAGCGTAATTGATCTGTCAAGCGCATACTACCAGGTAGAAATCGATCCGTCTGAACGACCTTTCACAGCATTCGAGGCTGACGGAAATCTATACCAATTCAGAAGGATCCCTATGGGAGTAACTAACGGAGCCGCGGCCTTCCAGCGCGTCATGAACGAATTCATATCCTCGAACAACTTATCATCAACATACGCCTACCTCGACGATCTCACCATCTGCGGAACCACTTGGGAAGAGCACGATGAGAACCTTCGACATTTCTGGGAAGCCGCTAAACGAGTAAATCTGAGTCTAAACAAGGAAAAATGCAAGCTTTCGATGACATCAGTGCACCTGCTCGGATATTCTATCTCTCATGGCGTATTGCGGCCCGATCCCGAACGCCTCCGGCCACTACAAGAACTTCAAACTCCTCGCAACAAGTCGTCTCTACAACGCGTAATCGGACTATTCGCATACTATGCTAAATGGATTCAGAACTATTCCCTCAAGATCAAACCTCTGCTCAACGTTTCATCATTCCCATTAACTCGCGAGGAAGTATCAACGATCCAAACACTCAAAGATGATATCTCGAAAGCTGTCGTCGGTTCAATCGATGAAGAACTGCCGTTCACTGTGGAGACGGACGCTTCCTCTTCAGCAATCGGAGCCACCCTCACCCAGAACGGCCGCCCGGTGGCGTTCTTTTCTCGCGCTCTGAATAACACAGAACGTCGCCATCACATCGTTGAAAAGGAGGCATACGCTGTAATCGAATCCATTCGCAAGTGGAAGCACTTCTTAGCTTATCGACACTTTACTGTCGTCACCGACCAGCGGAGCGTATCTTTCATGTTCGATGGAAAAGCTACTGGTCGTATTAAGAACGATAAGATTCTCCGTTGGCGTGTAGAACTAGCCGGCTACTCATTCACAATAAAATACAGACCGGGCCCCGAGAACCGAGCCGCAGACGCATTGTCGCGATCCTTTTGCGCTGCTACTCCAAGAATATCCCTCGCCCAGCTGCATGTTAATCTGATACACCCAGGAGTCCGCCGAATGACTCATTTTGTGAGAGCTAGGAACCTACCATTCTCAGTGGATGACATCAAACGAGTTACGTCGGAATGCCAAACATGCGCTAAATGTAAGCCACAGTACTATAAACCAGAAGTTAGTCACTTAATACGGGCCATGTCCCCGTTTGACCGACTTAACATCGACTTTAAAGGCCCGCTTCCGAGCGCAACTTCGCGACCTTACATCCTAACAGTAATCGACGAGTATTCACGCTTTCCTTTTGCCTTCCCGTGCCGTGATACGAACACGTCAACCGTTATCGCCCGTCTCAGGCGTCTCACCGAGTTATTTTCTACCTTCGGAACTCCCTCTTACATCCACACAGATCGAGGGACATCGTTTATGTCTTCGGAACTAAAACTGTTCCTAACTAAACATGGTATCGCGACTAGTCGCACAACGCCGTATCACCCCCAAGGAAACGGGCAATGCGAACGTTACAATGGAATCATCATGAACACCATCAAACTAGCCATAGAAGATCGCGGGTTGCCGATGTCGCAATGGGAGTCCGTCCTACCAGACGCGCTGCACTCGATTAGATCGCTGCTGTGTACGGCCACGAACGAAACTCCTCACGAGCGTCTATTCACGCACCCGCGGCGTACTTCTACCGGTTTCTGCACTACCGACGTGGCTGTCTTCTCCGGGAACTGTACTCCTTCGCCAATTCATTCGCCGATCCAAGAACGACCCCCTCGTCGAGGAAGTTGAGTTAATTGAAGCAAACCCCAACTACGCGTTTATACGGCATCCGAATGGGAGAGAAGATACCGTATCCATCAGGGACCTGGCACCGGCGGGACGTAGCAATACGGATGACACGAATCACTATGAACCCCCCGTACCCAGTCCGCCAATCAATTCCACCCCGCTAACGGACGACTCAGAACCGCTGAGATCCGCCGACACACGGTCCCAACAGCTCCCGTCGAAGCGACTCCAGTCGAAGTCGAGAGAGGCCCACCTGTGTCAGTAACCTCCGAGACGAGTCCCCCTCTGAGAAGAAGCACTCGAATCAGATACCCAGCTCAACGCCTAAACTTGTAGACTCTTCTTTTTTCCAAAATATCTTGAACTTGTCGTTTTGTTTCTTACCGTGCAAAGTATCACGTATTATAAAAGAAGAGAGGAATGTAATGAGTCTTTACTAATTATTGTTTTCTGTGTAACAAGTCTTTACTAATTATTGTTTTCTGTGTAACAAGTCTTTACTAATTAGTTTCTGTGATCACGTATTATAAAAGAAGAGAGGAATGTAATGAGTCTTTACTAATTATTGTTTTCTGTGTAACAAGTCTTTACTAATTATTGTTTTCTGTGATCACGTATTATAAAAGAAGAGAGGAATGTAATGAGTCTTTACTAATTATTGTTTTCTGTGTAACAAGTCTTTACTAATTATTGTTTTCTGTGTTTCAGATCTATGCTATGTTTAAGTTGAATAAAGCCTCAAATTGGCCTTTACTTTATCTTTGGCCCGCTAACAAACGTGGCACCACAATACTTTAATGAAACATCTAATTATTTTTTACTTTAATTATTGCATATATTGTTTTCCTTTAATGTTAAGTATATACTTGATATACATAAGGTAGTTGTGAAAATGCTTCTTTGATTTTCCTATTACTACCATAAATATAGATCATTCTCTAAATCATAGTATTTTAAGAGCATCATTTTGGTCGCAAACATTACCTACAGGATAGCAGCACAGAAATTCATCGCAGGATTTTTCATCATTATAGTTGCCCCCCACCCCACTTTTTAAAGCTAGTTACGCTCTTGGGTATAAGGACTTATTAGATCGACTAAAAAAAAACTAATAAGATTGTTTTAACAGGTATACTTCCTCGAATTATCCAACGTAGCCATTTCTACAGCAAGGCGACCTATATCAACAATTGTTACATTTTATTTTATTGGGTTCAGAATCCCAGCTGAGCCGTGAACGGCCAATCTCTGAAGGGCCAGTTCAACCTACAGCCCAAGTTAAGCTAGACTAAAAACTTAGGACTTGGAGGTCCTATTAGATCCTACCTCAAGGTTGCTGACTCGATGTGGGCCTACCTTAGGCCTCAGTTGCATAAAATTAAGATAAAAAACAAAAGAGGCACTATTTATGGTCTTCTTTCTAAACCTTGCAACAACAACAACACAACCTCCACCATTGCACGATACAACAATCTTGTATCTAAACAACCAAACTGAATTGCAAGAGAGCTCTCTATAAGACCACGCCCTGTAAGTGCCGCATTCAACAAACGAGTAGGAAGGATGCGCAGTGCCCCAAAAATATGATGCCACAAGGGTGCCAAAACAATGATGCCACAAGAGCCCAAAAGTGCTAACTCTAAATTAAGTGAATTTTTCACAAACCTTACAACTATGAGATGGATATATATACACCTTAACTTAATATATACAAACAATGCTGCATCAATCAGCTTAGTCATCATATCGCCTTGGGACAACAATGGCTCTTCCTCTTTTAGATTTTCTAACACTTCCCACCGAAGAGGCATTGTTGTCATTACCTTCTGCAGGTTTAGCCAAGCCTTCTCATGAGGCTGTAACTCAAATGTTTCATCTTGACTATCCGTGTTTTTGCTGATTTCTAAAGCATAGAGTTTTTGTATAGGTCTCTTTAATTTTCTTCCTGAAGTCTTTACCAGTGCAGACCTAACTAAATTGTCTTTGCCAACAAACAACTCGTCAATTATGCCAAGCTTCCAGCATTGCCTTGGTCTTTCATCCCAAATCATTACCACTTCTGCCACCTTGATGCAATTTGCATTGGAGCCCTTTACATTGCCTGATGGGTAATAATTGAGTTCTGGCAAGTATTCTTGTGGTGCCGCGTTTGTTAGCGGGCTAAAGATAAAGTAAAGGCCAATTTGAGGCTTTATTCAACATAAACATAGCATAGATCTGAAACACAGAAAACAATAATTAGTAAAGACTTGTTACACAGAAAACAGTAAAGACTCATTACATTCCTCTCTTCTTTTATAATACGTGATCACAGAAAACAATAATTAGTAAAGACTTGTTACACAGAAAACAATAATTAGTAAAGACTCATTACATTCCTCTCTTCTTTTATAATACGTGATACATTGCACGGTAAGAAACAAAACGACAAGTTCAAGATATTTTGGAAGAAAGAAGAGTCTACAAGTTTAGGCGTTGAGCTGGGTATCTGATTCGAGTGCTTCTTCTCAGAGGGGGACTCGTCTCGGAGGTTACTGACACAGGTGGGCCTCTCTCGACTTCGACTGGAGTCGCTTCGACGGGAGCTGTTGGGACCGTGTGTCGGCGGATCTCAGCGGGTTCTGAGTCGTCCGTTAGCGGGGTGGAATTGATTGGCGGACTGGGTACGGGGGGTTCATAGTGATTCGTGTCATCCGTATTGCTACGTCCCGCCGGTGCCAGGTCCCTGATGGATACGGTATCTTCTCTCCCATTCGGATGCCGTATAAACGCGTAGTTGGGGTTTGCCTCAATTAACTCAACTTCCTCGACGAGGGGGTCGTTCTTGGATCGGCGAATGAATTGGCGAAGGAGTACAGTTCCCGGAGAAGACAGCCACGTCGGTAGTGCAGAACCGGTAGAAGTACGCCGCGGGTGCGTGAATAGACGCTCGTGAGGAGTTTCGTTCGTGGCCGTACACAGCAGCGATCTAATCGAGTGCAGCGCGTCTGGTAGGACGGACTCCCATTGCGACATCGGCAACCCGCGATCTTCTATGGCTAGTTTGATGGTGTTCATGATGATTCCATTGTAACGTTCGCATTGCCCGTTTCCTTGGGGGTGATACGGCGTTGTGCGACTAGTCGCGATACCATGTTTAGTTAGGAACAGTTTTAGTTCCGAAGACATAAACGATGTCCCTCGATCTGTGTGGATGTAAGAGGGAGTTCCGAAGGTAGAAAATAACTCGGTGAGACGGGCGATAACGGTTGACGTGTTCGTATCACGGCACGGGAAGGCAAAAGGAAAGCGTGAATACTCGTCGATTACTGTTAGGATGTAAGGTCGCGAAGTTGCGCTCGGAAGCGGGCCTTTAAAGTCGATGTTAAGTCGGTCAAACGGGGACATGGCCCGTATTAAGTGACTAACTTCTGGTTTATAGTACTGTGGCTTACATTTAGCGCATGTTTGGCATTCCGACGTAACTCGTTTGATGTCATCCACTGAGAATGGTAGGTTCCTAGCTCTCACAAAATGAGTCATTCGGCGGACTCCTGGGTGTATCAGATTAACATGCAGCTGGGCGAGGGATATTCTTGGAGTAGCAGCGCAAAAGGATCGCGACAATGCGTCTGCGGCTCGGTTCTCGGGGCCCGGTCTGTATTTTATTGTGAATGAGTAGCCGGCTAGTTCTACACGCCAACGGAGAATCTTATCGTTCTTAATACGACCAGTAGCTTTTCCATCGAACATGAAAGATACGCTCCGCTGGTCGGTGACGACAGTAAAGTGTCGATAAGCTAAGAAGTGCTTCCACTTGCGAATGGATTCGATTACAGCGTATGCCTCCTTTTCAACGATGTGATGGCGACGTTCTGTGTTATTCAGAGCGCGAGAAAAGAACGCCACCGGGCGGCCGTTCTGGGTGAGGGTGGCTCCGATTGCTGAAGAGGAAGCGTCCGTCTCCACAGTGAACGGCAGTTCTTCATCGATTGAACCGACGACAGCTTTCGAGATATCATCTTTGAGTGTTTGGATCGTTGATACTTCCTCGCGAGTTAATGGGAATGATGAAACGTTGAGCAGAGGTTTGATCTTGAGGGAATAGTTCTGAATCCATTTAGCATAGTATGCGAATAGTCCGATTACGCGTTGTAGAGACGACTTGTTGCGAGGAGTTTGAAGTTCTTGTAGTGGCCGGAGGCGTTCGGGATCGGGCCGCAATACGCCATGAGAGATAGAATATCCGAGCAGGTGCACTGATGTCATCGAAAGCTTGCATTTTTCCTTGTTTAGACTCAGATTTACTCGTTTAGCGGCTTCCCAGAAATGTCGAAGGTTCTCATCGTGCTCTTCCCAAGTGGTTCCGCAGATGGTGAGATCGTCGAGGTAGGCGTATGTTGATGATAAGTTGTTCGAGGATATGAATTCGTTCATGACGCGCTGGAAGGCCGCGGCTCCGTTAGTTACTCCCATAGGGATCCTTCTGAATTGGTATAGATTTCCGTCAGCCTCGAATGCTGTGAAAGGTCGTTCAGACGGATCGATTTCTACCTGGTAGTATGCGCTTGACAGATCAATTACGCTGTAGTATTTGTGTTGTGAGACTTTGTTGGCTATATCATCGATTCGCGGAAGAGGATATGCATCTAGCATGGTAAATCGGTTGACGGTTTGAGAGAAATCGATTACCATGCGTTTTTTTTTTGTTTCGGTAGATGTGATGACTACTTGAGCACGCCAGGGTGAGTTACTGGGTTCAATTATCTCATCCCTGAGTAGCTTTTCGATTTCTTTCCCAATGAAAATTTTGTCCTCAGAGCAAAATCGTCTGGACTTCGTGGCGATGGGACGACAATCGGCAGTTAAGTTGCCGAATAGTGGTGGGGCTGAAATTCTTGATCGAGTAAGGCCGCATATATGGAGTGCTGGCTCCGGACCTCCGAAATTGATGTTCAATTCCTTGTGTCTGATTAAGAATGGGGTACCGAGTATTATGTCAGCGCACAGATCCGACAAGACGGATAGTTCGAGCTTTTCGTAGTCGCGGTCTCCCATCGTAACCTTCACTGTACATCGACCTGAGATGGCTGCGGATAGATTAGGCGAAGCCATTGATACGACGCCCGAGTGCGGAAGAATGGGCAGCTCTAAGTGTTTGGCTAGATCCTCACGAATGAAGTTGTCCGAGCTGCCAGTATCCAACAAGGCGAGACACGAACGGCCGTTGACGAAGATATCGACTGTTGAGTTGGTCGGCATGGAGGAGCTACACGATAGAGTGGTACTAATGGTCGCTAATGCTGCGACTGAATGAGACGCTGTAGTTTTATCCTGTTTTTGACGTGCCGAGGAAGTACTTGAGCGGCAGACTTTGGCCCAGTGGCCGGTCTTTTCACATTTCGCACAGATAGAATCCTTTGCCGGACATCTGCTTCGTGGGTGGCGTCGAGACCCGCAGAAGAAGCACAGAGCGGCTTTGTTGTCGAAATTCGTAGCGGCTGAAGAGTTTGGGAGATCGTCTCCTTGGACGCAGGCAGGCCGGGCAGAGTCAGTAGTCGGCGACGGTTCGTGGCGAGAGCCAGTGGCTGCAACAGCACCGTAATGAGTGAAGTACGATTCTGAGTTTTTCTGGGCCTGATCTAATGTTCGAGCCTGGACGATAGCCTTTTCCAGTGAGAGTGTGTCATTTTCGAGTAAGCGGGTGCGGATGGCGCTCTCTCTAATTCCTCGGATGAAAGCGTCTCTCACAGATGAACTCCTGTTTTCGTCGGCGGAAACCGATTTGAAGTTGCAGTCATTGGCTAGTTGTTGAAGAATTTGCAAGTACTCATCGAGGGTTTCCTCGGGCTTTTGGTGACGGGTGGACAACAGGTGGCGAGCGCATACCTCGTTTGGCTTCTTGACGTAGGTGGCCTCTAAGGCTGCCATGGCATTCTCATAAGTAGAGCAGTCTTGAATGATATCAGCGACATCGGGGCCGATATGTATGAATAGAACCTCCAATTTATTGGGGTTGTGTTCGGCGATAGTACTCAAGAAATATTTGAATCCGCGCGACCATAATTTCCATAGTTTCCCAGCTTGGGGAGAATTCGGAGAAGTAATAAATTTATCCGGGCGAATCACCTTCTCCATGATATAGTAAGATTACTGGATGAATATTTGTTTGCTTATCTGAAAGGCCGACTGAATGGCTGATTGAAATGTTGAATAAATTGTGGTGCCGCGTTTGTTAGCGGGCTAAAGATAAAGTAAAGGCCAATTTGAGGCTTTATTCAACATAAACATAGCATAGATCTGAAACACAGAAAACAATAATTAGTAAAGACTCATTACATTCCTCTCTTCTTTTATAATACGTGATCACAGAAAACAATAATTAGTAAAGACTTGTTACACAGAAAACAATAATTAGTAAAGACTCATTACAATTCTATATGCCACCTCTTCCATAACTGATCTTGTAGCTCTTCAAGGTACTTGAACCTTCTGGTTAACTCTTCTTGAGTGCTCTGGATAGGCTGTAAGTCTTCTGGCAAACTGGGGCTTGATGTTAATCGTTTACCACAAAGAAAATGATTTGGTGTCAATGGCTCTGCATCCTGCATACTGTTATAAACAAAGGTGATAGGCCTACTATTCACCATTGCTTCTACTTCACACAAAACAGTGCAGAATTCTTCTTTGCTCAAATGAGCATTAGCTAAAAGTTTCTTTAATGGACACTTTACACTTCTCACTAGCCTTTCCCAAAATCCTCCCCACCATGGTGCTCTCTCAACGATAAACTTCCACTGTACCCCATGGTGTAAAAAGTAGGATTGGAATCCCTCCTCTTTTAGCAAGGACCAAACTTCTTGGAGTTCCTTTGCAGCCCTTTTGAAGGTTTTATTTGGGAAACCCCTTCTGTTCACAAACCTTTAAAAGGCCAAAAGAAATACCTCACTACTTAAGTTGCTTACTGAGGTGACGTGTATGTACATATATGTATATAGTCTAAAAGTCACTAAAGGGTAAATATCACTAAATCTAAGCTGAATGGCAAGAGCAAGTCATAAACGAACGAACGTGGAGTTCGTATTTCTTTGGTCTGGCCTAGACATGTTTTTTCCTATCTGACCTAATCTTTGGTGCTGAGTAAAATGTAGGTGATGAATCTAAGGTGACAAATCGGGTAGGAAGTTGTTCGTACTTAAGTATAGTTAGGGGTAATGTCTATAGCTTCTAAATTGGTAATGTAAAAGAGAGTTAGGTAGGCTGTTGTGGGACACAGGAATAAAACGGTAGGCTTCCAGGAATACCTAATTCAACGCACCGGTAAGTGCTTTTGATTGTTTGCTAGAACCTAAGTAACCTAACTGGGGTGTCTACCCCACGCTATCACACTTACCAACTCCAAATGGATTGCTCTGGTGGTAGCTCATGTGAAAAGACATATATAACGTTTGTTAGACTCCCCTAACCCTCCCCTTGCTCATATACATAGAC
Source organism: Bathynomus jamesi (assembly GCA_023014485.1). Lineage (NCBI taxonomy): Eukaryota > Metazoa > Arthropoda > Malacostraca > Isopoda > Cirolanidae > Bathynomus > Bathynomus jamesi. The sequence goes on along the minus strand of JAJOZX010003389.1, from coordinate 197,458 downwards.
TGGACCTGCGAAGTCTACTCCCACTACATCAAATGGGGCAGTATAAACACACCGTTCTCGTGGAAGTGGAGCCACCTTTTCATAATAAGGCTTTGCACTCCAACGCTTGCAAACCACACATTTATACAAGACCTTTTTTACTACTTGTCTAATTTTGGGAATCCAAAACTGTTGTATGATCTCTATTATCACTTCTCTAACGCCAGCATGTAACAACTTATGATGAGTATCCAGGATCAAAAGTTCCACAAAGTGCCCCCCAGAAGGTAGCAAAATTGGATGTCTTTACTCCTCTGGAAGCCCAGAAAACTGTAGTCTACCTCCTACTCTCAATAAATCCTGATCCAAAAACACATCCAAACCCTTGAGAGCAGAATGTGTTGGTAGAACCTGTAATGGACGGCTGGTGAGCAATTCCCTCTCTTCACCAAATTTTTCCTTCTGCACATATACCACCCAGTATTTCCTGGCTTGCTGAATCTCCTTACTGTTCAGAATTCCTTCCCCTCTTGTTTCTCCCTTAATGTTGTTTGTAAATCTATATACCCATGCTGTCAACCTTTTCAGACTGCTAATGTCCTCAAGCCTCAATATGGGGTCCTGCTGCATAACTTGACAACTGTTCACAGTGCATTTTCTCATTTCACTCACCCATTCTTCTTGAGCCTGGCATTCTCCTACAATAGGCTGATTAGAAGGCCAGTTTTTACTTCCAAGTTTTAGCCACTCTGGCCCATTCCACCACAAACTTGACTGTGCAAGATCTTTCACTGAAATTCCTCTGTTGGTAAATCAGCTGGGTTTTGGGTGCCTGGACAATGCTTCCATTGCTTGGGATCTGTGTGTGCTTGAATTTCCTCCACCCTATTGGCAACAAATGGTTTCCATTTCCTTGCCTGGCTTCTTAACCAGTGCCAAACTATAATGGAGTCTGTCCAATAATAGCTTGGAATTTCAGAGAGAGCCAAAGACTTTTGCACTGTAACTGAAAGCCGACTAGCAATAACTGCACCCATCAATTCTAACCTTGGAATAGAAAGCCTTTTCAAAGGTGCTACTCTGCTCTTTGCAGCAACCAACCTGCAACTTACTTCCTCTTTCAATGTGCCTCTTATATAAATACAAGTTGCATCGGCTTCCTCACTTGCATCACAAAAGATGTGCAGCTCCAAATTGTCTGAACTATTGTTCAACTCTCCAAAGTACCATCTTGGGATTTCAATGTCTCCAAGATGTGCCAATTCTTTGAACCAATATTTCCACCTTACCACCATATGATCAGATAACTCTTGGTCCCAACCAAGTCCAATTTCCCAGAGGCTCTGAAACCAAATTTTTTACTTTATCACAAATGGAGCCAGGAATCCAAGAGGATCAAAGACCTTTGAAGCCAAACTAAGAGCTGTACGTTTTGTCCACCTTGTCTCATTCTCAGCCAGCTCTACTAAAGATTTCCCATTGAAGGTAAACAAATCCTCTCCTTGCTGACAAACAATGCCTAGCACCTTTGTGTCTATTGGCCACAACTCCTTAATACCAGAATCCTCAATACTTTCTGCTGCATCAGGTACTACACAGGACTGACTCATAAACTGTTGTAACTGAGAATGATTGGTCTGCCATTTTCTAAGCTCCATGCCAGCCTCACTCATTATAGCTCTAGCCTCCCTGAATATCTGTTTAGCCATTTCTGTATTATCCACGGAACACAGCGAATCATCAACATAAAAATTCTTCCTTGCGTTCAATAGTGTTAGGATAGACTTCAGAATATTTCTTAAAATGGTACTGCATAGTCGCTGCCAACAGAAATGGACTAGAGCTGAGGCCAAACAACACTGCCTTCATTCTATATGCTTGAACCTTAGGTTCATTTTCCAACAAGTCTTTCGTATCCACCCACAGATACCTTACTGCATCTCTGTCCTCTGGTTTTAACTTTATCCACAAAAAGGCTTGCTTCACATCTGCAGTCATTGCTACTCTACCAAACCTGAATCTCAGTAACAAGGGAAATAAATCTGCATTTAAATTTGGCCCAGCATCCAAACAGTCATTCAAGGACACACCACCTTTGTTCTTGGCTGAGCCATCAAAGACTACCCTCAGTTTGATGGTAGTTTTGTCTCGCCGTACCACTGCATGGTGTGGCAGATAATGTGCCTCCTGGCTCACCAGCTCACCTTGCACCCTTTCAGCATAGCCCTCCTTTACATAGCTTAGGATGGCCTCATTGTATTCAATTAACAAATTCTCATTTTTTCTTAGCCTGTGCAATCAAGTCTCCAACCTCCTCTTAGCTAGCTGAAGGTTTGAACTGGGTTTGCAAGAATCCTTCCAAGGGAGGCCAATTTCATAGCAACCATCTCTAAACCCAATCCCTTTTTCAAATTGCTCTAAAACATCACTGTTCACTGCACTTGCCTGCTTCTCCTGTTTGTCCTTTATGCCAATGGATTCAAGTTCCCAAAAGGCTTTCAAATGCCTTTCCAAACCATGGCTGTTCTCCTCAATCTTAACAAAAAGAGCTTTAACCTCCATTTCATTGCAATAGCTACCATGTAACATCCAGCCTAGTTTACTTTCAGTAGCTACCGGACCTCGATATGTGCAGACAATATTACTAGTGATGAAGTCCCAGTAATAGTCAGTTCCAATCAAATGACTAGTATCTTCTCTTCCTTCAAACTTATTATTGCCCAAATTAATTCCTTTAACTTGCAATTCTTGGACACATGCCATATCTAAAAAAGTAGTGACTGGAGCACAAAGTTCCTCAATCTCTACAGCTTGGACCTTGATAGTGGGGCTTTGTGGTAACAACCCCTTAACCAGAACTTCTACCTTCTTAACTTTGGTTCGGTTTTGAACGGAACCCCCAAACCCAGAAATTCTTAAATTTTCCCTCTTAAGTGCTTTAAACTTCAATTTTCTGGAAATTCTGGTCTTAATAAAGCTACACTGGCTACCACTATCAAACAACACTCTTACAGTAGCTTCTCCATCATTCCCAATTAATAATGCTGCAGCTGTTTGCAATAATCCTCCTTTACTTTTACTCCCCTTTCATAGCAGTGGCATGTGCCACTGATGTCTCTACTTCTGGGGTAGGCCTACTAGGAGTGTTTTCACACAATAATGGCTGATGCCGGCCATGGCATTTTTTGCACAAAAATTTAAACTTACAAAACCTTGCTCTGTGACCTTTCAAAAAACATTTAAAACATGCCGTGGACTTAGTTACCCTGTCCTTTCTCTCCCCAAAGGGTAAAGCCTCAGCCACTTCACATTTATATGACTTGTGGTTGCCTTCGCAAAATATGCATTCTTTGATTTCCTTTAATGCATTCTCAGAGGATATATGTAGAGCTGACATGTACCTGGGCTAGTCCTTTTTGTAGAAACTTTGGTGCTGTGCCTGCCTTTGTACCCTTGTTTAACACCCCACTGTGCAAACTCAATTCCCTCTCGTCTTGCTAATTCTATGCCTGAAAGACTCAACATCTGCTGAAGGGGGATGTACACATGTTCTGTAGAGTGTCCCCTACTTAATTCAAACAAAATTGAGCTAGGCAATTTAGACTCCAGTATAGTGACCAACATTATACCATACCTTTCCATTCCTACACCCAAGTTGTCCAGGGATCTAGTTCTAACTTCAAATTCATCATATAACTGCCGTAACTCCTTGACTCTATTGGGATTATTAACGGGAGGCAGGGCCGTTTCCTGGCATAAGCAGACTAAGCGGCCGCTTAGGCCCCGCTGCTACTAGGGTGCCTCTAGACAGGCTCCCAGGTCATAGCTCAGTGGGCAAGAATAAGAATATAGCTGAACTTATTATTAATATTATTGTTATTATTATTATTATCATCCTTATTGTTATTATTATTATTATTATTATTATTGTCGTATTAATTAAAGTTTTTGTATGAGGCAAATGTGATGAAACGGAGACAAACGAAACGTTTTGGTCGTTATGTGTAAGTAACTATTGTGAGATCTTATTTTTATATTATTTAACTTTATTCTTACTATATGCTTATACTTTCCAAAATGCTTAATTTTTCTAGTATTGTAAAACATTATTATTCTCATCATCATCATTATTATCATGATTATTATTATTTAGCAGATTAGTTGTGGTTAACTAGATGTGACTTCGTGCATCTTGGAAAATGAAACATTATCCATCAGGAGCTGAAAAACGGAAAAAGAAGAAAATAGAGGAGGAGAAGCTTTCCAGTAGCACAGGTGAGATGTGCCACTTGTATATTCTTATGATTACAGTTCAGGCAACCAGGTTAGGTAGACCATCAAGCTAGGCAAGTGCTCAGGAATCGTGTAGAGTAAGCTAGTCTCTGTAATATTTATAATATTTCGAAATGTGAAATTTAATGGATCACATCACCTCAAATTCTGTTCACACAGATCAATTATCATACAAGATAAGAAAGAGTATTTTAGCAAAATCTAACAGAATATGTAATGTTATGTTCTTCTCAGGAGCACTACTGAAATATTTGGAAAAGCCATCCTCAGCAAAGCCTGATGAGCATCATGAGCCAACAGCAGGACCATCCTCTATGCAACCTCAAACACCAGTAGAAGTAGAGCCTGATGAAAACAACAAGTGGCCCATCTTCTGTTCAGCTTCAAACACCACACACAGGCATTTCTACTGAGCAACAAGAACCAAGATCTACTCCACCGCTTGATCTGTATGACTGGCTAGTTGTCCTGTCAGATGCCTTGAAGACAGATCTGGTGTCTCGAGAACCATTTGAAATCAGTCCAGATTTCACATTCCCTAAAAGAGAGGACGGTAGAGGCTTTCATCACCATTACATGTACAAAACATTAATTAATGGAGAAAAAATAAAGCGAAGCTGGCTGATGTACTCTAGAAGGAATGATGCTCTTTATTGCTTCTGCTGCAAGTTGTTTTCAGGGAAGTCGTACAAATTAATTACGGATGGACTTTCAGACTGGATAAACGTTGGTTCGCTTCTGAAAGGCCATGAAAATAGTTCAGAATATGCAGATAACATGGCAACATGGAAGGATCTGGAACTGCGGCTAAAAACTGGGAGGACCATTGACCAAACTGAAATGTCATTAATGGAGGTAGAGCGAAGACGCTGGCGAGATGTTCTCACACGTCTTGTAAGTATAATCCAATCACTGGCAGAGAGAAACCTTGCTTTCAGGGGGTCTTCCTCTACATTGTACAATCGAGACAATGGCAACTTCTTGAAGGAGGTTGAGCTACTTGCCAAATTTGACTCAGTGATGAAATAACACATCAGCAGAGTCGAAAGTGGCCAGTATAGTCATTCAAATTACCTAGGAAACATCATTCAAAATGAGCTCATTAGGTCCATTAGTGGGAAGATCTTGGATGCCATTGTTGCAGAAATAAACAAGCTAAATATACTCTCATTTTAGACTGCACTCCAGACATAAGCCACCAAGAACGATGTCGATTATTATCAGAACTGTTTAAAATGGGTGAAGTACCAGAAATAAAAGAATACTTCTTGGGCTTTCTTGAGGCTTCAGAAAGTACAGGCCTGGGTTTATCAGTTCTGATTCTGAAGAGACTAGATGAACTGAATATTCACTTTGATGACTGCAGAGGACAGTCATATGACAACGGAGCGAACATGAAGGGCAAGAACTAAGGTGTTCAGGCAAGGTTATTAGAGAAGAACTGTCGTGCACTCTATGTTCCATGTGGGGCTCACACTCTGAATCATGTAGTGGGTGATGCAGCTAAAGCTTCCACAGATGCCATCAGTTTCTTTGGCAACGTACAAAAATTGGACAACCTTTTTGCAGCAGCTACGCAGAAATGGGCAATCATAAAGAAGCACGTGAACATAACACTCAAGTCTTGGAGTGAAACCAGGTGGGAGAGCCGGCTTAAGAGCATTGAGGCTGTGCGATACCAGAGCCACAACATCAGAGAGGCCCTGTTGGAAGTCAGAAGCAATGCCACAGATGCCAAAGCCAGGACTGAAGCACAAGCACTTGCAGAGGAGATAGGGTCTTATCGCTTTCAGATTTGCACAGTAGGATGGTATGACATTCTTCATGCAGTTAACCATGTGAGCAAACTTCTGCAGTCTCCTACAATGCAGTCTGATGTGGCAGTCAACCTCCTCACAAAACAAAAGACTCACTCATCAGCTACAGAAACACAGGTTTTGTTGCAGCACAAGTCGTACCTAGGGACATATGTGAGGAAATGAATATGAAGGCTGTGCTGAAGGAGAAAAGGCTCAGATCCACAAAAAAGCACTTTGCTTACGAAGCTCCTGACGAACCATTTACAGAAGCCTTAAAGAGCTGGCAGTCAAATTTTTCAATGTGGTGGTGGATTGTGCCATCGGGTCAATAAATGAGAGATTCAAAACATTAGATGATGTGAGGGACATATTTGGGGTTCTCCTAAACTTTACCACAATGAGCAAGGAAGACTTGTCCTGCAAGTGTGAAAAGCTCTCTAAGATACTGAGCTCTGGAGCTGACTCTGACATTGATGGAAGAGAACTGGCCCTCGAAATTAAGAACTTGCCGACTTTACCTTCACACAACATGACTGCATTGGAGCTTCTCTCCTTCATTCATCAGAAGCAACTGGAGGAACTATACCCCAATCTCTGGGTTGCACTAAGAATTGCCTGCACTCTACCTGTGACAGTAGCGTCAGCCGAGAGGAGCTTCTCTAAGATGAAGCTAATCAAGAACTACCTCAGATCATCAATGGGGCAGGATCGCCTCGGTGGCCTTGGCATCATAAACATCAACCAGGACGTTGGCAGGGAGATTTCATATGATGATGTTATTGATGATTTCGCCCAGAAAAAATCTAGGAGGCAAAAATTTTGAAGATACAAACTGTTCTGTATAACTGTTAACTATTACACGATTGTATCGTAGAGTTAGTACTTGTTTGGTAGTTGATAATTGCATTATTTTTTTATACATAGTTCTGTCATTTATTCTAAATAATGTATGAGCTAATTTTCAGGAATTTCATGAAGAGTATTTTTTCTGTTTGTCTTCTGAAAGTACATATTTGTTGTTTTGGACATAAACGTTTCATTAAAATTGTTTCATAATTGTTTTTTATTAACACAGCCATTTTTTTATGTGTGTGCTGAGGTAATGCAGTAAGGCGTGAGTTGGTGGATGGAGGGGTGGGGCCTCAAATGGGTATACTGCTTAGGGCCCCCTAATGGCTAGAAACGGCCCTGACAGGAGTATAGCTAAAAGTTCGCGGAGGTGGCTTTTAATTAAGATCTCTGGCTTACCAAACCGTTTCTTTAATATATCCCAAGCCACATTATAATTAGCCTCTGTTAATGCTAATCCTACTATTGTCTTTGCTGCCTCCCCTTTCAAGAGGGACTGCAAATAATTAAACTTCTCCACCGCACTTAACACTTGACTAGAATGAACTGCTGATTGAAAACTGTCTGCCCATCCTTGCCATTCCTGAATACTCCCAGAAAATGTTTTGAGTACTGTGATAGCGTGGGGTAGACACCCCAGTTAGGTTACTTAGGTTCTAGCAAACAATCAAAGGCACTTACCGGTGCGCTGAATTAGATATTCCTTTGGGAGCCTACCATTAGATTCCTGTGTCCCACAAACAGCCTACCTAACTCTCTCTTACATTACCAATTTAGAAGCTGTAGACATTACCCCTAACCAGGGCCGTAACTAGGGTTTAGAAATTAGTGAGGTCCAGATTTTTTTCGAGCGCGGCGGGACGAGCAAAATTCAGACCAAAATGACATCTACGAACACAACCCAAGCTATACACTAAACACAAAACCCTTGTCTATAATAAAAGCCCTCTAATGTTTAATACACGCTCGACGCTCCCTCTTTTCAAAAGAAAAGCGGTAATATGCGTTTCATACACGGAGAACGGTTCAGTCTCTTTTTTTTTTTTAGGAAATAATTACCGAGGTCCGGACCTCGGTGACCTCATAGGTAGTTACGGCCATGCCCCTAACTATACTTAAGTACGGACAACTTCCTACCCCATTTGTCACCTTAGAAACACCACTAATTACACTCAGCACCAACGATTAGGTCAGATAGGAAAAAACATCTCTAGGCTAGCCCAAAACAATACAAACAGCCGCGTTGGTTCGTTTATCCTTGCTGTTGCCATTCAGCTTAGCTTTAGTGATATTTCCCCCTTAGTGACTTTTAGACTATATACATATATATAAACACACGTCACCTCAAGTACAAGCCTCGGTAATTGAATTGCAGATATGTTAACCTTAACTTCACAAACACCATTTGTTGAGGATTGTGTTTCATTATTAGACCTGGTCTCTAACTGAACTGAGCTGCTAAACTCTTTTGCTCTGTGGCATACTTTAATTATATCATCAATAATCTCTTCAAAGTAAATTATGTTATTTTCTATTTCATCCTCTTCTATAAGAGCCTCAATTTTAACATTTACTTCGCTTAGAGCAACCTTTTTTAGTTTCTAATATGGAAAGCTGTGCAGTCACTAAGCTTAAATCCTCTTGCTCTATGGCAGAATCTATAGTGGCAATGACCTTTGTAATTAGACCTTTGTAGGCGCTTCTCCTTTTTTTAAACTTGTTCAATTCAGCTGCACTCATCTTCAATGCAAACAACAATTGGGCTTAATACCAAATAAGCTGAATTGGCAAAAATACTTAACCAAACTGATCAAACTCAAATTTTGCTTTTTTCAAATAAATTGAATTGCTGGGTGGGGTACTGACCAACCACCAGTATGGAATACCAAATTTTCCACCCAAGTAACTGGCGCACTGAAGTCTGCAACCTTCGCCTACGAACAATAAACCAAAATTAATCAAACCTGTAAAATGTAGGCCCAAAACAACGACAGACTGGTGGCCAAGTTTCGCAATTGGGCGACCAAACTTTCTACCCTGGGACCTTAACTCAACGGCCAAGCTCTGAAGGGCCAGTTCAACCTACACCCCAAGTTAAGCTAGACTAAAAACTTACGGACTTGGAGGTCTTAATAGGCCCTACCTCGGGGTTGCTGACTCGATGTGGGCCTACCTTAGGCCTCAGTTGCATAAAGTTAAGATAAAAAACAAAAGAGGCACTATTTATGGTCTTCTTTCTAAACCTTGCAACAACAACACAACCTGCACCATTGCAAGAGAGCTCTCTATAAAACCACGCCCTGTAAGTGCCGCATTCAACAAACGAGTAGGAAGGACGTGCAGTGCCCCCAAAAAAATGATGCCACAAGAGTGCCCAAACAATGATGCCACAAGAGCCCAAAAATGCTAGCTCTAAATTAAGTGAATTTTTCACTAACCTTACAATTATGAGATGGATATATATACACCTTAACTTAATATATACAAACAATGCTGCATCAATTAGCTTAGTCATCATATCGCCTTGGGACAACAATGGCTCTTCCTCTTCTAGATTTTCTAACAACAATAACCTAAAGCAGTGGTGGGATTCAAAAATTTTAAGAACCGGTTCGCCCTCCCCTCCCCTTCTCCTCCCCCTTCCATGTCAGAAATGAAAACTAAAAAAATGTTTTTATCGAAATGCGTATGGTATAAAGAAAAATCATGCACGGACTGAAAGGGTTAAGGACCGGTTCGGCGAACTCGGGAAATTTTAGGAACCGGTTCGCACGAACCGGTGCGAACCGGCTGAATGCCACCACTGAACTAAAGTCTCTTTGCCACCAGGAAGGAGTGCATTTTGCGAATTTTTGGAACAATTTCTACGGCAGGAGGGACTTGTTCCTCGGAGATGGACTTCATCTTAATGACGTTGGAACTGCGCGTTTAGGAATACTATTTCATAATACTGTCTCTTCTTTTCAAGCTGCCGTAACTCGAACGGTCCCGACGTAATTTCCTCAAATTTACCTTCCGCTCACGAAGGTATCGCAATTACAAACAATTTGAAGGTTCTATCCTCAAATGCTCGTAGCCTATGAAATAAAATAAACGATTTTTTTTCTTCTTTAATTGCTTGTAAAGACTATGATTTAATTGCGATAAATGAATCGTGGCTTAGCACTGAAACACGTGACTTTGTAGGGAAGTATCAAATTAGAGGTTATAGACTTTTTGTTAAAAACAGAATAGGTCGGCGAGGCGGTGTTATGGTGTATATCAAAGATAATATTGCGAACGTTATAGAAGTAAAGCACAGAATTCTAGAACCGATATATTCGACTATAGCAGAACTTAAATTGAACGATTTCAAACTTGTTGTTGCGATTATATATAGGCCCCCAAATCAAACAGCTGATACGGACGAAGTGTTATATCGTGAACTAAAGAGAATAATACGTAGTGAGCAGGCCTTAGTTATGGGTGACTTTAATTGCGCTAACGTTAATTACGATACAATGCAGGGAAACGCGGAAGGTAATCGTTTAGTTAATTTGTTCGAGGATAGCTTTCTTATTCAAGAGGTTGGGGAACCTACGAGGATGGACAGTATTTTAGATTTAGTAATAACTACGGATGATAGGCTAATCATGGATCTTCAAGTAATAGAACCGTTAAACAATAGCGATCACAATATGGTAGAGTTTGTCCTCTCAGTAAGTCACTCGAAACCAGCTAACTCAACTAAAATTCCTAACTTCCAGCACGCAGACTTTTGTAAATTTCGAAATGAATTGTCACACGTCAATTGGGAAAACGTAATGGGGATCTCCAACGCAAAACTAATGTGGGAATCGTTTGAAACAGTATTTAGGACTATACATGAGGAATATGTACCGTACAAGATTAAGCGTGCGAACGTAAACAACAAGACCTTGTGGTTTACTTCTAGAGTAGGAGATATTATAAATAGTAGAGATAGGGCTTATAGGCTACATAAGTGCGATAAAGACAATTTGTGGTTACAAACAACTACATATCTCTAAGGCGTGAAGCGAAAAGTGTAATAAAAAAGTCCAAGCGCGAATTGAAATCTTCATAGCTCGTGACGGCAAAGAAAACCCCAAGCGATTCTTTCAATACGTCACCAATAGGAATCCAGTAAAAAGTAGTCTTGGGGCCGTTGAAAAATTTTAACAGAGAGCTAGTTTCTGAAAACAAGCAAATGGCTACCTTGCTAAACGAATTTTTTACGTCAGTTTTTACTATAGAAGCTATAACGAATATCCCTACGGTCATAGACATAATACCTTTTGATTATGGTAATACTTTGGATAATATTGTGGTTAGTGAAAGGAAGGTAATGCGCTATATTGATAAAATGAAAATGCGTAAATCACCGTATATTGATAAAATGAAAATGCGTAAATCACCGGGGCCGGATTCCTCATATCCCATACAACTAAGAGAATTAAAAGAAAGCATTGTTGTGCCGTTATCAAAGATTTTTAATGCGTCTATTTCTGAGGAATGCGTACCAGACAATTTCAAGTTAGCAAATGAACACCTATTTTTAAGAAAGGCGATAAAGGTGCGGCGGGAAATTATAGGCCAATCAGTTTAACGTCTGTTGTAGGTAAGCTACTGGAATCAATAATTAGGGATCGTATAGTCGAACACTAAGAATTGCATAACTTGGTTAGAAATACGCAGCACGGTTTTAGGCGAAACAAATCTTGCTTAACTAATCTTTTAGAATATTTTCAAAGCGTGGTTGAAGTTTACAATAGTCATCGGGCGGTTGATGTAGTGTATTTAGATTTTCAAAAAGCGTTTGACACCGTATCGCACAAAAGACTCATTGAAAAAACTAAGGCTCATGGAATCAGGGGTGTAGTAATAAATTGGATAGAAGAGTGGTTGCGAGGTAGGAAACAGAGGGTGGTCGTTGATGGAGCAGAGTCGTCTTCGGCTAATTTAGCGAGCGGCGTTCCGTAGGGTTCTGTATTGGGCCCCTTGCTTTTTCTTATATATATTAACGATTTAGATGTCGGCCTAGTCAGTACAGTTCAAAAGTTTGCGGATGATACGAAGTTGGGTGGGAGGGCAATAAATCACGAAGATAGAGGTAAAATCCAGAAAGATTTGAATAAAATCGTAGATTGGTTGGTCACATGGCAAATGAGATTTAACGTCGATAAGTACAAAATTTTACATATAGGTTCGAGTAACGGTAATTTTGCATATAGTATGTCAGGGAAGGAGTTAGCAAGTAGAGCAGGAAAAAGATTTAGGAGTTTTTGTCACTGGTGATTTAAAAGTGTCGAAACAAAGTACAGCAGCGGTCAATAAAGCGAACAAAGTGCTAGGTTTTATAGCTCGGAATTTTGAGTACAAATCGCGCGATAGTATTCTTCCTCTTTATTAATCATTAGTTAGACCCCATTTGGAGTACGCGATCCAATTTTGGAATCCGCATATGCGAAAAGTTATAGACAAAATCGAAAGAGTTCAAAGACGAGCAACTAAGATGATTCCGTCGCTTAGGTCAAAGTCGTACGAGGATAGGTTTAAGGAGTTAAAATTGACTACACTCGAGACTAGGAGGCTAAGGGGTGATCTACAGTAATCCAGGTTTTTAAAATTATGAATGGGCTCGATAATGTAGAAAGAGATAGCTTTTTCGAAATACAGGGTGTCCCAGAATTAACTATCTATTTCAATGAAATCGGACAAATTTTTTAAAAACACACTTTTATTTATGTTTATCATGTTTAATATGTGTTAAAAATGTATAAATTTCTAAATTTTTTTCATAATTTTTTCATTATCTGGTCCAATGAAAGACCGTCTGAAGTCATAGAATGGCAAAGAGACTCTCCAAAAGTTAACGTGTGGCTTGGAATGACCAAATCCAAAATTTATGGTGCTCCATCTTGTTGAAACACAACATTATCAAGAATGCCATCATCAAGAAGCTGTGGTTCGAGAAACTGCTGAAGCATATCAAGGTAGACGGTACCTGTTACAGTTGCTTCCGCAAAGAAGAATGGGCCATAAATTTTGGATTTGGTCATTCTAAGCCACACGTTAACTTTTGGAGATTCTCTTTGCCATTCTATGACTTCAGACGGTCTTTCATTGGACCAGATAATGAAAACATTATGAAAATAAAATTATGAAAAAAATTTAGAAATTTATACATTTTTAACACATATTAAACATGATAAACATAAATAAAAGTGTGTTTTTAAAAAATTTGTCCGATTTCATTGAAATAGATAGTTAATTCTGGGACAACCTGTATCTCAATATAATAGGACTAGAAATAACGGGTGGAAGTTGACAAGTAGAAGGTTTGAGACAGCAGTTGCCAAAAACTTTTTTACGCATAGAATAGTAAATAGCTGGAATAGTTTGTTGGTAGAAGTAATTAGTAGCACGTCTATAAACATGTTTAAAAATCGATTAGACGCATATGTTGATACTTGATAGATTGGGTATGGTTTAAGGTAGTAAAATAAAGACTTTGTGGTTCGGAACCCACGTAAAATTGTAGGTCCTCTCCGCCACCACGGAGGACATGCACAATACACAATTACGAACACAGTTAGGTAGACCAGCCACGAGTGGATCCTAGGGTCTTTGTTGGTCTGAAACATTATAACATTACAACTGCGAAAAATGCTCTGTATGAATTGGTCCACAATTAACCCACCCCTTATATCTCCAGTCTAACTATAGAGTAGATCAAGTCTAGACTAGAGGGGTCAGCCTAGAGATTCCGGAAATGGTCCAGAGCGGGCAGATAAATTGAGGTCCACAGTAGGATTCCTCACAAGAATTAGGTTAGGGCAATCTACCTTCACCTTTGTTAAGCTATGAGTTGATGCTGGGTCTTAGGCCACAATGTAGGCCTAACTTGTCTGACCCAGCTTAATTTAATGCTTATAACTTACTGGTGTAAAAACTCAATTAGTCACTTACTTTTTGTTATCGGAGTGTCTCCCTTCTCCGGTTATGTTTTCGAGAGCGCACTTTTCTGGTACGTCCTCTCGCCCCGTTCTTCGTTTTCGTTCTCCCTTTGTTCTCCTCTTCGCGGGGCTTCTCGTACCAGCGTTGTCTTGGTTTATTCCTCGGTTGGTTGAGCGGTAATGTATCTCCACTACCGAGCACGCTCCTCCCACACAGTATATAAATACTAGTGTGGAGAATAACTCTGGTGAGCAACCAATTGGTTTCATCCACCCAGTTATTGACATAAAAGGAATTTAATGATTGTTAGATTAACTACCTACCTACTCAGTGAACCATTTTCGTTACCTCCCAACTACCCACTCATCAGTTTTCCATAACAACATTTAATGAATACTTAAGCATATGATTCTACATGAGCACCATCAGTATCTCTCCAGGGTTCGAACATCTCAGCAGCATTGCGCAACACATTTTGGAGCATGACGGGTTATTTTTGTAACTGCTGTTACGATACGAGCACGTAAATGTCCCACCTTCATTCAGATGGCATTTTAAACACCGTCGTCTTTCAACAAGATGGGCACCTTGTCATTACGCAAACATTGTTCGGGAGTACTTAAATGAACGATTTCCAAATCGGTGGCTCGGACGTGGAGGCAACAGGCCCTGGGCGGCTCGATCTCCTGACCTAGCGCCCTTGGGTTTCTTTGCATGGGGCTTTATCAAATCAAACGTCTATGAAACGAGGGTTACAGATCTGCAAGATTTATGTGCTCGTATCGTAACAGCAGTTTTAAAAATTACTCATGTCATGCTCCAAAATGTGTTCCGCAATACTGCTGACAGATTCGAACTCTGTAGAGATACTGATGGTGCTCATGTAGAATCATATGCTTAAGTATTCATTAAAGGTATGCCTTCTATTATATTGTTATTGAATTTTACCATTTTTGCTACGTTTTCAATGAAATAGATAGGAACTTTATAAATTACTCCTGTCATGCTCGAAAATGTGTTCCGCAATACTGCTGACATATTCGAACTCTGTAGAGATACTAACACTACTGATACTACTGTTATTGAATTTTACCCTTTTTGCTACGTTTTCACTGAAATAGATAATAGATATGGACTTTATAAACACCCTGTGTATATGAATTGACAGTTGGTTAGGTTAAGTCGTAATATTTTCGTTAGTTTTAACGTTTTATTTGATTAGGTATACGCGGACAAAGTTGGGGAACGCAAACTACACTAGGATAATGTAGGGAACGTAAACTACACTAGGCACGACAGGGGGAAGTAAACTACACCTGTTCCCCCAAACCTTTCAGGCCTAACTGTAGGACGTGTAACATATATATATATATATATATATATATAGTAGGCACCATAGTATAGAATACATTTCAAACTTGCCCAGTTATACATTAACAGTAGTACAATACAAACGAAGTAAAATATTGCAAAGAACTCACTTGTTTGAATTGCGCTTCACGAAGTTCAATAAGCTTGACTGTTTTTGCCGTTTCATTTCCAATTAATTATCGTCGGCAGTAACCACATGGACTCTAAATCTGGGTTTAACGATGATATGATAACAAAGTTATCTACAAGATACTGTTTATTAAAATTAAACCACTTACGGTATCATATATTGTCTTGTATATCTGAAATTAACAACGTAAAGTCAACCAAAATATGCCACCACAACACAAGTTCATTTTCAAAGCAAACGCCAAACTTTGCCTAACTGATGCCCAGCCCCAAGTCTCATTGCGTACACAGCCACTCGGAAGTCAGAACAACCGTCCGTCTACCACAACTCCACAAGTGCCCGCTAACTGCAACTGATTGCTGCAGTGTTGCCAACTCATGTTCAGTGTTAATAGTTGATTTCTTTTTAAAAAAATAGCTGAAAACCACTAATTTAATAGAGAAAACCGCTGAAAAAAAGTTGAGTACAATTTATTAGTTTTCAGTATCACATTCTTTATATATTTGCTGTTAATTAACTGTACATCTCTCTGACTGCGTGAAGAAAGTAGTTAAATGTATAACAGTGTATGAATGCACATTTTTATTTCCTAAAAAGTAAGTTAATTTTTAAGATGCCTATATTCTAATAAATTGAAAAAATGTGGGCAATTCTTAAAGAGAGCGACGCACGCTTTTCTAGCTTACGTGACGTCAAATAATAAAACAAAAAACATATATAGATTCCACAGATTTTGGAGTGGGGGCATGGCCCCCCTGGTCTGTAGTTATTTGCTTGAGATCTATCCCCGCCTTTATATATTGGGACAATGTTTGCTCTTTTCAAAATGCTCGGTATTTCCCGTGTTTTGGGAACTTCTCCATATCCAGTATAAGGGTGTAGGTATTTCATTTTTACAGTTTTTAATTAATAGTGCGTTCCATTTGTCCAGACCTGCAGCTGAATATGATTTCATTTGTCCTAAAGCTCTCACTACATCTTCTGGGATAAAATCAGTCTGTTATACATTCTCTTTGCAATTTCTCTTTGAAGCATGCATCTATGTCAGGTATCACTTTGTCACTTTATGTATATATATATATATGGGATGAATTTCACAATAAAACACGTGAAATGAATGAATGCTGCAAACCCACAAGGAAAAGAAAAACGATTCCAAGGCCTTTCGTGTATTCAAAGCTACACCTCGTCAGGGAATGAAGATAAAAGGCGAGATGCCCATAAATATATACAACGTACAGGAAAAACAAAACAATTAGCACATACTTAACAAGGGTTAATGAGAGGCAAAAGAAATTTTAACATGATATCGTCAATTTTATACGTCCCCGCACAGTTATTGAAAGTGTTTTTAAAATGAATAAATGCACATTCTAGAATATTTCTTTCTATTATATCTGTTTTTAACAAGCGCTTTAGAACTATCCCACTTGATGCTATGGTTACATCTATACATATGGTTAAATAAAGCATTGGAAGTATTAGCTGTTCTACACGCATATTTATGCTGTTTTACCCTAATATCTAACGTTTTACCAGTTTGGCCTATATACGTACAGTGTGTCCGTAAAGTCATGGTGGGATTTTAAATAGCTATATTATTGCAACGAAACATGATAATGAGATGAAAAAAAGGCAAATTAAAAAACAACTCTAAAAGAATAACTTTATTTAACGTAGTTCGATATGGGCTCCTCTGGTAGCCCTGCAGACATCTAGGCGGTGATTCAATTCCAGCCACACACGCCCAAGAACATCAGGAGTGACGGATGCGATAGCTTGCGTGATTCGCTCGTGCAAGTGATGAATATCCCTAATGGGTACACTGTACACGCTTTGCTTGACGTAACCCCACAAATAAAAGTCCAAAGGTGTCAGGTCCGGAGAGCGTGGAGGCCATGGCTTCCATCCTCCTCTTCCTATCCATCTCTGTTGAAATTTTTCATTAAGGAATTCTCGAACAACGTTGGCATAGTGCGGAGGAGCACCATCTTGCTGAAAGAGGACATTATTGTCAATAAATTGGGGTACTGCAAAATGTTCCAACATAGCGAGGTAGTTGTGTGACGTCACAGTGGGTTCCGCGAAGAAAAATGGGCCAATCACTCGATCTCGTGCTAGAGCACACCACACATTAACTTTCGGGCTATTACGCTCATGTTCAACATAGGCATGTGGACAGCCTAGACTAACTACGAGATAAAGGTTAAGCTTAGCCTAGACTAACTACAAGATACAACTTTGAGAGTTGTTCTTAAATTTGGCATTGTTTCATCTCATTATCATGTTTCGTTGCAATAATATAGCTATTTAAAATCCCACCATGACTTTACGGACACACTGTATACTGAGTTACATTGTGTACATCCGATCGAATACACACAACCAACAACATTATCAGGGCTATTCTTTATTAGGCGTGATTTAACAGTATTATTATACTTAAAGATTACATTAATGCCAATTGCTTTAAGTACAGTTGGAAGGTATTGAAAATTAACATGGTAAGGTAGGCTAAGGATATTTTTACGCTGAAATTCCTTTACAATTACATTATTATAATACCTATTGTGGTGCCGCGTTTGTTAGCGGGCTAGAGATAAAGTAAAGGGTAATTTGAGGCTTTATTCAACATAAACATAGTATAGATCTGAAACACAGAAAACAATAATTAGTAAAGACTTGTTACACAGAAAACAATAATTAGTAAAGACTCATTACATTCCTCTCTTCTTTTATAATACGTGATACATTGCACGGGAAGAAACAAAACGACAAGTTCAAGATATTTTGGAAGAAAGAAGAGTCTACAAGTTTAGGCGTTGAGCTGGGTATCTGATTCGAGTGCTTCTTCTCAGAGGGGGACTCGTCTCGGAGGTTACTGACACAGGTGGGCCTCTCTCGACTTCGACTGGAGTCGCTTCGACGGGAGCTGTTGGACCGTGTGTCGGCGGATCTCAGCGGGTTCTGAGTCGTCCGTTAGCGGGGTGGAATTGATTGGCGGACTGGGTACGGGGGTTCATAGTGATTCGTGTCATCCGTATTGCTACGTCCCGCCGGTGCCAGGTCCCTGATGGATACGGTATCTTCTCTCCCATTCGGATGCCGTATAAACGCGTAGTTGGGGTTTGCTTCAATTAACTCAACTTCCTCGACGAGGGGGTCGTTCTTGGATCGGCGAATGAATTGGCGAAGGAGTACAGTTCCCGGAGAAGACAGCCACGTCGGTAGTGCAGAACCGGTAGAAGTACGCCGCGGGTGCGTGAATAGACGCTCGTGAGGAGTTTCGTTCGTGGCCGTACACAGCAGCGATCTAATCGAGTGCAGCGCGTCTGGTAGGATGGACTCCCATTGCGACATCGGCAACCCGCGATCTTCTATGGCTAGTTTGATGGTGTTCATGATGATTCCATTGTAACGTTCGCATTGCCCGTTTCCTTGGGGGTGATACGGCGTTGTGCGACTAGTCGCGATACCATGTTTAGTTAGGAACAGTTTTAGTTCCGAAGACATAAACGATGTCCCTCGATCTGTGTGGATGTAAGAGGGAGTTCCGAAGGTAGAAAATAACTCGGTGAGACGCCTGAGACGGGCGATAACGGTTGACGTGTTCGTATCACGGCACGGGAAGGCAAAAGGAAAGCGTGAATACTCGTCGATTACTGTTAGGATGTAAGGTCGCGAAGTTGCGCTCGGAAGCGGGCCTTTAAAGTCGATGTTAAGTCGGTCAAACGGAGACATGGCCCGTATTAAGTGACTAACTTCTGGTTTATAGTTCTGTGGCTTACATTTAGCGCATGTTTGGCATTCCGACGTAACTCGTTTGATGTCATCCACTGAGAATGGTAGGTTCCTAGCTCTCACAAAATGAGTCATTCGGCGGACTCCTGGGTGTATCAGATTAACATGCAGCTGGGCGAGGGATATTCTTGGAGTAGCAGCGCAAAAGGATCGCGACAATGCGTCTGCGGATCGGTTCTCGGGGCCCGGTCTGTATTTTATTGTGAATGAGTAGCCGGCTAGTTCTACACGCCAACGGAGAATCTTATCGTCCTTAATACGACCAGTAGCTTTTCCATCGAACATGAAAGATACGCTCTGCTGGTAGGTGACGACAGTAAAGTGTCGATAAGCTAAGAAGTGCTTCCACTTGCGAATGGATTCGATTACAGCGTATGCCTCCTTTTCAACGATGTGATGGCGACGTTCTGTGTTATTCAGAGCGCGAGAAAAGAACGCCACCGGGCGGCCGTTCTGGGTGAGGGTGGCTCCGATTGCTGAAGAGGAAGAGTCCGTCTCCACGGTGAACGGCAGTTCTTCATCGATTGAACCGACGACAGCTTTCGAGATATCATCTTTGAGTGTATGGAAAACTGATGAGTGGGTAGTTGGGAGGTAACGAAAATGGTTCACTGAGTAGGTAGGTAGTTAATCTAACAATTATTAAATTCCTTTTATGTCAATAACTGGGTGGATGAAACCAATTGGTTGCTCACCAGAGTTATTCTCCACACTAGTATATTTATACTGTGTGACAAGAGCGTGCTCGGTAATAGATATACATTACCGATCAACCAACCGAAAAAGAACCAAGACGACGCTGGTGGAAAAAGCCCCGCTAAAAGGAGAACAAAGGAGAACGAAAACGAAGAACGGGGCGAGAGGACGGAACTGGAGAAGGGAGAAGAACAGACAAGAAAAAAAGATCCCCACCAGCAAGTATGCTCTCGACAATTATACAGGAAGGAGAAAAGAGACTCTCTAATAACTAGCAGTAAGTGACTAATTGTGTTTTTAGCCCAGTTAGATCTTCTAACTTCTAACTTAGAAGACTCATTAAATTAAGCTGGGTCAGACAACTTAGGCCTACATTGTGGCCTAAGACCCAGCATCAACTCATAGCTTAACAAAGGTGAAGGTAGATTGGCCTAACCTAGTTTGGTGAGGAATCCTACTGTGGACCTCAATTTATCTGCCCGCTCTGGACCATTTCCGGAATCTCTAGGCTGACCCCTACAGGGCTAGACTTAATCTACTCTATAGTTAGACTGGAGAAATAAGGGGTGGGTTAATTGTGGACCAATTCATACAGAGCATTTTTCACATTGGTGGTCCGTGTGTGGGGAATTTACAAACCTTAACCTTACTTAACAAAAAAATTGCAGAATTAGGCTAAATGGTCTAGCCTAAGCCTAACCTAATCAAGCCTAATTAGGTCTACAACCTAGGGCCTAACTAGGAAACATTTACATTTAAGGAGTCTCATTCTCTTATATGCTGAGACCTGAGTGACACATAAGTACTTGGGGGGGATTAAACCAAATTTAAACTTGACTGTTTTGTCTGTGCTCTCTCTTCTCTGGTAATTTCTTCTTGTCCTCTATTTTATTACGATCCCCAGTTAAACAATTTTGACTTAAACATGGACAGTGCGGAATTGAAAAAGTTAAAAAAGAAAAGGGGGCAAAGTTGGGAGCTGTTACAAAGGCTGTGAACACTTTTAACAATATTACACAACCAGGTAAGGAAGATTTAGAGTGTGTAATTCTTAAATTGGAAACTAAAAAGAAGGAAATAATAGCCATTGATGAGAGTATTTCAGAGTTAGT
This sequence comes from Bathynomus jamesi, assembly GCA_023014485.1. NCBI lineage: Eukaryota > Metazoa > Arthropoda > Malacostraca > Isopoda > Cirolanidae > Bathynomus > Bathynomus jamesi. Next base: position 176,471 of record JAJOZX010003389.1, on the reverse strand, counting down.
TGAATCCGAAATGGCTGAAGAACAATTGATAGACCTTTACGCTGATAATGATGATCAGGTAATCTCAATTGAACAGCAAATAAGGAGACTACGGTCTCGTTTGACTGACTTAACACCAAATAAACCTAATTCTGATTTTAATCAAAGTAGAGCTAACCTTCAACAAAATTTAAGTGGCATGCTAAATCCTGAGTCACAAGAATTGAGGGCTCAGTTACCCATTTTGCTAGTACCAACATTTGAAGGGGACACGGTACAATTCCCATCTTTCATTGACAAATTTGAGAGTTTAATAGGTAATAAACCTTATATTTCAACTGTTGATAAGTTTAGCTACTTAACTAGTTTCCTTAAAGGCCCAGCCTATAACCTGATAGCCTATTTACCAGCCGTAGGGAATTCATATGAAGTAGCTATTGATCTCTTAAAACGTAATTACATTAATAAAGATGAGATTGTATATGAATTATCTCAACAAATTTTTGATTTTGCACCCATAAAAGATAACCATAGTGATATGGAAAATTTTTATACAAAATTAGAAGCTATTATAGGACAACTGGTTAGCAATGAGATAGATATTAAAGCTTCATCTTGGATTATACAAGGCATAGTTCTTAGGTGCCTTCCTTTGAGGGATAAAGATATTTTAGTTCTAAAGACCGGAGAAAATTATCCTAATCTTGAAGATATCAGAAAACACTTTCCCAATATCCTAACTAATTACAAATTGAGAAATATTCCAACACAAAATAAGACCCAGACTATGGATAAACCAAAGACTGTTCCCAGAGACCAACTAGCTACAGCCAAACAGACAAAACTTGATACTGTAGAATCAAATGTGACCAACTGTAATACACGAACACCTACATTACAGAACTTTAATGTAACTGCTGCCTCAACTTACACACTACATTGCAAATTTTGTGCAAGTAATGAACACAGTAGTACTGGGTGTGACAAATATTCAGATTTTAACCAAAGAGCTAAAACATGTGAACAGTTGAACCTATGTAAAAAGTGTACTGGCCAGGGACATTATAAGAAAGACTGTAAATCTAGGTTAAGATTCAAGTGTAAGTTTTGTAAAAGTTTACGACATGTCTCATCAATGTGTGATTCACCAAAGTGTCCAAACAATAGTAATCAAACTCAAAAGATACCTCCACCAAACAAAGGTAATCAAGAAAATGCCACTTTCATGGGACATTCTGTTTGCTCAAACAACGTAACAAGAAACACTGAGATTCTTTTACCAACTATTACTTTGGACTTAGTGAATAGTGAGGGTAGCACCACTCCAGTGAGATGTCTTATAGACTGTTGTTCTCAACAAACATTTGTTTCACAAAATGTAGTTAATAAATTGGGTTTGACACCAAACCCGAATGAACAAAACCTCAATATTGCATCCTTTGTTAAGGATAACTCGGACAAAAATAGCTATAAGACAATTGACCTGGAACTACATTTAGAAAATAAATTAGAGAAAATTGAAGCAGTTATTATTTCTAAAGTAGGACAAAACAAACTGGTTATACCCAAACTAGAACAAACCATAAATCATTTGGGAAAACACTACAAAATAGCTGATAGACATATCACTAACAACACAGTAGCTAACATTGAAATGTTAATAGGGGCAGATTATATTAATCTTATTCATAAGGGCATAGTGAAGATAGGTAATGGTATAGCTATTCAGACTCCATCAGGGATAGCCCCTTTGGGTGACCTATCCAAATACAACCTAGACCTAAACCAAAATAGTTCATGACCAACAAATACTATGTACCTCAACTCAGTCCTACATAACACCTGTAAGAATAGCAACACTTTGAATAATATTATCTCAACTGAGAACATTAATTCATCATTATCAAATGAAACTTTGGATGAGGCAATTCAAACTTTATGGTTGCTAGAATCTGTGGGTATACATGACACAAATCAAACTTCAGAAGATCAGTTAATGGTAGAAAGATTTGAAGACACCATTCAGTGCAAAGACAATAGTTATTTTATTGAGTTACCTTGGAAAATAAATTGTCCAACTTTAAGAGACAATCTCAAAGTAGCTAAAGGACATTTATATAAAGTAATGAAAAAACTCAAACAAGATAATAATATTCAAACATATAATGATGTCTTCAAAGAACAGCTACAGAAAGGCTTCATTGAAGAAGTAACAAATAACCATTTTAAAAAAGATGGTTGTCATTATTTAACCCACAGGGGGGTTTATCGACAAGATGCCCCAACAACAAAACTCAGAGTAGTATATAACTGTAGCCTCAAAGACAGTGATAAACACAGTTTGAATGATTGCTTGATTGAGGGTCCTAATCTCATTTCTGACCTTGTGAAGATCTTACTGAGGTTCAGGTTAGATAAATATGCCGTGCAAAGTGACATTTCAAAGGCATTTTTGGGAATAAATCTTAAAAATGAATATGATAAGAACCAACTTAGGTTCTTATGGTTCAAGGATCCATTTGATTTGAATAAAGGGTTCATAACCTATAGATTTAATGTTGTGTTGTTTGGAGCCAATTGCTCACCTAGCCTATTAGCATTGACAATTGGACATCATTTGAACCAGTTTAATAACTATTTAACATTGAACTTCCTTAAGGAACATTTTTACGTAGACAATCTAATAGGCTCAACAACAACAAAATCTGAATTATCTGAAGTCTATGAACACTCTCAAAACATTATGCAACAAGGTAACTTTGAACTTAGAGAGTGGATTTCAAATGATGAGGATTTAAACAAAAAGATTTTAAAGGATAATAATGGTCTTACTGAGCCATCAGACAGAGTTAAAACTTTAGGTATGAACTGGTATTTGGATGCAACTTCTAACAGTCATGATTCAATCTGTACTAAAGGTTTTAAACTTGATGAGGAAGCAAATACTAAAAGACAAATATTATCAGAGGCTTCCAAAATTTTTGATCCCATGGGTCTATTCCTGCCTTCAACAATAAAATCAAAGATTCTCCTCCAAGAAATTTGGAGGACAATGTTGGGTGGGATGATCCAATAACAAATGAAAATCAAAATCTTGGAAGAAGTTAGCTGCTGATTTAACAAAAGTGCAGAACATTAAAATTCAAAGGTGCTGTGGGTTTAGGGATAAGCCCCAGAGACTTCATGTGTTTGCTGATGCAAGCACACAAGCTTATGGGTGCTGTGCGTATCTCGTAAGCCCTACAGAAAGTCATCTAATTTATGCAAAAGGGAAAGTTGCACCTCTCAAACCTACCCGAACCATACCTCAATTGGAACTATTGGCTGCTGCATTAGCCATTAAAACCATTTCGTTGCTTAAGGATGCTTACCATGATGTGAACATAACTCATATCCACATCTGGCTTGACAGTCAGATTTGTCTTGCCTGGATACGGAATGATAGCATTAATAGTAAGAATATCTTTGTAAGAAATAGGCTAAAAGAAATAGCTGAAGCTAATGAAAGCCTACAAGTAAACTTTCACTATGTTCCAACTAAACAAAATCCAGCAGACTTTCTGACCAGAGGTTTATCCTACAAGTTGTTGAAGTCAAACAAAACTTGGTTTATGGGACCTAAGTGGCTCTGTAATACAGACCAATGGCCTGTGGAACAAGTTAACTTGACATTAAATTTAATCTTTTCAAATGAAAAGGTTGAACCAATCACTAATTATGAACGTTATTCTGACTTCAGTAAACTTGTCAGGGTCACAGCCTACTGTTTGAGGTTTGCTCACAACTGTTTAACTACAATTAACAAACAGCTAAATAAAAACAATCATAATTATACAGAAGTTGCAACCAAATACTGGATAGGCCATGCACAACAAAAAGAGTACAATAAAGAGTTAGAATTCTTAACTTATGGGAAACAAACAAAAGAACCTGTACCATCAGTAGTTGTGGATCTAAACTTGTTCAGAGATGAGGAAGGCCTTCTAAGGTGTAAAGGGAGATTAGACAAATCAAAACTGTCATACAAAAGCAAACATCCAATCCTTTTACCTAGATTTAGCTATTTGACAACATTAATCATCAGAAAAACACACAATGATGTATATCATATGGGGGTACCACAGACACTAACTACATTAAGAAAAACTTATTGGATACCCAAGGGAAGGATCACTGTTAAAACAGTCCTGAGTGAGTGTGTCACATGTAGGCGTATTCATGCTAGGCCCTATAGGAAACCAAATCCTCCTGCTTTGCCAGAGGAGAGAGTTACTCTCAACAGACCCTTTGAGACTGTAGGCATTGACTATACAGGAGCATTGACTGTAGGGGTGGTTGACACTGAACAAAAAATGTACATTGTACTGTTTACATGTGCTGCCTCACGAGCTGTTTATTTGGATGTTGTGGAGGACCTTACAGCAGAATCTTTTGTTGCTGTCTTTAAGAGATTCTGTGCACGACATTCAGTACCCAAGACAGTTTGGACTGACAATGCTACATATTTCAAGGCTGGTGAACAAGTCATCCACGACTTGTTAAGCGATGAACTCACACAATTATATATACAAAATTCAAACATAAAGTGGAAGTATATTCCGGTTGCCTCTCCTTGGTATGGTTCTATCTGGGAGAGGAATATACAAACAGTAAAGAATTGCTTGAAGAAAGCAATTGGCAAAAAACAGATACACTTATTTGGGTTGCTCACTCTCCTGGCTGAGATTGAGAACATCATCAACAATAGACCACTCACTTATGTGAGTGACAACATTAATGACCCGGAACCATTAACTCCAAATCATTTAATTCGGGGAGAACAAGTTAGTCTCCTGCCGGACTACAATATAGACTCTTCAGAAGACCCAAACTGGACTCAACGACATGATGAGCTCCAGACTAAGTTACAACATTTGACTAGAGTTAAAGCTCATTTCATTAAACAGTGGAAAACTGAGTACTTGATGGGTCTAAGGGAGAGACATAAACAAATGACTAAGAAGGATTGGTCTGACACAATTAAGGTAGGGGACCTTGTTCTCATACATGACAGTACTCCAAGACAATACTGGCCTCTGGCTAGAGTTTCAGAACTCAGAGCAGGGGCAGACGGGGTAACAAGAGTGGTCAAATTAAGGACTTCAACGGGTGACACAACAAGAGACATTTCTCTTTTGTACCCTTTAGAGTCTGGACCCAAAACAATGGACTTTGGAGAACCTTCTCCACTGACAGTAACAACTGGAGACACTGAACTTCCAGTAACTATTCCTTTGACAGTAGGAGTGGTAACGCATCCTACTACAACATTGACAGACACAAGACCTCAGCGACAAACAGCATTAAAGGCGCGACTATTTTTACAACAAAAAACAGATGCTGGGGAATTGTAATTTTATCTTCTAACTTTCACTTTTTCTTTTCTTATGGTAAAGACCATAGATAGTTTCATCCTATGGATGTATATTTTCTCTTCTAATTAAATGCTACACCTTCTCCATGAGAAGGTGAGGATAGGCACTGTTAATCAGATTAACAGGCATTTACAGTCAAATAGTTAGCTAGTCTACACTCAGACATAAAAATTGGTGACAATGACACCAAAATTTTTATCTCCCGGGGCCCCCAGTATATGGAAAACTGATGAGTGGGTAGTTGGGAGGTAACGAAAATGGTTCACTGAGTAGGTAGGTAGTTAATCTAACAATTATTAAATTCCTTTTATGTCAATAACTGGGTGGATGAAACCAATTGGTTGCTCACCGGAGAAGAACAGACAAGAAAAAAAGATCCCCACCAGCAAGTACGCTCTCGACAATTATACAGGAAGGAGAAAAGAGACTCTCTAATAACTAGCAGTAAGTGACTAATTGTGTTTTTAGCCCAGTTAGACCTTCTAACTTCTAACTTAGAAGACTCATTAAATTAAGCTGGGTCAGACAACTTAGGCCTACATTGTGGCCTAAGACCCAGCATCAACTCATAGCTTAACAAAGGTGAAGGTAGATTGCCCTAACCTAGTTTGGTGAGGAATCCTACTGTGGACCTCAATTTATCTGCCCGCTCTGGACCATTTCCGGAATCTCTAGGCTGACCCCTACAGGGCTAGACTTAATCTACTCTATAGTTAGACTGGAGAAATAAGGGGTGGGTTAATTGTGGACCAATTCATACAGAGCATTTTTCACAAGTGTTTGGATCGTTGATACTTCCTCGCGAGTTAATGGGAATGATGAAACGTTGAGCAGAGGTTTGATCTTGAGGGAATAGTTCTGAATCCATTTAGCATAGTATGCGAATAGTCCGATTACGCGTTGTAGAGACGACTTGTTGCGAGGAGTTTGAAGTTCTTGTAGTGGCCGGAGGCGTTCGGGATCGGGCCGCAATACGCCATGAGAGATAGAATATCCGAGCAGGTGCACTGATGTCATCGAAAGCTTGCATTTTTCCTTGTTTAGACTCAGATTTACTCGTTTAGCGGCTTCCCAGAAATGTCGAAGGTTCTCATCGTGCTCTTCCCAAGTGGTTCCGCAGATGGTGAGATCGTCGAGGTAGGCGTATGTTGATGATAAGTTGTTCGAGGATATGAATTCGTTCATGACGCGCTGGAAGGCCGCGGCTTCGTTAGTTACTCCCATAGGGATCCTTCTGAATTGGTATAGATTTCCGTCAGCCTCGAATGCTGTGAAAGGTCGTTCAGACGGATCGATTTCTACCTGGTAGTATGCGCTTGACAGATCAATTACGCTGTAGTATTTGTGTTGTGAGACTTTGTTGGCTATATCATCGATTCGCGGAAGAGGATATGCATCTAGCATGGTAAATCGGTTGACGGTTTGAGAGAAATCGATTACCATGCGTTTTTTTTTTGTTTCGGTAGATGTGATGACTACTTGAGCACGCCAGGGTGAGTTACTGGGTTCAATTATCTCATCCCTGAGTCGCTTTTCGATTTCTTTCCCAATGAAAATTTTGTCCTCAGAGCAAAATCGTCTGGACTTCGTGGCGATGGGACGACAATCGGCAGTTAAGTTGCCGAATAGTGGTGGGGCTGAAATTCTTGATCGAGTAAGGCCGCATATATGGAGTGCTGGCTCCGGACCTCCGAAATTGACGTTCAATTCCTTGTGTCTGATTAAGAATGGGGTACCGAGTATTATGTCAGCGCACAGATCCGACAAGACGGATAGTTCGAGCTTTTCGTAGTCGCGGTCTCCCATCGTAACCTTCACTGTACATCGACCTGAGATGGCTGCGGATAGATTAGGCGAAGCCATTGATACGACGCCCGAGTGCGGAAGAATGGGCAGCTCTAAGTGTTTGGCTAGATCCTCACGAATGAAGTTGTCCGAGCTGCCAGTATCCAACAAGGCGAGACACGAACGGCCGTTGACGAGGATATCGACTGTTGAGTTGGTAGGCATGGAGGAGCTACACGATAGAGTGGTACTAATGGTCGCTAATGCTGCGGCTGAATGAGACGCTGTGGTTTTATCCTGTTTTTGACGTGCCGACGAAGTACTTGAGCGGCAGACTTTGGCCCAGTGGCCGGTCTTTTCACATTTCGCACAGATAGAATCCTTTGCTGGACACCTGCTTCGTGGGTGGCGTCGAGACCCGCAGAAGAAGCACAGAGCGGCTTTGTTGTCGAAATTCGTAGCGGCTGAAGAGTTTGGGAGATCGCCTTCTTGGACGCAGGCAGGCCGGGCATAGTCAGTAGTCGGCGACGGTTCGTGTCGAGAGCCAGTGGCTGCAACAGCACCGTAATGAGTGAGGTACGATTCTGAGTTTTTCTGGGCCTGATCTAATGTTCGAGCCTGGACGATAGCCTTTTCCAGTGAGAGTGTGTCATTTTCGAGTAAGCGGGTACGGATGGCGCTATCTCTAATTCCTCGGATGAAAGCGTCTCTCACAGATGAACTCCTGTTTTCGTCGGCGGAAACCGATTTGAAGTTGCAGTCATTGGCTAGTTGTTGAAGAATTTGCAAGTACTCATCGAGGGTTTCCTCGGGCTTTTGGTGACGGGTGGACAACAGGTGGCGAGCGCATACCTCGTTTGGCTTCTTGACGTAGGTGGCCTCTAAGGCTGCCATGGCATCCTCATAAGTAGAGCAGTCTTGAATGATATCAGCGACATCGGGGCCGATATGTATGAATAAAACCTCCAATTTATTGGGGTTGTGTTCGGCGATAGTACTCAAGAAATATTTGAATCCGCGCGACCATAATTTCCATAGTTTCCCAGCTTGGGGAGAATTCGGAGAAGTAATAAATTTATCCGGGCGAATCACCTTCTCCATGATATAGTAAGATTACTGGATGAATATTTGCTTGCTGTATCTGAAAGGCCGACTGAATGGCTGATTGAAATGTTGAATAAATTGTGGTGCCGCGTTTGTTAGCGGGCTAGAGATAAAGTAAAGGCCAATTTGAGGCTTTATTCAACATAAACATAGTATAGCTCTGAAACACAGAAAACAATAATTAGTAAAGACTCATTACACCTATTCTTGGCTTTCTTAAGACAGTTATCTAAAAATGAAATAGGATAACATAATTTAGTACCAATATTCATGATATTGCATAACTCGGAATCTAAAAATTCAGGACTGACAACTCTCAATGCTCGAAGAAACATAGCAGAGAAAATAGAGGATTTAATCGAAGGATGATGGTCAGAATAAAAATGCACATAAGAGTTATTATTAGTAGGCTTACGGTAGACTTCATATTTGAACTGATTAGAGCATCTCCAAATTTTTAGATCAAGAAAAGATAGGCTTCCATCATTTTCTTTTTCAACTGTAAACTTAATAGATGGGACTAAATTGTTGAGCCTACCAAGAAATAAGTCCACATCCAAATTATTAGGCCAAAGGCATAAAATATCATCTATATACCTGTACCAAACCAGGTTAAAATTAACAATCGTAGGCAAAATTCTACTTTAAAAAAATTCCATATATAAATTAGCTAGTACAGGTGAAAGGGGATTTCCCATAGCCAATCCAAACGACATAGCATAAAACTTATTATCAAACTGAAATTTACAATCTTTGACACAAAGCTTAATTAACTCAATAAGAGTGTTGTGTTGAACAGGGAAAGAATATTCAGAGATCTTATCTTTTAAAAAATCAAGCAGGTCATCAACAGGGACTTTTGTGAATAGCGAGCATACATCGAAGCTTCAGTTTGTCAATAAGATCCATGAGGTGTAGCTTTGAATACACGAAAGGCCTTGGAATCGTTTTTCTTTTTCCTTGTGGGTTTACAGCATATATATATAATATATATATATATATATATATATATATATACATATATACAGAATATATAATATATATATATATATTATATATACATATATATATATATATATATATAATATATATTATATCTATATAATATATATATTATATATATATATATATATATAGGGTGTCCCATAAGTCCGGCATCATAGGAGAAATTCATATTTTTCTATTTCTACAAACCATAATTCATATTTTTCTCTTTCTACAGGCCATAATGTCTGTGAGCAAGGAAGAACGAATCCAGATAATTCTACTCATAGGAAATCGGAGTCAAAGAGAGGCCGCTGCTGAATTTAACAGACTGCATCCAGACCGCGAGCCAATAACACAGAGTTGTGTAAGCAGACTTGTTGCAAAGTTTAAGGAAACAGGATCCATAGAAGATAAACCACGCAGTGGACCTTCAAGGAGGTCCACTGACGATGATACAGCGACTGCTATCCTGGCTCATTTTAACAGAAGTCTCAATAAGTCTCTTCGGCGATTGTCCGCCGAGACAGGAGTGTCGAAAAGTAGCATCCATCGCATTCTTCAGGCTCACAAATGGCATCCATATAAACTTCAGATCCTACAGAAATTAAGCGAAGATGATCCCGACCGGTGGATGGAAATTTGTGAATGGGCTACGGAACAATATGCTCAGGATGACAATTTCCCGTCCACCATTCTGTTCAGTAACGAGGCTGTTTTTTATGGAAATGGTGAGGTAAATCGACAGCACACCCACGCTGCTGGTCTCAAAACAACCCTCACTGGTATACCTCTTCAAAGGAACAAGGTGCATCTCGGGTGATGGTATGGTGTGGCATTTGGAAGGATCGCATCATAGGCCCCCTCTTTTTCGATGAACATGTCACTGGAGGCACCTACCTACGTATGCTCAAGGAAGAAGCATTTCCCAGTGTCTTGAACGAAGAAAGAAATTTCCCAACATGGTTCCAGCAAGACGGCGCTCCTGCACATTACAGCACCCAAGTAAGGGAATACCTGTACCAACAATTCCCTGGTCATTGGATGGGACGTCGAGGGCCTGTGGAATGGCCAGCTAGAAGCCCGGATCTCACGCCACTAGATTTTTATCACTGGGGCCACTTGAAAGAGCTGGTATACGCAGAGAAAATTAGGAGTGTTGAACATTTGCGGCAGCGCATTAATGGGGCATGTAACACCATTACTCCTGACATCATTCACCGTGTGCTTGCTGACTGGGTATCACGTCTGAATTTGTGTATTGAAAACAATGGTCGACGTATTGAGTACGTTCTGTAAATAAAAGCTTTTGTTTTGACTTTTTTTATTATTTTTCCTATGATGCCGGACTTATGGGACACCCTGTATATATATATATATATATATATTATATATATATATATATATATATATATATGGGATGAATTTCGCAATTAAACACGTGAAATGCATGAATGATGCAAACCCATAAGGAAAAAGAAAAATGATTCCAAGTCCTTTCGTGTATTCAGAAGTACACCTTGTCAGGGAATGAAGGGTGGAGGCAAGATGACGAAAAATATATACAACGGGACAGAAAAACAAAAAGATTAACACAAGATTAACAAGAGTTGATTAGAGGCAAAAGGTATTTTAACAGGGTATTGTCAATTTTATACATTCCCGCACTGTTATTGAAATTATTTTTAAAATGGATAAATGCACATTCTAGAATATTCCTTTCAATTATATCTCTGTTTTTAGCGAGAGCTTTAGAACTATCCCACTTAATACTATGATTACATCTATACACATGGTTAAACAATTCATTAGAATTATTTGCTGTTCTTCACGCATATTTATGCTGTTTTACCATAATATCTAACGTTTTGGGTAAGAATAAAAATGCACATAACCATATTTGAATGGTTTAGTAAAAACACAAAGTTAATAATCCCATGAGGCCTATTGTTAGCTCAGTAGGCTCCGTAATCTATAAGCTATCAAAATTGTTAGTTAGTTTATTAACGCCATTAGTTGGCTCTATTTCCGTCACATATTGTAAATAGCATGGATCTTATTGAGAAACTGAAGTTTCCTAATGACCCTAATTTCAAACTGATAAGTTTTGATGTATGCTCGTTATTCACAAAAGTCCCTGTTGATGACCTACTTGATTTTTTAAAAGATAAGATCTCTGAATATTCGTTCCCTGTTCAACACAACACTCTTATTGAGTTAATTAAGCTTTGGGTCAAAGATTGTAAATTTCAGTTTGAAAATAAGTTTTATGCTTTGTCGTTTGGATTGGCGATGGGAAATCCCCTCTCACCGTTATTGGCTAACTTATATATGAAATTTTTTTGAAAGCAGAATTTTGCCTACTATTTAGAGGACAATGATTATGTTTATGTTTATGTTTATGTTTTTTTCAAGTGATTACTTATTATGCTTATTCCTTTTTCAGAAGACCGTTGTCATTGTTTGACTTTATATAAATAAATAAACGATCACAAAGAGTTGGTTCTCATTTATGACAACGGTCTTAGGTACAAATGACTGATTAATTAAATAAATAATAAAATAAGTCTACATACGTGGTAAATTCAAGCAACTGTCAACCACCCCAACCTAATTAAGCAACTTCAACAAACGCTATCCACAATGCCTGCCGTAGAATGTCCTATCACAGGTTGTACCTATGTCACAGCAGACCTGGACCCAGCCATTGTAGCCGCACTTATAACAGCCCACTGCACGACCCATGTCCCAAGCCCGACAGTCTCTGCAAAGGTTGAGAAAGTAAGACGGCCAACCATTTCGGCTGCAGGTACCAGTGAAGACTGGGCATATTTTACGTCGCGTTGGACTGATTATGCGGAAGCTACAAAAATCACTGGTAGGGACAAAGTGGTACAACTACTTGAATGCTGCGACGATTCACTCCGCAAAGATTTGACAAGATCCGCAGGTGGAAGCCTAACAAACAAAACCGAAGATGAAGTCCTTGCTGCAATCAAGAAACTAGCTGTCCGAGAGGAGAACACCATGGTAGCCAGGGTTACCCTACACAATATGCGACAAGACCGCGACGAAACTGTGCGCAGTTTTGGAGCCCGTCTTCGTGGTCAGGCCGGAGTCTGCAAATTTCTTGTTGAATGCCCAAGCTGCAACAACAACGTAAATTACACTGACCCCATCCTTCGCGACGTCCTTACCCGCGGAATTGCTGACCCGGAAATACAACTGGAACTCCTCGGCAACAGTAACCAGGAGATGACCCTGGAAGACGTCTTTCAGTTTGTCGAGGCGAAGGAAGCAGGCAAGCGCTCAGCATCACGACTGCTGGACTCCCATGCCGTGGAGGCCGCAGGCAGCACATACAGGAGAAGTAAGCAAATACCCCCACAAGACAAAAATGCCCCTGTTCATATTGTGGTAAAAAAGGACACGGCAGAAGAGCCCCAGTCCACATACGTAAGAAGGATTGCCCTGCGTACAACCACAAATGCAAAATTTGCAAGCGCGACAGCCATTGGGAATCCGTATGCAGGAGCAAAGACAAGGACAACAGCCTTTCAGCCACTCCTAATAAAGCTGATGAGTGCGAAGGTGCGGTATTTGATCTTCTCTGCGCCACAAGCAACACTTCCGAGCCACATAAGAAAAGAGCAATCGCCCTCGACCATCACATTTACAATGAACTATCGGACATGTGGATCAAGGAGAACTCACAACCACAGCCACACATCAACCTGACAGTCAGGACTCTCCCCGAAGACTACGAGGCGCTTGGGGCAACCCTCAATGCCCACCCAAAAACCGTGGTACTGCCTGCCATGGCAGACACAGGCTGTCAGAGCTGCCTCACCGGTATCAAGGTTATCCACCGCCTCGGGCTTCTCCAGTCTGACCTCATCCCTGTGACCATGAAGATGCACGCCGCCAACAACAAGGGCATCAAAATCCTTGGCGCAGCCATACTTCGCCTCACTGGCAAGGATGAACAGGGCCAACAAGTAGAAACGAGACAGGTAACATATGTGACAGATTCTTCCGACAAGTTCTTCATCAGCAGAGAGGCATGCGTTTCACTCGGCATTATCTCGGGAAGATTTCCTACAGTGGGGGAAGTCCAACTGGATCCAGCACAATACTGTAACAACAGTGCCAGCACGCCACACAGTGACAGCGGACTTGTAACTAACTGTGACTGTCCAAGACGCCAACATCCTCCATCACCCCAATCGAGCTACCGCTACCCGCTGTTGCGGCGAACCAGCAAAAGCTCAAGGAATACCTGCTGGACTATTACAAATCAAGCACCTTCAACACTTGTGACCACCAAGCGCTGCCCATGATGGACGGCCCCCCAATGAAATTGATGGTGGACCCCAATGCCAAACCAGTCGCACATCACACCCCCGTCCCAGTACCAATCCACTGGCAGGAGGATGTGAAGGCTGGCCTCGACCAAGATGTCAGACTGGGTGTCCTTGAATCAGTACCCGTTGGTGAGCCCGTAACCTGGTGTCACAGAATGGTGGTGTGCGCCAAAAAGAACGGAAAACCAAGGCGTACCGTTGACTTTCAACCCCTCAACGCTCACGCCACCCGCGAAACACACCACACTCAATCGCCATTCCACCAGGCCAGATCAGTACCGCAAGGCAAAAAGAAGACAGTGTTTGATGCATGGAATGGATATCACAGCGTACCAATCTGTGAAGAAGACCGCCACTTGACCACCTTCATCACGCCCTGGGGTCGCTACCGTTACAAAACCGCTCCCCAGGGTTACATTGCATCTGGTGACGGTTACACAAGAAGGTACGACGAAATTGTATCGAGCATCCCTAACAATACTATGAAAAAACTATATAGGGCTATGGGTTGATTGCCTGTGCCCTCATCCGTTGGAAATTTCCAACAGACGTCAGTGGAGGGTTACCGACAAAAGCCCTATGCCTTTTCGTTAGAGAGTTATAAATATGTAGGTCTTTAAAGGACCTCTTTATATTTATATTGATTACGGTAATTCTAGCATCGGGAGTTGGGAAAGCTTATGTTAATGAAAAACTGAACTTGCTCACCTTATTTTTGCTGGGTCTTTGTTTGTTTCGATGTAGGGCGTGACGGTCATTTTCGGTGTAGGGCCGCCACGATGGGGTTACGCGGCGAATTTACTTAAGGTAATTAATATAGGCAGTCACTATATAAACCCCTGAAGGAATAGGCCTATCCTTTTATCGTCATTAGGTTTTATTATTATAAGGAATTCACTCAGGACTTGAGGGAAAATTTAGACACGTTTTCCCAGTTTAAAGCGTTTGCTTGGAATAAACAGCCCTGAGAGCCGTTCCTTGGTTCGCTTGTATTTTCATTATTATTTGCCGATCTAGCAAGATTTTGTTGTGTCTACTACCTTTTGGTAGACTAAATAATAAATTGGGTTTTCTTGTTGCTATGTGGGGCTGATTCATACATACAGGTTCTTTGTACGTATGGCAATTCAATTATTTCATTCCCAATAGGCTATGTCGCCAATCCCGAGGCAATTTTGTATTGATATTTAATTCAATTAATTAATAATTTATATTTAATTATGAAATAAATGTACCACATATGATACCATGTTGTGAGCGCGTATAGTTTTTCCATATACTGGGGGGGGCCGGAGAAAAATTTGTATGTTATAGATCAAAATTTTTTGACAAACTGTGTAAAACATGTAAAAATGGATCAAAAGAATGAAGTAGAAATTTAGGAAGAGAGAGGTTACTCAAGACCTATTCAAATATGAAAGTTCAAGAGGCCAACTTCTCAAGTTTAGTTAAAGTTATGTCAATCAGTTTGACTCCCTTTAGGTATAGGAAATTTATGGGATTAAAGTAAAGTTATTAAGCATTTTAACTTTGCTCAGTTTGTGTAAGTTTTATAAGTCACCAGTCTTAATTTTTTCTTGTAAAAGTTTTCTGGCTTTCAAAGCAGTCTTTCTTTGAGGCCTGTCTGGTTTAGTCTGAGTTACATCAGGCACATTGAGAGATTCCTCCCCAATAGTATCCTGATCCATCCTTTGGGGTAATGGTTCTAATTTAGCCCCACACTCCAAAGGATATGGTAATGTGATATCTCTGGTGGTTTCACCAGTTGCTGTTTTCAGTTTTACAACCCTGGTAACTTCGTCTTCACTAGTTTTGAGTTCCAAGACTTTTCCCATTGACCAATGTTGTCTTGGTGTCTTGTCGTGTATCAACACAATGTCCCCAATTTTGACTGAATCATTCCAACTTTGTTTTGTTAATTGTTTATGTCTTTCTCTAAGACTTGTTAAGTATTCTTCTCTCCATTTTGTTATAAATTGAGTCTTGATTTGTGTCAAATGTTTGTATTTTGTGTTGAGTTCTTTGTGTCCTATTTCCCAATCTGGATCCTCTGTACTGTTATGTTCAGATTCTGGTAACATGTTTACTGTTTCTCCCTTAATTAGGTGGTTTGGTGTGAGAGGTTCTGGCTCATTAATACCATCTCCCACATAAGTTAATGGTCTGTTGTTGACAACATTTTCAATTTCTGACAGAATAGTCATGAGTTCAAAAAGTTGTAGATGTTTTGTCCCAATAGTCTTTTTAAGGCAGTTCTTTACAGTTTGTATGTTTCTTTCCCAAATTGAACCATACCATGGTGTATTAACAGGAATGTACTTCCAGTTATGTTGTGTTTGGTTAAATGAGTTTGTACTGTTTCACTGTCACAAATCTGATGAATAATTCTTTCACCAGATTTGAAGTATGTGGCATTGTCTGACCATATAGTTTTGGGTACAGAATTGTGTGCACAAAATCGTCTGAAAGCAGCAATAAAAGCTTCTGCTGTCAGATCTTCTACTATGTCTAGACATATGGCACGTGTGGCAGCACAGGTGAAGAGTACAATGTACACTTTGTATTCCTTTGAATCCATTTTGTCTCCAAAACTCACATTTACCGCTCCAGTGTAGTCAATACCCGTGGTTTCAAATGGCCGAGTAAATGTTACTCGTTCCACAGGTAGGTCTGGAGGGCTTGGGGTCTTAAAGGGTCGTGAATGGATACGTTTACAAGGAATGCATGTGTTCAAAATTTTCTTTGTTTCAGTTCTACCCTTTGGTAGCCAGTAAGTTTTTCTCAGCTCTGTCAGGGTTTGTGGGACTCCCATGTGGTGTATTTTGTTGTGGGTATCCCTGATGATGAGTTTTGTGAAGTGATTTCTCCTTGGAAGAAGAATTGGGTGCTTAGAGTTGTAAGTCAAAGTTGACTTGTTAAGCCTTCCTTTACACCTTATCAGACCCTTTGTATCCAGGTACAGATTTAGATCCATGACAAGTGAAGGAATACCTTTGTTTAATGTGCTACTGGACCTAAGATACTTCAACTCCTTGTCAAATTCTGAAGCTTGTATCTGTTTGAGCCAGTATTTTGTTGCAGTTTCTGTTAAGTTAGAAAAGGCTTTCTGAGGACAGTGTTTGAGAAGGTAGCTATTGACAAACTTGCAGCAATAGACTGTAATTCTCAAGAGTTTGTTTAGGTCTGAATAAAGGTGATAGTCAAATATAGGTTTGTCCTCAGTGATCTTTTCAGTTGTTGTAGAGTTGAGTGTGAGGTTAACTACTTTGGCTGGCCAAAGATCCTCACATGTTAGCCATTCGGGCCCTTCATACCAGATTTTATTTGTTTTCAACAGCTTGTAAGAGAGCCCTCTTGTCAAAAGTCTGCAGGATTCTCTTTTGTTTTTATGTACCTAAATTTGATACCAAGGTTTGTGTTTGCAGTTTTGATTTCTGTTAGTCTGTTTTTCACAAATATATTTTTGCAAGAAGTTGTATCTGTGTTGGTCACCCATGTTAGACAAATTTGACTGTCTGTCCATAAGTAAATGTTTGTTATGTCAACTTCTTTATACACTTTTGAAAGAAAGTTTGCTGTTTTAACTCCCAATGAGACAGCTAATAATTCAAGTTGTGGTACAGTTTTCTTTTGGTTTAAGGGTGCCTCTATGGACCAGATGAAGATAGTCAGCCCCCATGAGCATATGTATATCATCAACTACATCTGCATTAAGGGTTTTATCAGCTATCGTGTATTTATTTTGAAGTTGGAGCAAAGCTTGTTTTAACCCAGCTATTTGTATTTTTTCTTGTTCTACTTTGTCCACAACAACAACCTTAAGGGTTTTAAATGTTTCATCAAGAGTTAAAGTTATATTTGCAGTTTTAAAACTGGCTTGTACTGGGTTTTTATTGATAAATGATGAAATAGAGAGATCTTCATCTCCTTGTTGGTTTTGAAGTCCCAATTTTTCTATCAGTTGTTTAGTTACAAATGTTTGTTGTGAGCAGGTATCTAAAAGACACCTAACCTGTACTATTTGTCCTCTTTTGTTTTGGATTTCCAAAGTTGTGGTTGGTAAAAGAATTTTTGAATTGTGGTTAATGCTAGATGAACTGATATGTCCATTCATAGCATTTTTGGTTTGTTTCTGTTTGTTTTGTGTTAAATTTTGGGTGTGTGTAACTTGATTTGTAAAGTGCTAGTACAGTTGGGAAATCTTCTCTTAGTTTTTTAAGGCTAGGGTATATGTCAGTTGTCCTCTGATGAAATATCTCTTTGACTTTAGAAGGGAGCTTTTCAAAAACAACAGCTTGAATGATCCAAGCTGTTTCTGCAATGTTTAAATTATTGTTTTTAAGTTGTCCCATGAGACATTCAAACTCACAGTAAAAGTCAAAGAGGTCACCATAGTTGTCTTTTGGGGTTCGCATGTTCATGACTTTAAGAGCCAAATCATGTATAATTTCATCCTTATTCATGTAATTTCTGTTAAGTAATTCTATTGCTACAGAATAAGAAGCACCTATGGCTGGTAGTGATTCCACTAATCTTAAGGCTGGGCCTTTCAGATAGTTCACTAAATAACTAAATTTATCAACATCTGTAATGTAGTTTTTATTACCTATAAGGCTGTGAAATTTTTCAATAAAAGATTGAAATTTGGCTCTGTCACCCTCAAAAGTGGGTACTGCAAGTGTAGGCAATTTTGATTTTAGTTCATTGCCCTCAGCCACATTGGGAGGGCTAAATGAAGCATTTCTTGTAGCTTCTAAGAAGCTTTCGTATGTGTCTTCTTTTTGCACTCATCAAGTTGGTTTTGAATTTCAGAAATATAGTTGTTAATTTTTGTAATGTAATTTTCATTGTCAAGTAGGAGAGTAGAATACTCATCGTCTGTTAGTTCAATTGTGTCATCAATTTCTGTAATTATGTCTTCATCTAGTATGAAAATGTCTTGTTTGTAACGAGTAATAGAATTTAATGTTGTTTCAAGATCATATCTTGTAGGTTCCTTTTGTTTGAAATCATTGTACAGTTTGGTGATGACACCTTTACGTGCTGATTTTTTCCTCATTAATTTTTTGTGATTTTGAGATGGTGCCGTAGCCCCAAGGTCTGTGTTTTTGTTTTCTTGGTCTGGGTTTCTTACCCTTTTGTCCAAGTCTTCCATAATTGTTGTTAGTGTTAAAGTTCTGAGTTTAATTTTTTGTAATGTTGAGCAAGTTAAATTACTGTACAGTAATAAGTTTTTTATATAACCTGCGCCACAGGTTAAATTAAAAATTCACAATGTTTTTAGTTAGGATAGGCCTTGAGTGTAAAGAGTAAGGCCTACTTTAAGAGGTAGGCCTATTATGTAAGGTAAAGTTAGGTGGGCCTACTAAATAGGCCTATTTGTTGGGCCTACCAAGTAGGCTTATGTTTGGGCCTATTATTTTATAGGACCTCAATTGAGTTAAGCCTGTTAAATTAACAAGGCTTAGTTTTGAATTTGAAGAGTAGGACCTATTAAATAGGCTTAATGTTGCGGGCCTATTATTTTTAGGACCTAAAATAAGTTATGCTTGTTAAATGAACAAGCCTTTGTTTTCGATTAGTGTAAAGGTAAAGGAATCGGTTCCCAGTTGCTTAGGCCACCATATGAAAACTATAGTGGGGTTACGGTTGAAATTAGGGTTAGGCCTACTGAGTTAAGCCTAGCCACTACGTGTGTCAGTGTAAATTTTAGAGGGGTTAGTTCCCCATACAACGGGCCACCATTTGAAAAAACTATATAGGGCTATGGGTTGATTGCCTGTGCCCTCATCCGTTGGAAATTTCCAACAGACGTCAGTGGAGGGTTACCGACAAAAGCCCTATGCCTTTTCGTTAGAGAGTTATAAATATGTAGGTCTTTAAAGGACCTCTTTATATTTATATTGATTACGGTAATTCTAGCATCGGGAGTTGGGAAAGCTTATGTTAATGAAAAACTGAACTTGCTCACCTTATTTTTGCTGGGTCTTTGTTTGTTTCGATGTAGGGCGTGACGGTCATTTTCGGTGTAGGGCCGCCACGATGGGGTTACGCGGCGAATTTACTTAAGGTAATTAATATAGGCAGTCACTATATAAACCCCTGAAGGAATAGGCCTATCCTTTTATCGTCATTAGGTTTTATTATTATAAGGAATTCACTCAGGACTTGAGGGAAAATTTAGACACGTTTTCCCAGTTTAAAGCGTTTGCTTGGAATAAACAGCCCTGAGAGCCGTTCCTTGGTTCGCTTGTATTTTCATTATTATTTGCCGATCTAGCAAGATTTTATTGTGTCTACTACCTTTTGGTAGACTAAATAATAAATTGGGTTTTCTTGTTGCTATGTGGGGCTGATTCATACATACAGGTTCTTTGTACGTATGGCAATTCAATTATTTCATTCCCAATAGGCTATGTCGCCAATCCCGAGGCAATTTTGTATTGATATTTAATTCAATTAATTAATAATTTATATTTAATTATGAAATAAATGTACCACATATGATACCATGTTGTGAGCGCGTATAGTTTTTCCATAAATACAAAGTGCATTGACGACGTCTTGCTCTGGTCAGACACAGTGGAGGAGAGCTTCTTCCAGGCCACCCAGTGGCTTGACACCTGCGGCAGACACGGAATCACACTGAACCCCGACAAGTTTGTGTTCTGTCAGGACAAGGTTGAATTTGCAGGCTTCGAGATCACATCTGACAGTGTCCGACCCTGTAAAAAATACCTCAAAGCAATCCTAGAGTTTCCATCTCCAAAGAACATCACCGACGTTCGATCATGGTTCGGGCTCATCAACCAGGTGTCGTATGCCTTCAGCATGGCCAAGAGGATGCAGCCGTTCCGCCTACTTCTGAAGCCAGGAACACCTTTCAAGTGGGATGACGAATTGGAAACCATCTTCGAAGAATCAAAGGATGTCATCATCACAGAAATAGAGGAGGGTGTTAAAATTTTTTACAAAACCAAGCCCACATGCCTCGCCACAGACTGGTCGAAAACAGGCATCGGCTACTGGCTACTTCAGAAACACTGCACCTGTACACGAGTCGAACCCTTCTGCTGCCATACTGGATGGCGTGTCACATTGGTCGGCAGTAGATTCACTACTTCAGCTGAGTCCCGCTATGCACCAGTAGAAGGAGAAGCACTTGCTGTCGCCGATGCCCTTGACAAGGCGAGGTACTTCGTGCTGGGATGCGAAGACCTAATAATTGCAGTGGACCACAAACCTCTCCTCAAAGTGTTTGGTGACAGATCCCTAGAGGACATATCTAATACACGCCTCAGAAACTTGAAGGAAAAAACCCTCAGGTACCGCTTCCGGATGATCCACGTACCAGGCGCGAAACACAAAGCTGCTGACGGGGTGTCACGATACCCCACTGGCGACCCCATACCACTGACACTCCCCGATGACGTAGCAGCCATCCATCAACCATGCGAGGGAACGGCGTTCTTTCCCCCCCCCCACCTTCCTAGCCGGCATACGGACATCACTGACAGATGGTAATGGCATGGAAGCCTGCGTCATTTCTGCAGCCGCATCAACACTCAACTCGCTGAGCCTGGCATCAGTGACATGGGATCGAGTACGCACCGCCACGACCAGCGATGAAGTCATGAATAGTTTAGCCAATGTCATAGAGTCCGGCATGCCTGAATCCCGCCATGCACTCCCTGCACAGCTGCGGGAATATCACCAGTTTCGCGACGACCTCCGCACTGTTGACGGCGTGGTAATGTACAGGAACCGCACGGTTATCCCGCCGGCCCTCAGGCAAGAAGTACTGGCTTCACTCCACTCAGCTCATCAAGGTACTTCATCCATGATCTCCAGAGCAGAAGACTCCATTTTCTGGCCTGGCATCACACCAGCCATCACAGCACTACGGGCTAGCTGCAACCACTGCAACCGCATGGCACCAACCCAGCCCAGCGCTCCACCCACTCCACCAACATCACCAGAATACCCCTTCCAGTGCGTCTGCGCGGACTACTTCCACTACAAAGGAGTAAACTACCTGGTCGTGGTGGACAGATACTCTAACTGGCCAATAGTAGAGAGGTCATCAGATGGTGCTGCTGGACTCATCGCCTGCCTCCGACGGACCTTCGTCACCTTCGGCATCCCCGACGAACTGGCTTCCGATGGGGGCCCTGAATTTACCGCAGCAGCCACACGGCAGTTCCTCAAAAACTGGGGCGTACACCACCGACTCTCATCAGTGGCTTTCCCTCACAGCAACTGTCGGGCAGAAGTTGGTGTCAAGACAACGAAACGCCTAATAACCGACAACACTGGACCAAACGGCGACCTCAACACCGAAAACTTTCAACGGGCCATGCTCCAATACAGAAACACGCCGGATAGAGATACAAAACACTCCCCAGCAATGTGTGTATTCGGCCGCCCTATCCGGGACTTCATTCCAATCCTTCCCGGCCGATATAAACCACACGACACGTGACGTGAAAACTTGGCCGCCCGAGAAGAAGCTCTGAGGAACCGCCACATGAGGGGAGCGGAACGCTGGTCAGAGCACACCAAGAGACTCCCACCACTAGCAGTCGGAGACCTTATACGCATCCAGAACCAGGTCAGTCCACACGCCCGTAAATGGGACAAGACAGGTGTGGTCATCGAAGTCAGGCAGTTTGACCAGTACGTGGTTAGGGTCGATGGATCTGGGAGGGTAACTGTAAGGAACAGGAAATTCCTTAAAAAATATGAACCCTTCAGCACACCTGCTCCAAAGATGACCATAGACCAACATTTGAAGAACTTCCTAGCGGTGCCCACCAACAGCCCACCTGCTGCACCACCTACACCTGCCAGGTCAGCACCAGGACCAAAGACACCCGCTTCACCCCGTAGTCCGACACGGTCCAGCCCACACGTTGAACGCAGGCGCCCGACCCTGAAGAGACCACACCCCCCACCCAAGAAGACATGTCAACGCCGCCCATCGACATACTACCACCTGCACCCCCTAGGCCAATGGGTACGGCACCCCAAACTGCAACTCCACTAAGGCGTTCGAACCGTACCAGACGCCCCCCTACCTGGCATGAAGACTACCATATGAATCAAGAAGAGTAACCAATCAAGTATGCCTTAAATTAAGGGCACTGACAAAATAAGGTTTAGTCTTTATCCGTAAACATACAATTTTTTTTTTTTTGCCATATTATCCTTAATAATCTTCTTTATAAAATTGCTGGCTCAAAGACTTGGGGGAGAGATAGAGTACAGTACACTTTACACTTTACTTACTAAGAACTTTATATTGTGTTCCCAATACAGCTGTAACCTCATTACTGTACTATTACTTTTGTCAGGAATACCGTTGTACAACCCTTATTTTAATATATGATTCAATCTCTCGCTGAACTCTCTAATTGTATTGTAATATATTTGATTGGATATAATGTACTGTATAATTCCATAAGTATTTATATTTTAGTTTCTACAGTATCGTATTCATCATGATGTAATAGCAAAGCCTTATGTTCTCATATTACTCTTAAATAAACTAGTATCTATGTTTTCCTATTAAAGTACTATACTGTATTCACTTTATAAAACAATATAAGTCTTTGCACTACTGTACTGCAATTACCTCATATCACATCTAGTATCAAAGACTTGGGAGGAGATAGAGGACAATGATTATGTTTATGTTTATGTTTATGTTTTATTCAAGTGATTACTTATTATGCTTATTCCTTTTTCAGAAGACCGTTGTCATTGTTTGACTTTATATAAATAAATAAACGATCACAAAGAGTTGGTTCTCATTTACTATTGTTAATTTTAACCTTGTTTGGTACAGGTATATGGATGATATGTTATGCCTTTGGCCTAATAATTTGAATGTTGACTTATGTCTTGGTAGGCTCAACAGTTTAGTCCCAACTATTAAGTTCACGGTTGAAAAAGAAAATGACAGAAGCTTATCTTTTCTGGATCTAAAAATTCGGAGATACTTTAATCAGTTTAAATTTGAAGTTTATCGTAAGCCTACTAATAATAATAGCTCTTATGTGCATTTTTATTCTGACCATCATCCCGCGATTAAATCTTTTATTTTCTCTGCTATGTTTCTTAGAGCATTGAGAGTTGTCAGTCCTGAATTTTTAGATTCCGAATTATACAATATCATGAATATTGGTACTAAATTAATTATGTTACCCTATTTCATTTTTAGATAACTGTCTTAGGAAAGCCAAGACTAGGTATTATAATAGTGTAACTGTAAAGGAACTTGAGCATAAAAATATCCTTAGCCTGCCTTACCATGTAAATTTTCAATATCTTCCAACTTTACTAAAAGCAAAAAGCAATTGGTATCAATGTGGTCTTTAAGTATAATAATACTGTTAAAACACGCTTAATAAAGAATAGTCCGGATAATCTGATTGGTTGTATGGATGTACACAATATGACTTAGTATATATAGGCCAAACGGGTAAAACGTTAGATATTAGGATAAAACAGCATAAATATGCGTGTAGAACAGCAAATAATTCTAATGCTTTGTTTAACCATATGTATGTGTAATCATAGTATTAAGTGGGATAGTTCTAAAGCTCTCGCTAAAAACAGAGATATAATCGAAAGGAATATTCTAGAATGTGCATTTATCCATTTTAAAAATAATTTCAATAACAGTGCGGGAATGTATAAAATTGACAATATCCTGTTAAAATACCTTTTGCCTCTAACCAACTCTTGTTAATTTTGTGTTAATCTTTTTGTTTTCCTGTCCCGTTGTATATATTTTTCGTCATCTTGCCTCCACCCTTCATTCCCTGACGAGGTGTTCTGAATACACGAAAGGCCTTGGAATCATTTTTCTTTTTCCTTGCGGGTTTGCATCATATATATATATACAGTGATCGCGAAAAGTATCCGATCACCCTTGAAATTTGTATTTTTTACATAAAAAACAATGTTTAAATGTATACTAACCTTATATTAGTATTTTGTCATCTGTCCTTTGGTTTGGATGACTTGTTCTAGACGTTTTGGCATGGATTTAATCAAGTTTTGACAAACTTCCACTGATATTTCCTTGCACCATACCTTTTTGATGGCCTCTTGTAATTTTTCGACTGAGCCAGTGTCGTGGCATTCAACCTTATTTTTTATTATTAGCCACAGATTTTCTATCGGATTGAGATCTGGACTATTACCAGGCCAATCCAAAATATCAAATTTATTGTCAGTAATCCATTTTGTCACTATTTTGGCCCTGTGACATGGTGCACCATCATGCATGTATGTTTTTGTCCTTTGGATTGCCATTGTTAGAAAATCTAGAAGAGGAAGAACCATTGTTGTCCCAAGGCGATACGATGACTAAGCTGATTGATGCAGCATTGCTTGTATATATATTAAGTTAAGGTGTGTATATATATCCATCTCATATTTGTAAGGTTAGTGAAAAATTAAATTAATTTAGAGCTAGCATTTTTGAGCTTGTGGCATCATTGTTGGTCACACTGTTGGCATCATTTTGAGACGCTGCGCGTCTTTCTACTCGTTTGTGGAAGGTCGTACGTAAAGGTGTGGTTTGATAGAGAGCTCTCTTGCAATTCAGTTTGGTTGTTTAGATACATGATTGTTGCATCGTGCAATAGTCCAGGTTGCGTTGTGTTGCAAGGTTCATAAAGAAGACCAAAATAGTACCCTTTTGTTTACCTTTTAAGTTCATGTAATTTAAGGTCTAAGGTAGGCCCGCATCGAGTCAGCAACCCTGAGGTTACCTGAGGTAGGACCTAATAGGATCTCAAATCCGTAAAGTTTAATTTAGCTTAACTTGGGCTTTAGGTAGAACTTGCCCTTTAGAATTTGGCCGTTCACGGCTCAGCTGGGATTTCGAACCGACAAATAAATAAAAATAACATGGTCCTTCAGAACCGGATTTCTACCCCAAGACTGAGTCAGTGACCATTTTCGGCAAAGTTCTGATGTGCAAATTGTATCCCAAGTTAGGCCTAGACGGGTTGAGTATTATGAGTTAAGGTCCCAGGGTAAAAAGTTTGGTCGCCCAATGCGAAACTTGGCCAGTCGTCTGTCGTTTTTTTGGCCTACTTTTTTTCCGGTTTGGTTAATTTTGGGTTATTATTGAGTTAAGGTCCCAGGGTAAAAAGTTTGGTCGCCCAATTGCAAACTTGGCCAGTCGTCTGTCGTTTTTTGGCCTACTTTTTTTCCGGTTGGTTAAATTTGGGTTATTATTGAATTAAGGTCCAGGGTAAAGTTTGGTCGCCCAATTGCGAAACTTGGCCAGTCGTCGGTCGTTTTTTGGCCTATATTTTTTCTGGTTGGTTAATTTTGGGTCATTATTGAATTAAGGTCCTGGGGTGGAAAATTTGGTATCCATACTGGTGTTTGGTTAGTACCCCACTCAGCAATTCAGTTTATTTGAAAGTAAAATTTGCGTTTGATCAGTTTGGTTAAGTATTTCTGCCAATTCAGCTCATTTGGTATTGAGCCCAAGGGTTGTTTACATTGAAGATGAGTGCATCTGAATTGAACAAATTGATAAAAAGGAGAAGTGCCTACAAAGGTCTAATTACAAAGGTCATTGCCACTATAGATTCTGCCATAGAGCAAGAGGATTACGCTTAGTGACTGCGAAGCTTGCCATATTAGAAACTAAAAAGGTTGCTCTAAGTGAGGTAAATGTTAAAATTGAGGCTCTTATAGAAGAGGATGAAATAGAAAATAACATAATTTACTTTGAAGAGATTATTGATGATATGACTAACGTAGGCCTCCGAGCAAAAGAGTTTAGCAGCTCAGTACAGTTAGAGACCAGGTCTAATAATGAAACACAACACTCAACAAATGATGCTTGTGAAGTTAAGGTTAACAGATCTGTAGTTCAATTACCGAGGCTTGTACTCAAAACATTTTCTGGGAGTATTCAGGAATGGCAAGGATGGGCAGACAGTTTTCAATCAGCAGTTCATCTAGTCAAGTGTTAAGTGCCGTGGAGAAGTTTAATTATTGCGGTCCCTCTTGGAAGGGGAGGCAGCAAAGACTATAGCAGGATTAGCATTAACAGAGGCTAATTTAATGTGGCTTGGGATATATTAAAGAAACGGTTTGGTAAGCCAGAGATCTTAATTAAAAGCCACCTCGTGCACTTTTAACTATACCTCCTGTTAATAATCCTAATAGTGTCAAGGAGTTACGGCAGTTATATGATGAATTTGAAAATTAGAACTAGGTCTGGACAACTTGGGGGTAGGAATGGAAAAGTATGGTATAATGTTGGTTCCTACACTGGAGTCTAAATTGCCTAGCCAATTTTGCTTGAATTAAGTAGGGGACACTCTGCAGAACATGTTGTACATCCCCCTTCAGCAGATGTTAAGTCTTTTAGGCACAGAATTAGCAAGACGAGAGGGAGTTGAGTTTGCACAGTGGATGGTAAACAAGAGGACAAAGGCAGGCACAGCACCAAAGTTTCCACAAAAAGGAATAGCCCAGGTACAGTGTCAGCTCTACATGCCTCCTCTGAGAATAAATTAAAGGGAATCAAGGAATGTTATATTTTGCGAAGGCAACCACAAGTCATATAAATGTGAAGTGGCTGAGGCCTTACCCTTTGAGGAGAGAAAGGACAGGGTAACTAAGTCCACAGCATGTTTTAAATGTTTTTTGAAAGGTCATAGAGCAAGGTTTTGTAAGTTTAAAATTTTGTGCAAAAAATGTCATGGTAGGCATCAGCCATTATTGTGTGAAAAACACTCTTAGTAGGCCTACCCCAGAAGTAGAGACATCAGTGGCACATGCCACTGCTATGCAAGGGAGTAAAAGTAAAGGGGGATTATTGCAAACAACTGCAGCCTATTAATTGGGAATGAGGGAGAAGCTACTGTAAGAGTGTTGTTTGATAGTGGTAGCCAGTGTAGTTTTATTAAGACCAGAATTTCCAGAAAATTGAAGTTTAAAGAACTTAAGAGGGAAAATTTAAGAATTTCTGGGTTTGGGGGTTCCGTTCAAAACCGAACCAAATTTAAGAAGGTAGAAGTTCTGGTTAAAGGGTTGTTACCGCAAAGTCCCACTATCAAGGTCCAAGCTGTAGAGATTGAGGAACTTTGTGCTCCAGTCACTACTTGTTTAGATATGGCATGTGTCCAAGAATTGCAAGTTAAAGGAATTAATTTGGGCAATAATAAGTTTGAGGGAACAGAAGATATTAGTCTTTTGATTGGAGCTGACTATTATTGGGACTTCATCACTGGTAATATTGTCCGTACATCTCAAGGCCCGTAGCTATTGAAAGTAAGCTAGGCTGGATGCTACATGGTAGTTATTGCAATGAAATGGAAGTTAAGGCTCTCTTTGTTAAGATTGAGGAGAACAGCCATGGTCTGGAAAGGCATTTGAAAGCATTTTGGGAACTTGAATCTATTGGTATAAAGGATAACCAGGCAAGTACAGTGAACAATGATGTTTTAGAGCACTTTGAAAAAGGGATTGGGTTTAGAGATGGTTGCTATGAAGTTGGCCTACCATGGAAGGATTCTTGCAAACCCGGTTCAAACCTTCAGCTAGCTAATCGGAGGTTGGAGACTTCATTGTACAGGCTAAGAAAAAATGAGGAGTTGTTAATTGAATACGATGAGGCCATCCTAAGTTATGTAAGGGAGGGCTATGCTGAAAGGGTGCAAGGTGAGCTGGTGAGCCAGGAGGCACATTATCTGCCACACCATGCAGTGGTACGGCGAGACAAAACTACCACCAAACTGAGGGTAGTTTTGATGGCTCAGCCAAGGACAAAGGTGGTGTGTCCTTGAATGACTGTTTGGATGCTGGGCCAAATTTAAATGCAGATTTATTTTCCTTGTTACTGAGATTCAGGTTTGGTAGAGTAGCATTGACTGCAGATGTGAAGCAAGCTTTTTTGCGGATAAAGTTAAAACCAGAGGACAGAGATGCAGTAAGGTATCTGTGGGTGGATACGAAAGACTTGTTGGAAAATGAACCTAAGGTTCAAGCATATAGAATGAAGTCAGTGTTGTTTGGCCTCAGCTCTAGTCCATTTCTGTTGGCAGCTACTATGCAGTACCATTTTAAGAAATATTCTGAAGTCTATCCTAACACTATTGAACACATAAGGAAAAATTTTTATGTTGATGATTTGCTATGTTCCGTGGATAATACAGAAATGGCTAAACAGATATTCATGGAGGCTAGAGCTATAATGAGGGAGGCTGGCATGGAGCTCAGAAAATGGCAGACCAATCATTCGCAATTACAAGAGTTTATGAGTCATTCCTCTGCAGTACCTGATGCAGCAGAAAGTATTGAGGATTCTGGTATTAAGGAGTTGTGGGCAATAGACGCAAAGGTGCTAGGCATCGTTTGGCAGCAAGATGATGATTTGTTTACCTTCAATGGGAAATCTTTAGTAGAGCTGGCTGAGAATGAGACAAGGTGGACAAAACGTACAGCTCTTAGTTTGGCTTCGAAGGTCTTTGATCCTCTTGGATTCCTGGCTCCATTTGTGATAAAGTCAAAAATTTGGTTTCAGAGCCTCTGGGAAATTGGACTTGGTTGGGACCAAGAGTTACCTGATCATATGGTGGTAAGGTGGAAATATTGGTTCAAAGAATTGGCACATCTTGGAGACATTGAAATCCCAAGATGGTACTTTGGAGAGTTAAACAATAGTCCAGACAATTTGGAGCTGCACATCTTTTGTGATGCAAGTGAGGAAGCCTATGCAACTTGTATTTATATAAGAGGCGCATTGCAAGAAGAAGTAAGTTGCAGGTTGGTTGCTGCAAAGAGTAGAGTAGCACCTTTGAAAAGGCTTTCTGTTCCAAGGTTGGAATTGATGGGTGCCGTTATTGCTAGTCGGCTTGCAATTACAGTGCGAAAGTCTTTGGCCCTCTATGAAATTCCAAGCTATTATTGGACAGACTCCACTATAGTTTGGCACTGGTTAAGAAGTCAGGCAAGGAAATGGAAACCATTTGTTGCCAATAGGGTGGAGGAAATTCAAGCGCACACAGATCCCAAGCAATGGAAGCATTGTCCAGGCATCCAAAACCCGCATTTACCAACACGAGGAATTTCGGTGAAAGATCTTTCACAATCAAGTTTGTGTGGAATGGGCCAGAGTGGCTAAAACTTGGAAGTGAAAACTGGCCTTCTAATCAGCCTATTGTAGGAGAATGCCAGGCTGAAGAAGCATGGGTGAGTGAGGTGAGAAAATGCGCTGTGAACAGTTGTCAAGTTATGCAGCAGGACCCCATATTGAGGCTTGAGGACATTAGCAGTCTGAAAAGATTGTTAAGAGTGACAGCATGGATATATAGATTTACCAACAACATTAAGGAGAAACAAGAAGGGAAGGAATTCTGAACAGTAATGAGATTCAGCAAGCCAGGAAATACTGGGTGGTATATATGCAGAAGAGAAAATTTGGTGAAGAGAGAGAATTGCTCACCAGCCATCCATTACAGGTTCTACCAACACATTCTGCGCTCAAGGGTTTGGATGTGTTTTTGGATCAGGATTTATTGAGAGTAGGAGGTAGACTACAGTTTTCTGGGCTTCCAGAGGAGAAAAGACATCCAATTTTGCTACCTTCTGGGGGGCACTTTGTGGACCTTTTGATCCTGGATACTCATCATAAGCTGTTACATGCTGGAGTTAGAGAAGTGATAATAGAGATTAGACAACAATTTTGGATTCTCAAAATTAGACAAGTAGTGAAAAAGGTCTTGCATAAATGTGTGGTTTGCAAGCGTTGGAGTGCAAAGCCTTATTATGAAAAGGTGGCTCCACTTCCAAGAGAACGGTGTGTCTATACTGCCCCATTTGATGTAGTGGGAGTAGACTTTGCAGGGCCAGTCTATGTGTATGAGCGAGGGGAGTCTAACAAAGGTTATATATGTCTTTTCACCTGTGCTACCACCAGAGCAATCCATTTGGAGTTGGTAAGCAACTTAAGTAGTGATGTATTTCTTTTGGCCTTTAAACAGTTTGTGAACAGAAGGGGTTTCCCAAATAAAATCATATCGGATAATGCAAAAACCTTCAAAAAGGCTGCAAAGGAACTCCAAGAAATTTGGTCCTTGCTAAAAGAGGAAGGATTCCAATCCTACTTTTCACACCAAGGGGTACAGTGGGAGTTTATTGTTGAGAGAGCACCATGGTGGGGAGGATTTTGGGAAAGGCTAGTGAGAAGTGTAAAGTGTCCATTAAAGAAACTTTTAGCTAATGCTCATTTGAGCAAAGAAGAATTCTCTACTGTTTTATGTGAAGTAGAAGCAATGGTGAACAGTAGGCCTATCACTTTTGTTTACAACAGTAGGCAGGATGCAGAGCCATTGACACCAAATCATTTTCTTTGTGGTAAACGATTAACATCAAACCCCAGTGTGCCAGAAGACTTGCAGCCCATCCAGAGCACTCAAGGAGAGTTAACCAGACGGTTCAGGTACCTTGAAGAGCTACAAGATCAGTTATGGAAGAGGTGGCAGATGGAATACTTGCCAGAACTCAATTATTACCCATCAGGCAAGGTAAAGGGCTCCAATGCAAATTGTATCAAGGTGGGAGAAGTGGTAATGATTGGGGATGAAAGACCAAGGCAATGCTGGAAGCTTGGCATAATTGAAGAGTTGTTTGTTGGCAAAGACAATTTAGTTAGGTCTGCACTGGTAAAGACTTCAGGAGGAAAGTTAAAGAGACCTATAAAAAACTCTATGCTTTAGAAATCAGCAAAAACACAGATAGTCAAGATGAAACATTTGAGTTACAGCCTCATGAAGAAGGCTTGGCTAACTTGCAGAAGGTAATGACAACAATGCCTCTTCGGTGGGGAGTGTTAGAAAATCTAGAAGAGGAAGAACCATTGTTGTCCCAAGGCGATACGATGACTAAGCTGATTGATGCAGCATTGCTTGTATATATATTAAGTTAAGGTGTGTATATATATCCATCTCATATTTGTAAGGTTAGTGAAAAATTAAATTAATTTAGAGCTAGCATTTTTTAGCTCTTGTGGCATCATTGTTTGGTCACACTGTTGGCATCATTTTGAGACGCTGCGCGTCTTTCTACTCGTTTGTGGAAGGTCGTACGTAAAGGTGTGGTTTGATAGAGAGCTCTCTTGCAATTCAGTTTGGTTGTTTAGATACATGATTGTTGCATCGTGCAATAGTCCAGGTTGCGTTGTTGTTGCAAGGTTCATAAAGAAGACCACAAATAGTGCCCTTTTGTTTACCTTTTAAGTTCATGTAATTTAAGGTCTAAGGTAGGCCCGCATCGAGTCAGCAACCCTGAGGTTACCCTGAGGTAGGACCTAATAGGATCTCAAATCCGTAAAGTTTAATTTAGCTTAACTTGGGCTTATCCTGTAGCATTGCTAAATACCGTGCACCATTCATAGTTGTGTTCTTCGGAAGAAAATATAAGTTTCCACGCCCATAGTAACCGAAACAACCCCAAACCATCACACTTGGAGGGTGTTTCATTGTCTTTAGGGTGTATTTAGGGTCCATCCTATTTGAGCCAATAGGCCGGCGAACCTTTTTGGACAACTTCTGAATGTCAAAAATGTCGACTCATCGCTAAATAAAACCTTCTTCCAGTCATCAACAGTCCAATGAATGTATTTTTTACAAATGCGACACGTTTTTACGCATTTTTTCATTATGAACGGTTTCTTAGCAGCATGGCGAGATGGTAATCCGAGTTCTTTTTGGAGCCGCTCCTGGATAGTTCGTTCAGAAACACCAGATAACAAATTATTCATATTAAATTTTATTTCTTTCGCAGTTATTGTTGGGTTTTCAATACTAAACGTTTCATAAGTTTGTCTTGTTCGCGAATTTGTTTTTCTCGGTCTGCAGATCGTTTTTTAGGGACTGGCGTGGTTAGGCCACCATTGTTCTAGCCGTGAAAACCATAATTAACGGTACTTTGGGATATGTTTAATTCCTTAGCTATCTGTCTCTGTGATTTCCCACATGCATGCAAAGCAACAATAGCACCTCGACAATCACTCTTAAGTTGTTTTTTAGCACACATTATATATAAATTTTATTTACACCACTTTCTGTAAAAAAAAAAAAAATATCAAGAAATTTACACAAACAGTGAAATCTGACAAATTTGAGACACAGCCACCCGCAACGAAGGCTACCAGAACACTAATTTGAGAATGCGTTGGATAGCTCTCATATCAGCGAGCAACCTCAAAGTTACCAGATGTCGCTAGAACAAATAGAAAGTGAATTACGTGTCTCTGAATATCAAGGGAAAATATTGTATTTTCTTGAGTGATCGGATACTTTTCGCGGGCACTGTATATATATACGTATATATATGTTTGCAGTTATAATGTATATATATATATATATATATATATATATATATATATATATGTTTGCAGTTAAATGTATATATATATATATATATATATATATATATTATAAATATATATAATATATAATTCAAAAATAAATATTCTTATGATTCTGAACTTGTGTTTCGAAAGTCCGAAATCATAGAAATTTACCTCCTTGGCCGTTCTAGTGTTAAATTGCAGCATCACTTCTGGGGCGGATCCAGGATTTGCTGGAGGGGGTTCGGTACGACCGCCGAAGGCTACTAGGGGATCCGGGGGCATGCTCGGAAAATGTTGAAAATTAAGGCTCTCAGAAACTCGTGTTGGACCGCACACCGTACTTACTTTTGTCCACCGTGTAAATGGACTATTCACGAGAACACCAAGGTTTTCTCGTGTAGCAAATAAAATGCATGGGAGACAGAAACCACCATCGCATTCCTTGCTGTACACCAGCCAAGGATAGCGTTGCTGCCAAGAGCTTTGAAAAGACTGATTACAACCATTCATAAACATTTTGGGGAAAAAATAATCCTTTCCTGGTTGAAAATGGTTAGTTATGACATTGAACTTTTCAGCTTGTTGCAGAGATCTAACAGGAATTTTCTGACGCAACAGGGCACCAACGTCAATATCATGTACCGATGCATGGCAAGCAGGGTTACCTGCAGTATAAACAAAATGCAGAGCTATTATAATTATATTAAGAAAATGAAATAAGAGTTAGCTTAGTTTTTTTAGTTTTAAATGTAAAATATATCAAAACAAGAAAAATGGTTTTCTGTGAGTCAGCTTGTCGTACAACACGTGTTCCTACCGGTATCACTGGCGCTACTGCGAATCCTCTTTGCAGTCGGGGTAGATTGTTCTTCTTTATCACTGTCAAAACGAGAGACAATGAATTTAATATGAGCAATCGATCAGTAACTGTAAGTAGATTTTAAAGTAATTGTTTTAGTTTACAATACAGTTACTAACCTTGCCACTGACGTGGGATGGACCAAAAAATCAGTCAATTCTTGGTTGCTGTTTAACTCTTCTTGACATTGTAAACCGAAAATTCTATTGAAAAAATACTTTGAATGAATATTGCTTTTTAGACTTTTTGAGTATTAAAGTAAGACACAGGGTCGACTAACGATCTGAAACAAATGAAACAAAAGGGTATATTACATGCTTTTAGTGTTGTTTGTAAAATAACTTGTATGTTCAGTCAGTTAGCTTTGGGAGCGGGGCTTTCTGGTTTAGGGGGGCCGATCGAACCCCCCGAACCTCCCCTGGATCCGCCGCATTTGCCTTGCGTAACCTAACTCACTGTCGGAGCGTTGTTCTCCCGGGTCCTAGGGTAACCTTTCTTCGTGGGCTTCACCCCTTGGCCCTTAGATGTCAATAATATGATAAATTGATAAGATATTGTAGTAAAAAATTAACTCAGTACTTTTTTGTTTATTTTATATGATACTCTGTGGTTGTGAATATACTTTTCACACCTTGATAATATAATTTTAAAATCAAAACGCATGTTTATTATACATACATGTACACCCAGACATAACGTTCTGTTCCCCTTCACTAGCAACACATACACAATGGAGAACAGAAAAACAACTGTCATCAGACCACTTGCCCATCATCATTACAACACATTCTACACTCTGCCCCAACAGCCTTAGGCACACTTACAGAAATTACAAGAAAGCTGATTGGGAACAGTTCAAAATATAGACTGAGGAACAATTCACCACATTAAACAGCACACCCATCATAAACATCAATACAACACTCAAGACATTTAATCAGATCATCAATAATGCAAACAAATACATATCCAAGGGCAACATTGGGAAATACAACCCAAATTACACTAGAGAAATAGCCCACCTCATAAGGCAACGTAACAACCTCAAATATAACACACAAACACCACACACAGAAGCCATAAAACAGCAGATACAATAGCTCAACACAGAAATAAACAACAAACTCAAAGAAAAACAAACAGAAACATTCAGGGAATTCATAACAACACTAAACCACTCCACAGATACATCCAGGCTATACAAGACTATAAACAGCATTACCCACTCTAACAGCGGCATTCACACCTCACACGCGGCTATCTGTCGCAGCCAAAATAATATCCCAAGTTCCCAACATACACACAAGCTAACATTCTTGTTAATCACTACGCAAAGATAAGTCACTTAAACAGAGACAACAACCAGAAACACGCAGACAGACAAACAGCCAGACACAAGAAAACCTACAGACTCGACACGACCATTACACCCTTCGATACAGACCAGACCACCAAGATCATCAAAAACATTAAGAATTCGAAGGCTACTGGACCAGACAACATATCTAACATACACCTTAAACACTTGGGCCCACAAGGAATACTAGCTCTCACAAATATCAGCACATATTCATACCAACACTGTATTATTCCTGATATTGGAAACAAGCAGAGATGGGCAGTATCTTGTATCTTAAGATACAAGATACGTATCTGAGATACATATCTTAGATACTTTATTTTTGGAGGATCTTGAGAAGTATCTAAGATACATTTTGTCATGTAGCTTGTATCCCGGGTTCAAAGATACTTTCATAAGATACTTTTTAAATAGAGACGCTAATAACTATTCATGAAATATGATCATATCTGACGCACGTTGAAGCAGGCCGGCGATTGCTGTTACATGTTTGTACATGAATACTACCGTTGCGCTGCGCGCACAGTCTCGGCACAGACGTACTCAGGTTTCATCTTGTATCCCGCGGTTTTAACATGTTTTAACATGATTAAAAATCAGGAATTATACATATATTTGCTTATTCCTGCAAATATATTTATTATGAGGAAAACTTTATTTTTTTTCGTGAGTAGGTAACTGAGCATACCTGTATTAACAATTTATTTGAAATACATAAATTGAAAAAGTATGGTTTATTTTATTTTTCCATACCTAAAAATGTTCAGGATTATTTATACATATTTACTTTGTGCTTTCCTTTTAGTTATATCACTATATGAATACTGAGATATGAAGTACCATTGATTTGGCATTTATTTATATCCAGAAAATATAATAATAAACAATTGAATGAGACAACTCGTGCGCTCATGGCTCACCAGGTGAAACTAAATTCAAATAATTATTCTTTCAAAAGTATCTTGTATCTTAAAAATGTATCTTGTATCTGTAACTTGTATCTGTATCTTGAAGATACAGTTTTTTCGAGTATCTTGTATCTGTATCTCAGATACATTTTTGTTGGGTATCTTGTATCTGTATCTCAGATACAATTCCCAAGTATCTTGCCCATGTCTGGAAACAAGGTAAAATTATTACACTACTCAAACCAAACAAAAATCCAACAGAACCAGCTTCCTATAGACCCATTACTTTACTATGCACACCTTCCAAAGTAACAGAAAGACTAATCTTACAAATCACCAACCCACACATTCCACTATCGCCTACTCAACATGGATTCAGACCTCACCACTCAACCACGACATTACTCACTAACCTCACGCAGCACATCATGGATGGCATCAACTCCAGACGACCAGCTCAACGTACACTATTAATAACAATAGACATTAGTAAAGCATTTGATGCTATCCCACGCTTCCCTCTCATAAACAAAATACTCAACACAAACATGCACAATAACACCAAAAGGTGGCTGAGCAACTATCTTTCAGGAAGATACTCACATGTCACATTTAATGGCAAATCATCCAAAAACAAGCTTTTTCCGAACGGGTCCCTCAAGGCTCTGTTCTCTCACCAACACTCTTCAATTTATACATGCATGACATTCCAACACCCATAGATAACAAGCTTACCTTATCATCATATGCAGATGACATCACTCTAACAGCCACCCACAACAACATCGACACCGCTACAAATAACCTACAAACATACATAAACAATATACAAGACTGGCTCACACACAATAGACTCAAAGTAGCGCCCACAAAATCAACCATCACCTTGCTTACAAGCAACATAAAAGAACACCAGGTAATTCCACAGCTTACACTAAACAACATCAACATTCCACACACTCACAGGACCAAAATACTTGGGGTCACATACAATACATCATTATCTTTTGCAAACCACATTCAGGACATTAAAAACAAATGTACGTAGAGACTTAACACGCTTAGGGTATTAACAGGCACAAACTTTGGACACCAGCAGGAAACAACATCACTCATATACAAACAATATATTCGCTCAGTTATGGACTATGCTAGCCCATGCTGGGCACCCATTATCTCAAACACACACATAAACACCTTACAGACAATACAAAACAACGCACTTCGTATCATTACAGGATGCACTCAAACAACACCAACAGAACACCTGCACACAGAAACAAAAATACTGAAAGTTGGGGAACATTTAGACATGAGGGGAACACAATTCATGGCAGCAGCGACAACTAACCCACAACACCCTTGCCACTACATGTACATTATAGGGTGGATCACTTTTCACTTTTTTAAAACAATTATAGCTGGTCAAAGTTTTCCCCATGATTTGGTTCAGTGGAAGTTGTTAATTTATTTATTTGTTGGGTTCAAAATCCCAGCTGAGCCGTGAACGGCCAAATTCTAAAGGGCCAGTGCTACCTATAGCCCAAGTTAAGCTAAAATTAAAACTTACGGATTTGAGATCCTATTAGGTCCTACCTCAGGGTTGCTGACTCGATGCGGGCCTACCTTAGACCTTTGTTACATGAATTTAATATAAACAAAAGGGGTACTATTTATGGTCTTCTTTCTCAACCTTGCAACAACAACGCAACCTGGACCTGGACTATTGTACGATGCAACAATCTTGTATCTAAACAACCAAACTGAATTGCAAGAGAGCTCTCTAACAGACCACACCCTGTACGTACGACATCCCACAAACGAGTAGAAAAGACGCGGCAGCGCCCCAAAATGATGCCACCACGTCCCAAACACTGATGCCACAAGAGCCCAAAAATGCTAGCTCTAAATTAAGTGAATTTTTCACTAACCTTACAATTATGAGATGGATATATATACACCTTAACTTAATATTATACAAGCAATGCTGCATCAATCAGCTTAGTCATCATATCGCCTTGGGACAACAATGGTTCTTCCTCTTCTAGATTTTTCTAACACTCCCCACCGAAGAGGCTTGTTGTCGTTACCTTCTGCAAGGTTAGCCAAGCCTTCTCCATGAGGCTGTAACTCAAATGTTTCATCTTGACAATCTGTGTTTTTGCTGATTTCTAAAGCATAGAGTTTTTGTATAGGTCTCTTTAAAGTCTTTACCAGTGCAGACCTAACTAAATTGTCTTTGCCAACAAACAACTCTTCAATTATGCCAAGCTTCCAGCATTGCCTTGGTCTTTCATCCCCAATCATTACCACTTCTCCCACCTTGATACAATTTGCATTGGAGCCCTTTACCTTGCCTGATGGGTAATAATTGAGTTCTGGCAAGTATTCCATCTGCCACCTCTTCCATAACTGATCTTGTAGCTCTTCAAGGTACCTGAACCGTCTAGTTAACTCTCCTTGAGTGCTCTGGATAGGCTGCAAGTCTTCTGGCACACTGGGGCTTGATGTTAATCGTTTACCACAAAGAAAATGATTTGGTGTCAACGGCTCTGCATCCTGCATACTGTTATAAACAAAAGTGATAGGCCTACTGTTCACCATTGCTTCTACTTCACATAAAACAGTGCAGAATTCTTCTTTGCTCAAATGAGCATTAGCTAAAAGTTTCTTTAATGGACACTTTACACTTCTCACTAGCCTTTCCCAAAATCCTCCCCCCATGTGCTCTCTCAACAATAAAC
Organism: Bathynomus jamesi; assembly: GCA_023014485.1. NCBI lineage: Eukaryota > Metazoa > Arthropoda > Malacostraca > Isopoda > Cirolanidae > Bathynomus > Bathynomus jamesi. The sequence goes on along the minus strand of JAJOZX010003389.1, from coordinate 137,574 downwards.
TCCCACTGTACCCCTTGGTGTGAAAAGTAGGATTGGAATTCTTCCTCTTTTAGCAAAGACCAAATTTCTTGGAGTTCCTTTGCAGCCTTTTTGAAGGTTTTTGCATTATCCGATATGATTTTATTTGGGAAACCCCTTCTGTTCACAAACCTTTTAAAGGCCAAAAAATACATCACTACTTAAGTTGCTTTACCAACTCCAAATGGATTGGCTCTGGTGGTAGCACAGGTGAAAAAGACATATATAACCTTTGTTAGACTCCCTGGCTCATACACATAGACTGGCCCTGTAAAGTCTACTCCCACTACATCAAATGGGCAGTATAGACACACCGTTCTTTTGGAAGTGGAGCCACCTTTTTCATAATAAGGCTTTGCACTCCAACGCTTGCAAACCACACATTTATGCGACCTTTTTACTACTTGTCTAATTTTGGGAATCCAAAATTGTTGTCTAATCTCTATTATCACTTCTCTAACTCCAGCATGTACAGCTTATGATGAGTATCCAGGATCAAAAGGCCCACAAAGTGCCCCCAGAAGGTAGCAAAATTGGATGTCTTTTCTCCTCTGGAAGCCAGAAAACTGTAGTCTACCTCCTACTCTCAATAAATCGTGATCCAAAAACACATCCAAACCCTTGAGCGCAGAATGTGTTGTAGAACCTGTATTGGATGGCTGGTGAGCAATTCTCTCTCTTCACCAAATTTTTCCTTCTGCATATATACCACCCAGTATTTCCTGGCTTGCTGAAATCTCATTACTGTTCAGAATTCCTTCCTTCTTGTTTCTCCCTTAATGTTGTTGGTAAATCTATATACCCATGCTGTCACTCTTAACAATCTTTTCAGACTGCTAATGTCCTCAAGCCTCAATATGGGGTCCTGCTGCATAACTTGACAACTGTTCACAGCGCATTTTCTCACCTCACTCACCCATGCTTCTTCGGCCTGGCATTCTCCTACAATAGGCTGATTAGAAGGCCAGTTTTCACTTCCAAGTTTTAGCCACTCTGGCCCATTCCACCACAAACTTGACTGTGAAAGATCTTTCACTGAAATTCCTCGTGTTGGTAAATCAGCGGGGTTTTGGATGCCTGGACAATGCTTCCATTGCTTGGGATCTGTGTGCGCTTGAATTTCCTCCACCCTATTGGCAACAAATGGTTTCCATTTCCTTGCCTGACTTCTTAACCAGTGCCAAACTATAGTGGAGTCTGTCCAATAATAGCTTGGAATTTCATAGAGGGCCAAAGACTTTTGCACTGTAACTGCAAGCCGACTAGCAATAACGGCACCCATCAATTCCAACCTTGGAACAGAAAGCCTTTTCAAAGGTGCTACTCTGCTCTTTGCAGCAACCAACCGGCAACTTACTTCCTCTTGCAATGTGCCTCTAATATAAATACAAGTTGCATAGGCTTCCTCACTTGCATCACAAAAGATGTGCAGCTCCAAATTGTCTGGACTCTGGTTCAACTCTCCAAAGTGCCATCTTGGGATTTCAATGTCTCCAAGATGTGCCAATTCTTTGAACCAATATTTCCACCTTACCACCATATGATCAGATAACTCTTGGTCCCAACCAAGTCCAATTTCCCAGAGGCTCTGAAACCAAATTTTTTACTTTATCACAAATGGAGCCAGGAATCCAAGAGGATCAAAGACCTTTGAAGCCAAACTAAGAGCTGTACGTTTTGTCCACCTTGTCTCATTCTCAGCCAGCTCTACTAAAGATTTCCCATTGAAGGTAAACAAATCATCATCTTGCTGCCAAACAATGCCTAGCACCTTTGCGTATATTGCCCACAACTCCTTAATACCAGAATCCTCAATACTTTCTGCTGCATCAGGTACTACACAGGAATGACTCATAAACTCTTGTAATTGCGAATGATTGGTCTGCATTTTCTAAGCTCCATGCCAGCCTTCCTCATTATAGCTCTAGCCTCCATGAATATCTGTTTAGCCATTTCTGTATTATCCACGGAAACAGCAAATCATCAACATAAATTTTTCCTATGTGTTCAATAGTGTTAGGATAGACTTCAGAATATTTTCTTAAAATGGTACTTAGTAGCTGCCAACAGAAATGGACTAGAGCTGAGGCCAAACAACACTGACTTCATTCTATATGCTTGAACTTAGGTTCATTTTCCAACAAGTCTTTCGTATCCACCCACAGATACCTTACTGCATCTCTGTCCTCTGGTTTTAACTTTATCCGCAAAAAAGGCTTGCTTCACATCTGCAGTCAATGCTACTCTACCAAACCTGAATCTCAGTAACAAGGAAAATAAATCTGCATTTAAATTTGGCCCAGCATCCGAACAGTCATTCAAGGACACACCACCTTTGTCCTTGGCTGAGCCATCAAAAACTACCCTCAGTTTGGTGGTAGTTTTGTCTCGCCGTACCACTGCATGGTGTGGCAGATAATGTGCCTCCTGGCTCACCAGCTCACCTTGCACCCTTTCAGCATAGCCCTCCCTTACATAACTTAGGATGGCCTCATTGTATTCAATTAACAACTCCATTTTTTCTTAGCCTGTACAATGAAGTCTCCAACCTCCGATTAGCTAGCTGAAGGTTTGAACCGGGTTTGCAAGAATCCTTCCATGGTAGGCCAACTTCATAGCAACCATCTCTAAACCCAATCCCTTTTCAAATTGCTCTAAAACATCATTGTTCACTGTACTTGCCTGTTTGTCCTTTATGCCAATAGATTCAAGTTCCCAAAACGCTTTCAAATGCCTTTCCAGACCATGGCTGTTCTCCTCAATCTTAACAAAAAGAGCCTTAACTTCCATTTCATTGCAATAACTACCATGTAGCTCCAGCCTAGCTTACTTTCAATAGCTACCGGCCTCGAGATGTGCGGACAATATTACCAGTGATGAAGTCCCAATAATAGTCAGCTCCAATCAAAAGATTAATATCTTCTGTTCTTTCAAACTTATTATTGCCCAAATTAATTCCTTTAACTTGCAATTCTTGGACACATGCCATATCTAAACAAGTAGTGACTGGAGCACAAAGTTCCTCAATCTCTACAGCTTGGACCTTGATAGTGGGACTTTGCGGTAACAACCCTTTAACCAGAACTTCTACCTTCTTAAATTTGGTTCGGTTTTGAACGGAACCCCCAAACCCAGAAATTCTTAAATTTTCCCTCTTAAGTTCTTTAAACTTCAATTTTCTGGAAATTCTGGTCTTAATAAAATTACACTGGCTACCACTATCAAACAACACTCTTACAGTAGCTTCTCCCTCATTCCCAATTAATAAGGCTGCAGTTGTTTGCAATAATCCCCCTTTACTTTACTCCCTTGCATAGCAGTGGCATGTGCCACTGATGTCTCTACTTCTGGGGTAGGCCTACTAGGAGTGTTTTCACACAATAATGGCTGATGCCTACCATGACATTTTTTGCACAAAATTTTAAACTTACAAAACCTTGCTCTGTGACCTTTCAAAAAACATTTAAAACATGCTGTGGACTTAGTTACCCTGTCCTTTCTCTCCTCAAAGGGTAATGCCTCAGCCACCTCACATTTATATGACTTGTGGTTGCCTTCGCAAAATATGCATTCCTTGATTCCCTTTAATTTATTCTCAGAGGATGCATGTAGAGCTGACACTGTACCTGGGTTATTCCTTTTTGTGGAAACTTTGGTGCTGTGCCTGCCATGGTCCCCTTGTTTACCATCCCACTGTGCAAACTCAACTCCCTCTCATCTTGCTAATTCTGTGCCTAAAAGACTTAACATCTGCTGAAGGGGGATGTACACATGTTCTGCAGAGTGTCCCCTACTTAATTCAAGCAAAATTGAGCTAGGCAATTTAGACTCCAGTGTAGGAACCAACATTATACCATACCTTTCCATTCCTACAACCCATTGTCCAGGGACCTAGTTCTAATTTCAAATTCATCATATAACTGCCGTAACTCCTTGACACTATTAGGATTATTAACAGGAGGTATAGCTAAAAGTGCACGGGGTGGCTTTTATTAAGAATCTCTGGCTTACCAACCGTTCTTTAATATATCCAAGCCACATTATAATTAGCCTCTGTTAATGCTAATCCTGCTATAGTTTTGCTGCCTCCCTTCCAGAGGACCGCAAATAATTAAACTTCTCCACGGCACTTAACACTTGACTAGAATGAACTGCTGATTGAAAACTGTCTGCCCATCCCTGCCATTCCTGAATACTCCCAGAAATGTTTGAGTACAAGCCTCGGTAATGAACTACAGATCTGTTAACCTTAACTTCACAAACATCATTTGTTGAGTGTTGTGTTTCATTATTAGACCTGGTCTCTAACTGTACTGAGCTGCTAAACTCTTTTGCTCGGAGGCCTACTTTAATTATATCATCAATAATCTCTTCAAAGTAATATTTTATTTTCTATTTCATCCTCTTCTATAAGAGCCTCAATTTTACATTTACCTCACTTAGAGCAACCTTTTTAGTTTCTAATATGGAAAGCTGCGCAGTCACTAAGCGTAAATCCTCTTGCTCTATGGCAGAATCTATAGTGGCAATGACCTTTGTAGGCGCTTCTCCTTTTATAAATTTGTTCATTTCAGATGCACTCATCTTCAATGCAAACAACGATTGGGCTCAATACCAAATGAGCTGAATTGGCAGAAATACTTAACCAAACTGATCAACGCAAATTTACTTTCAAATAAACTGAATTGCTGTGTGGGGTACTAACCAAACACCAGTATGGAATACCAAATTTCCACCCAGGACCTTAATTCAATAATACCCAAAATTAACCAAACCGGTAAAATGTAGGCCAAAAACGACAACAGACGACTGGCCAAATTTAGCAATTGGGCAACCAAACTTTCTACCCTGGGACCTTAATTCAATAATAACCCAAAATTAACCAAACCAGTAAAATGTAGGCCAAAAGACGACAGACGACTGGCCAAGTTTAGCAATTGGGCGACCAAACTTTCTACCCTGGGACCTTAATTCAATAATAACCCAAAATTAACCAAACCGTAAATGTAGGCCAAAAACGACGACAGACGACTGGCCAAGTTTCGCAATTGGGCGACCAAACTTTCTACCCTGGGACCTTAATTCAATAATAACCGAAAATTAACCAAACCGGTAAAATGTAGGCCAAAAACGACGACAGACGACTGGCCAAGTTTCGCAATTGGGCGACCAAACTTTCTACCCTGGGACCTTAATTCAATAATACCGAAATTAACCAAACCGTAAATGTAGGCCAACAACGACAGACGACTGGCCAAGTTTCGCAATTGGGCGACCAAACTTTCTACCCTGGGACCTTACAATAATACTCAACCCGTCTAGGCAACTTGGGCTACAATTTGCACAATCAAACTTTGCCGAAATAGTCACTGACTCAGTTTTGGGGTAGAATCCGGTTCTGAAGGACCATGTTAATTTATTTATTTGTTGGGTTCAAAATCTCAGCTGAGCCGTGAACGGCCAAATTCTAAAGGGCCAGTGCTACCTACAGCCCATGTTTAAAATTAAAACTTACGGATTTGAGATCCTATTAGGTCCTACCTCAGGGTTGCTGACTCGATGCGGGCCTACCTTAGACCTTTGTTACATGAATTTAATATAAACAAAAGGGGTACTATTTATGGTCTTCTTTCCCAACCTTGCAACAACAACGCAACCTGGACTATTGCACGATGCAACAATCTTGTATCTAAACAACCAAACTGAATTGCAAGAGAGCTCTCTAACAGACCACACCCTGTACGTACGACATCCCACAAACGAGTAGAAAAGACGCGCAGCGCCCCAAAATGATGCCACCAGCGTCCCAAACACTGATGCCACAAGAGCCCAAAAATGCTAGCTCTAAATTAAGTGAATTTTTCACTAACCTTACAATTATGAGATGGATATATATACACCTTAACTTAATATATACAAGCAATGCTGCATCAATCAGCTTAGTCATCATATCGCCTTGGGACAACAATGGTTCTTCCTCTTCTAGATTTCCTAACAGAAGTACACTGACACCATTTTTACCAAAATCGATCAATATTTAGGGGTCGCGCATCGACCTTGAAAATTTCAATTTTGGAAATTTGGCCAAATTGACAATTTTTTACTGAATAAAGATAAATCATCAAATGACCATATTTTCTGAATCCTCTCAGTGAAAGAAATCCTCTCAGATACTTACCAAGTTGATCGGACAAGTGGTTTAGAAGTTACACTCACCTAGAAATAAGATTAAAATTTAAAATACCGTATTTGTCCCCCGTTATGGACGTAATCATAGCATCAGTAGCTGGCGCATCCTAAACTCCCAATTACACACACACGCTATGTCTATGACCAATATTTTTACTAATCACAGTTTGCTTTTTACAGATCAACTGTGTCAATTGATTCTTGTTTGATAAGTCTAGACTTTAGTACAATGGATAAACTGTTAACAACTAGGAGTGGGAAGACTCTGAAAGTTACTTATTCTGGAAAAGAGAAAGCAGCAACAACAGCACCACCTTCTCTAAGGTCAGCCACGGACGTCTTCTTAATCGGTCAGCCATCTTCCTCGATCGGTGGTGCCAAATTGCCAACCACCCATCAAGTTCTCCAGTACTTCTTCTATGCCAAGCAGGAAACTACTGACAGGAAGGCCGCCGTAAAAGACACGGTGGCCAATGTTCTGGCATTTTGGAACATGGCACGTATAAAGACGATCACGAGGCGTAACTGCGAAAGAAAACTGGAGTTACTGTGGGAAGAGTGGCGCTCGCTGCAGAAGAGCAAGATGAGAGACAGTGACGCGGGAAAAGGCAGGGAGAAGTTTTCAGAAAATCTGAACAAGCTCTGGGACATCGGAGCTCCCGATGCTATTGAAGAGATACAGAAAAGTCGACTGCTCTCAGAAAACAACAAACAAGAAGATATTAAATTTTATGAGGATCAACGGGGCCTGCGCCAGGCAACAATGAGTGGGAATGATAAAGTGTTCGTTGTCAAGAGAAAACGGCAACTCTCAAGACAACAATCTCTTGATGAGCCAGGCACCTCAAAAACGAAATTAGGAACCGAAGCTGAGAGCGACGATGACTCTATAGAAAGCAGATCATCGAGCAACTCCGAATAACAGCTAGAACCACCATACCGACAGCCGAGAGAATCAACTGTATCAATCCGCCTTCCTCACCGCATCCTCAATGCACCGGCTGTTATTGAAGTAACGACGGAAAATTTAGTGATTATTTTGTCACATAAAAACCATACGCATCCTTGTCAATTTCCTTTCAATTTCGCACATAGGTGGCAAGTGTCGTGACGGCAGTCCTACGTTCGGCAGATCCGCCCGCAGACCTGGACAAATTCAGTATCTCGAAGGACACGTCTCGCCGTGGAAGAATGGCACATCGTTGTGAAGTGTCGACAGCTGTGCAGAAATCCTTCGTATCTCCGAGGCATGCTGTCGTCCACTGGGACGGTAAAGTAATCAAGGTCAGTTTTGCCCTCACCGTGGACGACAGTGAATTAACATGTTCCAGTGACGACAGTGGATTGACATATTCCAGTGGACGATAATGGATTGGCATGTATGACATACGTTTCAGAACTCTCTTGGATCATTGGAGCACCGCCAGGCGATTCTCATCTCTGGAGCTCCCCAATGCACAGAAGGAAAGTTGCTGGCCGTTCCGACTGTTGCTGACGACACCGGTCTGTCCCAGGCCCAGGCGACCTTTCGTGCTCTCAAAGACGGGATGCGAGAACAACGTGATTGGACTGTGCTTCGACACAACTTCCTCCAATACGGGGAGGGTGAAGGGTGCGGTGGTCCGGCTGGAGAACATGCTTGGTAAACCGCTCTTCCAGCTGGGATGTCGCCATCACGTTATGGAGCTCATCGTGGGGGCAGTGGTCATCACCGCGTTTGGAAGAACCACAGCACCAACTGAATCTTTGTTCCAGTATCTGAGGAGAAGGTGAATTTCAAGTCTAAGGCGCATTTGTTTTCTCCAATGATTTTTTGCCTTCAGAGCAATTGAGATATCAGCGTCCTTCTACTAATGATGTTAATAGCAGTCGAAAAGGGAAACTTCAGTCGTTTTCATGCAATATTTTCATAACTCCCCTTTCAGGTGGGACAAGCTCGACTTCTCGACTTATCGCGAGCTGGAGATCGAGCATTTGGCAGGGTGACGTGGCTGATGGCGCTCCGAGATGAGGCAGTCAAGTTCCTCGGCACCGCTTCTGGTCTTATCAGAGAAGACTACCGAGAAGTGGCGGAGATTACACTCCTGGTACTCGGGGCCCAGCCACGTCGTGGCACACACTTCATGCGCCCAGGAGCCTACCATCATGCGAGGTGGATGGCCAAGGTTGGTATTTTGAATTAGAAGTTAAATATTGTATTGCCTTCTGCAAACAGCCATTTGAAGTCCCTACCAGAAAAAATAAGATAAATAATTTACCATTAAACAAACTCATATGGAGTGGTATCGGTATTTATACATCACAGTGCGTATTCGTTTCAGATCATCTACTACACGAAGCTCCTGATGTTCAGCGGTCAGCTGGAGTTCGACGACGAGCTGGTACAGAACCTTCAGAGAGTGGTACTATTTAGTGCACTCCTCTACGCACCTGCCTGGCTGGCGGCTCCTGTCGCAGCTGATGCCCCGCTGAATGATCTTGTGTTGTACCAGCGTCTTCTGCAGTACAGGGCTGTGGATCGTGAGATTGCAGAGGCTTCACTGGCAGTGATCAGGCGGCACTTGTGGTATCTGAGGCCTCAGACCGTCGTTTTCACCCTCTGCAGGTGTGCGCGTCTACGTGGCTCACTCTGCCGGTGAATAAGTGGGATCAAGATAAGAACTACTGTGATCTGAAGAATGTCATCTCGCATCTGAAAGTTACCAACGACGTGGCAGAGAGAGGGATAAAACTGATAGAAGATTACGCGAACACTGTCACAAAAGACGAGTCACAGCTGCAGGGTCTTCTTCAGCTCGTGGAAAAGAGCCGGAAAGAACTCGGTGACTTCAAGAAGTCGTCACTTGCCAAGATGACGTAGCGCAGAGGGAAAGGGAGTTAGCAGAGAGAGTACATGGCGCACGCCTTAAGATGACGTGTGTTCTAACCGCGATTCATACAGTTTTTGAACCTAGTTAGGGGCACCGGAGTAAGTGCCTTTAGTGATATCGGTAAACCGTTTTAATACAAAATACATTTGATCTTTCCTTATTCGTTTTATCTTATCATAAAAAGCAGACAATGGCAGACAGCATATGGAGGTACGGGAACAAATACGGTATTTTAAATTTTAATGCTATCTCAAGGTGAGTATAACTTCTAAACCACTTGTCCGATCAACTTGGTAAGTATCTGAGAGGATTTCTTTCACTGAGCGGATTCAGAAAATATGGTCATTTGATGATTTATCTTTATTCAGTAAAAAATTGTCAATTTGGCCAAAATTTCCAAAATTGAAATTTTCAAGGTCGATGCGCGACCCCTAAATATTAATCGATTTTGGTAAAAATGGTGTCAGTGTACTTCCACTGAACCAAATCATGGGAAAAACTTTGACCAGCTATAATGTTTTAAAAAAAGTGAAAAGTGATCCACCCTAATGTACAATCATGCACCAACAGCTCGCACCATTAAGGTAACACTAGAGAGACATTATAACCAAATACTCCATTCCATACCACGCCCCACAGACATCACACAGTACAGAAAACACATACACACACACCTAACCCACAAAGCACTGACACGACTCGGTCCGAATGCGGTCCTAGGTGCGAGGCCGCCACCAGGGCCGCCGCTTCCATTAGGCGAGGTTAGTAAATGCTAAGGGCGCCAAAGATCTGGGGGGAGCCAGCGCCTCCCGCCCTGTGCACGTCTGATAGTATTATGTAAGAACAACATGAAAAAAATAATGAAGGAATGAGAAGCATAGACAAATGATGAAAGGTTGTACGACGTATGTACACCAGTTTAGCTTGACTGATATTTACATAATTAACTTATTCATCTTATTGGGTCATTATAGAACTTTCACTATCACGACCTTTAACCCTTTAGGGACGGGAGTCGTAAATAAGCGATTTAAAAATGTTGCGCGCACAGACGGGAGTCGTCAATAAGCGACTCGGCTTATTTACGGCTTAATATGAGTTCCGGGAGTCGTCAATAAGCGAATAACTGTTTTTATGTGACATATGCCCTTCTTGCTTGGAAAAAACAGTAGATATGTCCTTTTTGCACGCATATTTTAGCACTTTTGAGCGTTCTGATTTGTTACTACATATGCCTCGCTTTACTCGCTGTTTTGATTGGTCATGACACTTTCTTGAACTGTGAAATGATTTTATAATTTTATAATAAATGTATGTATTAGCAAATTAAAATAGATCAGTGTAAGGCAAATAGTTTCTTCAATATGGTACCTTGATTACTTTGTGGGCAAACCCAATCGTGAAGTGGGAGGCGGGTGGGGCGCCAGCTGCAGTCCTGCTAAGGGCGCCAAATAGGCTAGCGTCGGACCTGGCCGCCACCCATTAACTGGTCAGAGATCAGCCTGAGCAGATCGGATCGAGTTATCTTAGCACGATTCCGATGTGGACATCACCCCAACTTACGGACATATAAACACAGACTAGACAACTCCATAGACGACACCTGCCACCTGTGCCAGAACACACCACAAACAATTGAACACATTATGACAGACTGTACCGCTCTAGCACAACAACGAACACAACACAACATCACTGGTGCGCTGAACCTCTGGTCCACTCCGGAGAAGGCGATCGGTTACCTGCGTGCCGCCGGCTTGCTCGATCAGGGTGGGCTGATCGGCTAAACAACAACAACAACAACATACATATACAGTATATATACAGTATACCCTCACTACCGTATACACATAATTACTGTATAGTGCGTACTGCTATTTCATAAAAAAAAAAAAATTTTGTGTGTGCAATTTAAAAATGGGAAAAGTGCTCGAAAACGATGTTACGCTTGAGATCATAATAAAGTGTAGGAAAAATGGATACCATATATACTTAATGCCAATCAAACAAACAAATAAACAAAACATCTTTATTGCGGATCATTCACATATCATAATTACATAAAGATATATGCACATAAGAATCATATGAAAACGTTATCAAAGCTGAGCAGTCTCGGACTAAGTTCCTCTGTGAAAGATACGTGTCAGTGAAAGTAATATGAGCAGTGGCCAGTGAACATTCATTGATTGGTTTTAATATTACTGATTCATTCTATCAGCCAATGAAAATGAATGGATACTCTGTAGTTTTTTGTAGACTCGCTTTCATTTTGAAGGAAAAGAACCTGAACGTCTCGGGCCCTAGGGCGTTTGCCAATAATACAACGAATAGTTAATTTTTAAAAAAAATTTAGACTTTCATGAATGAGAGAGATAGTTTGTAGATTGTAAATACTGTATATTTTTAGGTTAAGTTTGTAGGCTACTTTAATAGTAGTAAATAGTTGTACATTAGTTAGCTGACTTGAGATTGATGTTTTGCAGGATTCTATTATTATTACCTCATGACTTCGATAACCTTGATAGGCCCCAGTCGCTTCATGTTTTCCAAATGAAATGTAATATAATAAAAAACAAAAACGTACGTGCTGATTGGTGATTTTCCTTTTACCATTGGGTCACGCTAAATACTGAAGGCAAACAATTTTAATAATTTAAGAAACCTACTTAATAAGGTCTTTTGAAGTCCTACACATACACACAACTTTTTAACAGAAACACATCGGGTTTTTGTTGTCGACTCGGCATTAAAATCTGTTGAAATCTTTATCTGATCGCTAAGCCGAAGGCAATCAACCGTAGGCCTATTTAGTTTTTCAACTACTCCCATTTTTGGCAAACTTCTCTTTTTAAACTTTAACAGTCCTGCGCAGTTTGAAAAATTCTCACGCATAATATTTCAGAATTGGGTAGGCAACTACGTTCATTATTCACAGTGTTTCAATGGCCTACATAGTCAGTGTTCCAGACAACTATCTCTTAACCTGCTATGGACCACTTGTTGTTGTTGTTTCTCGCGGTAATGAGCAATTATAGTTCAAAGATTTACCCAACACAGTGGACAAGTGTTAATGAAAAGGTTGATGGCCACAAGAAATTGGCCTGTACCATCTTTCTACTATAAAGCTTTTATAATATTTAGATTCCGTTCTGGCCATGTAGGCCTTCAGGCTTACTTACACCGGATTGGACTAGCCTTCTACCCATTATGTGTTAGTTGTAATTTACCAGAGACACTGTCCCATTTCTTTCTTTTTTGTCTATGTTATACTAGGCAAAGGAAAAAAATTAAGATTCTCTCTTTTTGCAATATGGTGTCAGGGACTTTACTTTATCAGTCCTATTAAGTGGGGATAGTTTCTCTCCCCCATTGATAAACTTCACTATGGACCAAGTATTCAAGTTTGTAGTGGCATCTGGGCAGTTGAAAGAGTTTTAAATCTTGCATTGTATATAGGCTGACCATATTTCCTTGAGACAAAAACGGGACATTGGGATGGCAAAAAAGGGACGGGGTTATGTAATATTCTGTATTCATGAAAAAGTAAGTACATAAACCGGGACAAAATTGACATTTTTATTAAAACGACGGGATGGCCATGAAATATAAAACAAACGGTACTGTCCCGTTCAAAATGGTACGTATGGTCAACCTAATTGTATACCGATTTTCATTCCCACAGGTTTATTAATCGGTTACTTCCTAGTTACTCCATCTGGCTGTTACTGTTCATTTCGTAGAACTAACAGGCCTCATGTTCATCCCTTTCTGAGTGTTCTGGAATTGGACCCAGAACTGAAGAGGGTAATTGTGTGCTTTCTCTACTTCTGTCTCATCCCAATAATAATAGACGCAGCACTTGATGTAGGAACAGCGGATGTTCTCCCGTGGAACAAGGTGTTTTGGTCTTGGAGGATGTAAATAGCCTTATTGGCTGAGCTTCTCCATATAAAACTTCAATCAATCAAGGTTACCTTACCTTAATTTACCTTAAAGCGCTTCTGCCTCAAGGGTGCGCTGCTCCCTCGAAGTCCGCTCAGTGCCTCCTGAGGCGGGGCTATGACGGGGTTGCCACCCCTCTTTTCTCTCGCTCCTGCCATATGATTTGGTCCCCTATTGAATTTGTGGGGCCTGGTCTGGCAGAGAAATACCCTGACACTGTGGGTTGGTCGGGTATATTGGCTAAAAACATGTCCAAGTATTTTTTAAAAGTATCTACTGGGACTGTACTTATATCTCTAAGGTACTGAGGCAAGGAGTTAAACAGGCGAGAACCCTGCCTAGAGATACTATTATATTGAAGGGTTTGAATCCTTCTCAGACTGTTTGGTGGGAGGTGATATTTTTTACACATTCTTCCAGTTCTTGTTAAGGTGGGCACAATTGGTTCAGTATTGGGGGTAACTAAAAGCCTTTCTAGAATTTTCTAGGTATAGATTAGGATGTAGCTATCTCTCAAACCTTCTCTCTATGGAATAAAGGTTGAGGCCTCTGAGCCTATCCCAGTAGTTTAATTTGTTTTTACTCACCTGTTGCCCATCAGGTTGTTTAATATACAAGGTAAAGGTTCTTTGTAGGCTCTCAATTTTTTGCAATTCATTTTATTTGTGGGGAAACCATAATTGAGAGCAGTAGTCAATGCGTGGAAGGACAAGTGATTTCCATAGGGTAAGCATGGTCATACTGTCCCTAGTTCTGAATGCCCTCAGTATATATCCTATTAGTAGTTTGCATGATGAGGTTACTTTGTCAATGTGCCTGTTGAATGTTGCATCTTCAGATAATATAATCCCTAGAACCCTGACATGATCAGTTTGTACAATATCTTTTCCTGTGGGTCCAGTGTAGTTGAATTGTTCTTTCATATATTTATTTGGTCCATACTTAATTAGTTCAAATTTGTCTTCATTGAAGGCCATATTGTTTGCATCTGCCCATGCATATACCGTATAGTTTGTAGATCTTTTTGTAGCTCTACACAGTCTTCTTTTTCTGTAATTGGTCTTAGTATTCTGGTATCATCTGCGAATGACAGGAGAGAGCTTCCTAGGTTGCAGTTTATATTGTTTAGTATTATAATGAATAGAATTGGTCCTAGTACTGTGCCTTATGGCACTCCACTAATCACTTCTTTTTCTATAGATCTTGCTCCATTTATAATTATTTGTTTTGGTAATTATATAGAAAATGGCGCAACCCGAAGTATGATTTAAAAAACATTTTATTAGGTCAATTTCGATGTGCTGAAGCCAAATCTGTTAACCATTTGGTGTGCAAATACTTCAAATTAGAGTAAATGTTATTTATATTTTACTCTTATTTTGAAGCATTTGCCTAAAAAATGGCTAACAAGCACATGAAAACTAACCTAACCTAACCTAAGAGTAAAATAATCAAATCAACTTGCCTTTAACTTAAACATAACGTCCCTAGTGATCAGAGACTTCATTTTTTTCTCAAAGCTGCGGCAAAGCTGTATCCTCCCAATGTTTAAGCTAAAGGTAAGTTGATTTGATTATTTTACTCTTAGGTTAGGTTAGGTTAGTTTTCATGTGCTTGTTAGCCATTTTTTAGGCAAATGCTTCAAAATAAGAGTAAAATATAAATAACATTTACTCTAATTTGAAGTATTTGCACACCAAATGGTTAACAGATTTGGCTTCAGCACATCGAAATTGACCTAATAAAATGTTTTTTACATCATACTTCGGGTTGCGCCGTTTTCTATATAATTACCTTTGTTTTCTGTCAGAGAGAAAGGCATGGATCCATTTTCCTATTTTTCCACAAATACCAAGTTCTTTTAGTTTATGGAATAATATACCATGGTCAACCTTGTCAAAAGCTTTTGCAAAGTCTAGATAGATGACATCAACATTGTGGTTTTCTCCCAAATATTGTAGGATTGTATTGCAATGGTCTATAAGTTCAGTAAGGCAGGATCTCTTGTGTCTGAAGCCATGTTGAAAGTCTTCTAAGAGATGTTCATTTTCTATAAAACTGATAATGTGCCTTTTCAGGACACTCAAATATTTTAATAATATGGGAAGTCAAAGATATGGGTCTATAGTTCTTGGCTTCCTTTCTTTTGCCTCCTTTGTAGATTGGGGTAATATTTGCTTGTTTCATGATTGGTGGTATTCTACTGGTGTCTAGTGAGGATCTCCACAGGATTTTCAAAAGCAGAGATAAAGTATGTTTGCATTCCTTAAGAATCTTGGCTCCAATTCCATCTGGACCAGAGGCTGAACTCCCCGGTAGCTCTGTTATTGCCTGTTGTATATCTCTAGTGGTTATTTGTATATCTTCCAATAATGGTCTGTCTTGGTCATTTTCTTCTCTATCAAAAAATGCTGTAGTTTTTATTTTCTTGTGTATTAGATGTGAGAGTTAGTCCATCTTTAGCAAGCAATGGGCCATGACTCCAGATTTGAAAAAATTTACTGGAGCACAGCTCTGAATTTACTTTTTTTCCCCTTACACCACTAGATAGGTTAATGATAGTAAACTCTTGAATTGACGACATACCAATTACAAATTGTTTTAGCTAAACATAATAATACAATAATGTACAGTTTATAACTCACCTTAAGTTTATTTATTCATTGCAGCAGCAATGTATTGATTTACACTTGCTTAAATGGGCTATGGAAATGTCAAATTTATTGCTTTTTGCTTTATTAGATTTGGATGCAACACTTGAACTTGAAGGCATATTTTGACTTCTCTTTATTAACCACAACAGCTTGGTGAGTTTCTTTTGTTAGGCGCAAAATTGCATTCAATGTCTTCTGGATTTGGGAATTTTCAAATTCCTCTAAAGCAGTTTTGTTAGTCTGATGCGCAGATTCCTCGCTTAACTTTTGTTTCTTAGGTGGAGGAGAAGCACTTTCTTCAGTCTGTGAAACATCTAGTGAAAAAGTTTCATTTTCTAGATTAGCAGTTGATGAAGTTGGTTCATTTTTCTGAGGTCTAGCACTAGCACATTTTGTGAACAAACTAAATGACTGCTTTGCCATATCTCTTTGCTGCACTTCATCCTGGTATTTCTTTACTGCAATATCTAAGCTGTGGGTCCAAACTCTGGGACCTCTTGTATTGTAACAAATATTTTTTTTGGAATTAACACTTGGTAAATTTTTACAACTGTACATTACAGGCTTTGTAAATCAAAACTGTTTTTTTGATGGTTTTTGGTGCAGTTTGAACACAGCATCAAAAACAATCTGAAAAACATAGTTTTAATATATAACCTAAAATTCCTCAAAAACCTGTAGGTAATGTACTCTTGTAAAAAAAATACCACACTTTTTTCATGAGTTGTTTTTTGTGCAAATACATTATTTGGTTAGGTTAAGTTTTTTTTACTAATTATTAAAAGATTGATTTTGAAAACATGAAGCTACTGGGGCCTATTGAGGTAATCCAAGTCAGCCAATTAACATAAATTACATAGGCTACTTTGGTGGTAGTAGTTAAGAATATATACTACCTATATGAGGCACTCTGGACCCCAACCTGCCAAGCCCCAGTGGGGCCAGAATTGAGTTTATACCACTATATTCCTCCCACCCTTCCTCTATCTCATGGGTGAGTCTGGGAGCAGATTGTGAACCTGCATGTATGGTCATAATCAATCAACTGTCATTATTGGTTCAAAAGTTGTGGCATTTTGCAAGTTTACAAACTTCAGCTGCATTTTTCTCCTATTTTTTAAAATTTTGGCACTTGTCAGCTTGTGGTCTGGAGCACCTTGTATACAATCTACAAACTATCGCTTTTACTCATGAAAGTGTGTACATTTTTCTTAAAATTAACTAAAGAGCTACTGTTTACCACATCATATGGCAAGTCATTCCAAAAATCTACTACTCTAGGATTGAAAAAGTATTCTTATACATCAAGTCTACAAGTCTGTTTTCTAATTTTCTTATTATACCCATGAGTTATCCCATCACTGTCAAGTGAGAAAAAGTTACATAATCTCAATTGTCTAAACCTGAAAATGTTAATCCGGAAGAATATGTATATACAGTAATTGCATTACTCGGGTCCGAAGTAACTGTGTTGTTGTACACTGTCCTGTCTTCAGATACTGTGTACCTCTCACCTATATGGCAGTCTTGGTTCAGACAATTGCTGGTTTACAATACCTTATTTTTGTAATGTAGCAAAGATTATATATGCATATTAAGTTGTTATATAATAAGCGTTATAAGATGTCTTGTGTAATAATAATATATATAAAATTGTCAGATAATTAAATAGTATGTTAGGTTAAGTGGCAATGTTGTCCTTATTTTTGTATTAAGTTCAGTGTATACATAAGATTGTACTTGTATGTTCAGTTAAATGGCTATGGATTATAAATGATCTGTAATAAAGATGTTTTATTTGAATATCTGTATCATATCTCTCCATAAATGTGTGTCAAAACTATACATACCAAGTTCCTTTAATCTTTCCCTGTATTCCAGTCTTCTTAGGTTAGGGATGAGCTTGGTTGTCCTATATTGCACACCTTCAGGCATATCAATATCATACTCACAGATACTCAGTCTTCTGGTAGAGGCTATTGAGCATGTGACATCAGCTCTTGCTCTTCAAGATTGTGACATGTGTTCAGTATAATTTTAGTACCATATTATCTATTTTAGCTTTGTAATCATACATCTGATCCTGCAATTGCCATGCTATACCCAAAGTTTTTTCAAATTGTGCAATTGACTTTGAGTTAACCCCTCCTGCTGGAAGATTCTAATTTTCTACAACTCTATTACACACAGCATTCTTCCTTATGTTCAGTTACTTACCATGTTGGGGCCTGTGCCAATCCCATCATGGGTGGTGCACCAGTATGACAGAGAATGATGACCCACACATAGATACGCCAGTCAGACAACCAGAAATTGATAGGAGATTAGCTATAGACTGGATTTGTGTATGTATATACTATTAAAGTCTGCAGTTACATAAAAGGACTGGGAAGATGCAATGAGCACAAGTTAGTAACTAATCAACATAGGAATACAATTTAGCTCCCAGGGCATCAGGCAAGGCAGCCTTAAAAGCATTCAAACTGGGAGCATCCACCAGCTCACCTGGCAGCATATTCTAATATCTCGCAACATGAAGAGAAGAAATGGTGACATACTGTACTTTGGTATAGGAATGCTACATCTGAATTTTGAATTCATGACCTCTACCCATTCTAGGGGCCATCTCAAAAATGTCCATAGGGGAAATACCAGAGTCCATGAAATATTTTATAGCAGTAAATCGGATCACATCGCAAAAGATGGCCACGCATGGAATACAAATTAAGATATCTCAATTGGTCACTGTACCGTAACTTAAGTCTGTCAAGCCCCATATCTGTTTCATCCATCTGCATTGCACAGGCTCAAGCAGCTTTAAATCACCAAGATAGCCCAAATTCCACAAGGATGAAATAAAATCTATCAAAGGACAAATATCATTAACAAGGCGAGAAATCATAAATGCAGGAGTATAATAAACAGTTGACTTCAGTAGAGTACTGGCAATTCCACCAGCACTAGCTACTGCTGACTGAACTTGCTCATGAAATTTTAAATTGTCCTCAATGACAACTCCTTGGTCCTTGTGGCTGGCCAAACGAGTTATAGGAGTACCATCCAACAAATAGGTGCTTTCGCCTTCCTGGTGCCTATTTGACCACACAAAATGGAGATGTACACGCTTACCTGTAAAGAAATACAGCCCCCAGGAAATAGCAGTTTTAAACAGGGTATCTACAGTAGGCCTATATCACTCTGGAGGGCACCAAACACCTGACTGCTTAGGGAAGTGAATGTTAAAGTTTTAAATTGTCAGCAAAAATCATATACTTATAGGAGAGCTGGAATCCAATAAAATTAATAAAGATGAGAAATAATAAGGTCCTAGTACTAAGCCCTAGGGCAGTGGGGCACACCACTCAGGACATTCTTTCAGGAGCTCATCTAATGGATTACAGCAATCAAGGTAGAACAATAGCTGGTTGGAAGTAATATGAGGGCTACTCAATATATTTTGCCCCACCTTTTTTTTTCTTTCCAAGTTTCCTTGTAAGTTCCAGAAATTTTGTACAAAAGTAGTTACATATATACCTTTTTTACAAGTTTTTATTTTTCCACATAGTTTCTCCAGCTTTCCTCTACCTTCAAACGAGGACCTTTATTCTTCACTGGTAAAAGTCCACTGGGTTCCGTGAGAGGCACCACTTAACTTCCTCAACAACCTCATTCTCACTCTGAAACTTTCTTTCACAAATAGCATCCTTCATTGTTCCAAACAAATGGAAGTCTGAAGATGCCAGATCTGGGCTGTATGGAAGGTGGGGTAACACAGTTAAGCGCATTTTTGTGATGGCCCCTCTTGTTTGCAAACTGTTGTGTGGTCTTGCGTTATCGTACAAAAGAAGGACATCTTCCAGTTTTCTCTCTGGTTGAACTTGCTTTATACATCTCTGGAGTCTCTATAGGGTAGCAATATATGCCTCTGAGTTGATTGTTTGTTCTTTCTTTATAATGTCCACCAGAATCACCCCTTTCATGTCCCGGAAGATGGTGGCCATAACTTTTCTTGCAGAGGGAGCCATTTTTAACTTTTTCTTGCATGGGAAGTCTGCGTGATGCCACTTCATGGATTGGCATTTTGTTTCAGGTTCAAAGTGGTGTACCCAAGTCCCATCCCCCGGCAGACATGGGGTTGATTATTAATAATCATCAAATAATCATAATCTATGATGGTGATTATGCAATCATAATCAATTCATAATCAAAATTAAAAATATATATATAATCACAATCAAAATTTTAGAAAATATTATAATCATCATCAAAATTATGAATGTTATAATCAATGATTATTCAATGATTAAAGTGTATTATGTAAAATATAATAAACATATCAATCATTCATTGTAACTTCATGTGATAATGATGGAAGAATAATTTTACTCAAGATGTTTTCTTTTGTGACTTTTTGAGTAAAATATAGTACATATCAGGGCTGAGTCGTCGGAGTCCTGGAGTCGGTCAATTTTGAGTGGAGTCGGAGTCCTGGAGTCGGTCAATTTTGAGTGGTCGGAGTCGGAAGTGCATAGTTGGATGGAGTCGGAGTCGGAGCAAATCCTTCAATTATAACCATAGCAGCCTAGGCCTAGGCCTAGCTCAATTTTATGAATAAAATATTTAACTTAATGTTTTAATACTGTATATAATATAATATATATAATATATACGTAACATATAAATATATAAATATAAATAATATATAAATATAGTTGCTTATAATTAATAAGGATTATAATTAATTAATTAACATAATTAATAATAAGGAAATTTAAAAATTTTGTACTAGCAACCCTAAATCTTTTTCAGATTTTTAGATTTCAATTTGATAATTTTGATAAGCATCACTGAAAGAAGATTTAATGGAAGCGATCCTTTTTTTAAGAACAAATTCAGTTTAGGTTAGTACATTTTGTTACGGATGTTTATAATAATACAAAAACATCTTATTAATTTGCTAAACCAATAACACTGGTATGCATCAATTTTGCTGTCAAGGGTTTTGTAAGTGATTCTTAGAGTTTTTCCTGCTGATTTCGAATCTGCAATCCGTTTTTCTCAATCAGCTCAGGTTATCTGGCTATGGCCTCATAAGTAAAATAGAATTTTTCGTGATTTTGTCAAAGCAGAATTGGAACAGTAACATCTATCATCACTTGTTTCACTTGTATAATATCTTTTTTTACTTTTCAGGCATATAGATAAAATATTTCATAATGAATAGAGTGTGTAAAAATGATCCCAATAGATTCTGCTACATATGTGGGACGGTTACCATGCCAAATAACCAGTCCCAAATCACTAAATTTGTGAAGACAATGTATAGAGCATACTTTGGAATTAAGCTAGGGGACCAGGACAAAAATTTCGCCCCTCATATGTGCTGCAAGACATGCATTGAAAATTTGAGAAGATGGAGCAAAGGCAGAGCGAAATCTTTGCCTTTTGGAATTCCCATGATTTGGAGAGAAGGAAAGGATCACGTGACAGATTGCTATTTCTGCATGACAAACCTCCAAGGTGGGCTTATAAATTTATTTTTCTTAAATATTTTGAAATCCTCGTATGAAACGACATAAAATTCACCATATATAGCATAATATTCACCATAATGGTAATCATACATTTACATATACATATTGTTATAGAAAATACATTTACATATACATATTGTTATAGAAAATACATTTACATATACATATTGTTATAGAAAATACATTTACACATACATATTGTTATACAAGTTACATTTACATATACAATGATTGTATATTTTCTTTCTTTTTCATTCATATTGTCCCTGAAGGGACAATATGAATGAAAAAGAAAGAAAATATACAGACTCCATCGACCTATTTCATATCTTACAGACTGCAGCCTTCCCTCACGAGCCGCCACTGTCTGAATGCTTCTTCTATTTCATATGCAAGTTTTATATCCATGTTTCTGTATTTCTATTTTCAGGAGTTAACAAGAAGAATAAACACATTGTTATATACCCTGACATTCCTTCTGCTATGAGACCTGTATCCCATGGTCCTGGAATTCCAATACCCAACCCACCTCAAACCCTGGACTTCGATGATTCTGATGATGAATCAATGACCAGTCCCAGTCATATATACCTCAAAATACCGCTTCAAATGAGCTGAGGACTCTCAACCAGGCCAAACTTAATGATCTTACCAGGGATTTGGGACTTTCCAAATTAGCTGCCGAGATCTTGGGCTCACGACTTCGAGAGGACAACTTGCTGGCTCTGGGAACAACATTCTCCTGGTATAGGAAACAAGAGGAAGAATTTCGCAAGTTTTTTGCAGTGCATGAAAATACCTCTTCCTTAGTGTACTGCTGCAATGTTGAGGGGCTAATCAAATCCTTGGGCCTGCCATATAACGCATCAGAATGGAGGCTATTTATAGACTCGTCTAAACGAAGTTTGAAAGCAGTACTTCTCAACATTGGGAATAGGGTTGCATCAGTCCCTGTAGCACATTCCGTACAACTTACTGAGAGCTACGATAACATGAAAATTTTACTGGATGCTCTCGTATACGACCAACATAACTGGAGGATCTGTGGAGATTTGAAGGTAATACTAATATCATAAGTAAACTATTGCTATTGACTATGTTGTTTTTCCAAAGGTTATTTGAGAGTGTATAAGAACACTTAACTTCCCCACAGAAGTGATACAGTCCAATGCATAGATTTTTTATCTGATAGAACAAATTCTCTAAATTCTTTAAATATTTTCATTTTTTTTCAGATTGTGGCATTTGTATTGGGAATGCAAGGGGGATACACGAAATACCCATGTTTCCTCTGCAAATGGGATAGCCGAGCGGATGAGAAGCACTATGCACAGCGTGAATGGGCATCCAGAGAGAATTTTGAACCTGGGTCGCATAATGTCGTTTCAGTGCCCCTTGTACCACCACCAAAAATTTTGCTCCCACCACTTCATATTAAGCTGGGCTTGATGAAAAATTTCATCAAATCAATGAATAAGGAGGGTTCAGCATTCCAATATCTCGAGAGTAAATTTCCTCATATATCTGATGCTAAACTAAATGCTGGGGTTTTTGATGGTCCTCAAATTTGAACTTTGATCAAGGATACTCGGTTCAAAAACGCAATGACTCCAACTGAGAAGAATGCCTGGCAGGCATTCAAATCAGTTGTCACTGATTTTCTTGGCAAGCGTAGAAGTCCAGAATACGAGTCCATTGTCGAAAACTTGATGGAAGCTTTCAAAGCTCATGGGTCGTGCATGTCCATAAAAATGCACTTTTTGTGGTCCCACTTGGACTATTTTCCTGAAAATTGCGGGGATTATAGTGAGGAACAGGGTGAATGATTTCACCAAGATATCAAAATAATGGAAGAGAGGTACCAGGGAAACTGGGATATCAATATGCTGGCAGACTATTGCTGGTGTTTGAAGCGAGACGTGCCCGAAGAAAAACATAGACGGAAAGCCAAAAAAACTTCATTCCTTCCTCAAACTTTTTTCCATATTCATTGTATGAATAAAAGTATTTATTCACACAATGTTTTCATTTTTCACGAGTGTTCTTATAAAATTTATATTACTCGTATCTACAGTGTTTAAGCTAAAAAAATCAATAAATTTTGGGATAAAATTGGACTTATAATAAATGGCCAATAGAGAAAAAACCTGACCTGATTGAGGAAAACCAATGTCATTTTCGAATTCAGCATGGTCAAATTATATAATATGAGTTGAAAAAACCCTCACAGCAGACAAAACAATTTCATATGCATACCAGTGTAATAATCTTATTTTGTTTGTTTCAATCAGTTTGTATTTTGGGATTTATTGTAATTTTTGAATAAAGAGAAAAAAAGCCATTAAGGCATAGTTACAGCCACTAAGTAACCTGATTAGTCATGTGGTGGTGACAAAATGCATTGTTTATGAATCTCCATTGGCCTAATAAAGCAAATCGTAATCAATTTGGCCTTAACATTCCATCAGAGTCGTAATTATACAAGTCAGATTTCTGGAGTTGGAGTCGGAATGTTAAAATTTTTGGAGTTGGAGTCGGCAAATTTTATCACCGACTCCACAGCCCTGGTACATATACTAGAATACTGCTGTATACACTGTACATTTATTCAGTAATATATTCTGCTTGTATGCTATTAACCTTACCTTATGAACCTTATGTTGTTTCGTGTGTTGGTCTCTCTTCACACGGAGGTCAAGCTGGTGGCCCTGCCTCTAGGTCTGGCTTGGTGGAGGAGTGAGTTGCTTTCTTGTGCTCTCCATCGTACATAGCCAGGCACACCTGGCTCATCTGGTACTGTCCTGAGCCAGGCATCCAGTCTTCTCTTGAAGACTTCAACTTTGACCCCTGCTGCATTTCTGAGGTCCTTTGGAAGCTAGTTGAAAAGTCTTGGCCCCCTGACAACCAAGCTATTTTCCTTCAGAGTTGAGGAGGTCCCTTGTTGGGCCCTTAATTTGGGAACACTACACATTCTGCCTTTCTTATTTTCCAGTGTTGTTTGAATGGTAATTGGGTTTAGTTTTAGGTTTGGTACCAGTTTTTTGATCATTTTCCATATGTAGATTATGGTGGACCTCCCTCTCTCTTCTTTCCAGGGAGTACAGATTTAGTTTACATAGTCTTTCCCAGTAGTTGAGTTCTTTGCAGCCATCAATCTTGGCTGTGAAATACCTTTGTGTTTCTTCTAGTTTATTAGTTTCTTCCTTTTTATATGGGGATGTCAAAACTGAGCAGTATTCAAGTTTTGGTACAATCAGTGTTTTTAGCAGGGGAATCATTACTGTCCTGTCCCTTCTCTTGAACGTTCTTAGTACCTGTCTGGTGACTCTCTCTGCTTTATTTATCGCTACCTGATTTTGTGTTTCAAATTTCTCATATCATACTCCATCAACTGGATAATGGTAGAAGACCTTTTCATTCTTAATGGGTGAGCCACAACCCAGTTGCTAAAATGGTCAACCATCACCAGACAACCAAGGTACCCTTGCTAGGTGTGTGGGAGAACCACAATATTGGCAGCCACTAATTCAAAAGGATGTTCAGGTTTTATCTTCAAGGTTGGTGGGATGATAGGCTGACTAGCTACTTTATACAAATCCAGGTGCCATACAAACAATCGCAAAGCTTCCACCAACTTATTATGCCCAATATGTGCCATGTCCATGAGCAATGTGAAAGGTACTACACAGCTAATATACCCAGTCCTACTTTGATGTACTATCACCCCACTCCTTAACTGTAATTCCCTCCAGTTCTGCTTAAACTACCTCAAGGCAGGTTTGCCCTCTGGTAAGGGCTTTGACTGGGCCAATAGTCCATGCACCTGTTGCAACAATTGGTTCCATTTTTGCATTAGAATCACTGATTCTGAGTCAAGCAACTCTCGGTTCACTATCCACTTCTTGCCTTCCTCAAATACCTTACCCAACTCTGGATCCTCTACTTCTGTGTCTGGTACCTCTTCCTCCATGCATGCTGCCTCATCTAGCACTTCTACTCCAAAACAATCCACTAACTCTGGGTCTTCATATGACCATTCAGCTACATCAAACTTCATTTCAATGTCAGCCATAATTAGATAGTTTGAACCTAACAAGAAACAGTATGGGAGACTATTCTCGGGGGCTATTGCAAAAGGTAGTTGGATCTTTTCATCTCTACCCTGAATAGTCAATTTTACCAGTTCTAAACTGGGTACCAATTTCACACCAATCCCAGTCAAGATTATCTGGCGAGACTGTTTGATATTTCTTCCTCTTCACTCACTTTTAAACTCTTGACCACTGACTCGGATACTAAGCTAATCTCTGCTCCTGACTCCAACATAGCACAGTAATTGACTGCACCCAACTGTACCCAAGTCTGAGCAACCGGTCCTCCCTGGTGTCCACAAGCGACTCTTTCACCCCTGGCTTCCAGATCTGGATTCTGTAGTAGCAAATTCCCTTCACATTGTTCTATATCCCTTCTTTCTGCTACCTCATGGCCAGTTTCCTGCTCCATAGTGTCCACCTGTTCCACCATCAACTCTGCTGGCTCAGCAAACCACTTCTGTTCTATCAGTGGATTGTAGTGTACTCCAGATATACACTGCAAATGGACCCTTCTTTCTGGGGTATCAGGAATAGTTACATCCATAACATACACAACTGGCTTTACACCATAGTGAACCCAAACCCTCAGGGAATAACAATGGCTTGCAGCTAACAGTACTTCTGGAGTTACCAATACTCCAGGTTGTCTCATCATTTTTAGGTCTTTTATGTGGCAGGCATTATTTGAAAGGTGATACATCTTGGGAGAGGTGATCAGTTCATCCATCAGCTCTCTCCGTAATTCCAATGGGTGTTGTGGAGGATTCCAAGGTGGCCCATGCTCATAATAATGATCCTGCAACACTTGTACTAGGCTAATAAACAATGAATCACCACTTCCATCAACTTTCTGGAGTACTCACAGTCCAGGTGGTAAGTGATTAGCGAGGTGTTCTATCTTCTCCAGTTGGTCACTCCCAGCAGGTGTTATTCGTGACAATGCATCTGCAGCTCCATTCTCAGTCCCAGGGCGATATTGAATTTCAAACTCAAAGTCTGCGAGATCTTCATAAGTTTGGACCAATCTACCATCAACAATCTTCATGTTGCTCAGGTATTCCAATGGTTGATGGTCCGTATGCAGTACAAAAGGCACACCATATAGAAAGGGGCAAAATGTCTTTACACCCCATCTTAGGGCTGCCAACTCCCATTCTATAACTGAGTACATTCTCTGGGCTTTGGAAAAGGTCATTGATGCATAGGCAATCACCTTAAAATCACCATTCTGTCATTGTCCTAAACAAGCACCAGCACCAACCCTGGAAGCACCCACATACAGTTCCAATTTCTCAGCTTCAGGTCTGTAATCTGGATATGACAGTTGCACTTCCTTAACCAAGGCCTCTTTCACTGCCATAAAAGCCTTGTCCATCTCCAGTGTCCATTTCATTCTTTCTCTTGATCTACCTCCAGTTAAACGAGATAAAGGACTTATCACTGAACAATCTGGTACAAACTTTCTCTGGAAATTCACTAAACCCCAAAATTCCCTCATCTGTCAAACAGTTTCTGGTTTTGGAAACTCATGCACCTTCTGCATATATTCTGGGGATTTCTGCAAACCACCTCTCCCAACCAGGTGTCCCAAAAATGCAACCTCAGGTTGGAACCACTGACATTTCACAGGTTTGACCTTTATGCCAGACTTCTCCAGAGTATACAGGACTTTATCTACCAGTTGAAGATGTTCTTCGAATGACTCGCCCATTATTAGGATATCATCAATGTAGATGATAACTCTACTTCTCGGAAAACCATGTAACACTTCTTGTACCATCCGCTGGAAACTAGCAGGAGCATTCTTTAATCCAAAACTCAGTTGCTTAAACTGCCAATGCCCTCTGGTGGTTGAAAAAGCAGTGCTCTCTCGGCTCTCTTCGGCAATTGGCATCTGATGATAACCTCGTACCATGTTTAGGGAAGTGAAGTAACAGGTTCCATGAAGACTAAAAACTGCATCCATTAAGTTGAGCATTGGAAATTGGTCTGGTATAGTCTAGTGATGGGACGATTAATCGGAATCGAGAATCGGAAGAATCAAGTATTTTTCAGGAATCGGAATCGGAATTGAGAGAATTGTACCATGATTTCTGATTTTTAAAAAGATTCTTTAACTTTTAATTGAACCAGTTTTGCAATGTAAACTTTAAAATTTAAATGAAAGAGGATAAAATTTTTATTTTTATTGTATTGTAGCTATACATTAAAACATGTATATCCATGATGTGTAATCAAGAAGATTAAAATGAATTGTTACAACTTAGTTGATTTTTATTTTTAAACCAATCTTTTATAATTTATATTACCATACTCATAATGTCAATAGTTAATCTTACCAGAGTAAAATATGACAATTTCCAGAAAAACAAGTATAGAATTATATTTAAAAATATTGAGAATCGGAATCGGAATTGAGAATCGTATCGGAATCGAGACTTTTTAGTGGAATTGGAATCAGAATCGTTAAAAATTTTGGTATCGTCCCATCACTAGTATAGTCACTTTATTCAATTTTTGATAGTCACCGCACATTCTAACTGAACCATCCTTCTTCCAGATAGGGACAACAGGCGAACTCCATGGGGAAATGCTAGGTTCTATGATATCAAGCAACAGTAATTCCTGGCACGGCTTCCACCGCTTCTGTGACTGGTTCTGGGAATCTACGAGGTCTTTGTCGGATAGGGGTATCATTATACAACTCTATCCGGTGTGGTACACAATTCACAAAACCTACATCGTCATCCCTCTGACAACACTTTCTCCCGGTGAGCCAACATTTGTAAAACCTTCTCCCTCTCTTCTAACTTCAACTCTGGTTTCATGGTTATTTCAGTCCGTAGGCATTCTTCTGTCCAGCCTGGTTGCTCAGCATGGGCTCCAGTCATGAACACCTCAATTCTCTCACTTTCAGCCACTGGAAAGTCCAGTTCTTTTTCATAGACTATTGATCTTATAGTCCCTATCCATTCACCTGCCTTGATTCTCTGTGCTTCTGGGGTCAGCTTCATTACCAACACTTCTGTCATCCCAGCCAATCCATCCACTAACCCAGGGTGACCATACACTTTCCCCTTGAGTCGGGGGTCTCCATCATCATCCTCAAAACAGTACTCCAGTCTTCCTTCACCTTTGATTACATTCAAGCAAGCAAACTGTACAGGAACTCTGTGATATTTGCAGGTACTTAATTTCACATCTGTTGATGCATAACAGGGAACATTCCGGATCACTCTTCTACATGGTGCATTCTCACTCTTCAAGTAAATTTCCTACATATGCCCATCTTTATAAGCTCGCGTTATCCTCTTCCTTTTCACATTAACTCAGAGACTGTTTTCAACAAGAAAATTCATTCCCAGTACAACTGGGAACTTCAACCTTTGGACCACTGCAAACAGAACAGGTTCCATCTCCACTCCATGAATTGATAACCTCAGCATAATCACCCCCAGTGATTTAACATGGTTGTTCACTCCAATCCCTTGAATCCTCAGGTTACAGCTCTGCATCTCTGGAGTTAACTCCAGTTCCTCTACCACTGAGTGATCCAGGATTCCAACTGTAGCTCCGGAATCAAGTACTGCCAAGTAGTTCTCTGAATGTTCAATCCATATATCCACCTTCAGTAAAGATTGAGGTGCTAACTGTCCAGACATCTCCT
Organism: Bathynomus jamesi; assembly: GCA_023014485.1. Lineage (NCBI taxonomy): Eukaryota > Metazoa > Arthropoda > Malacostraca > Isopoda > Cirolanidae > Bathynomus > Bathynomus jamesi. Next base: position 108,603 of record JAJOZX010003389.1, on the reverse strand, counting down.
CATCCAACCCATCAGTGTCAAAGACATTACTATTTACCAAATATGTTTCAGGAGCATCAGCTTCGGGTTCATTATTCTGGTCAGGGGGTTGCTCCCTATCAGGCTCTTCAGGAATATTTACACTCCCATCCAGACCAAATGGACCTGGACACCCGAGGTTATTACTAGTAGGTTCACAACTAACTGGGGACCTATCAGGACAATCAGTACCTAGATTCACAATGATTCATTCCTACCACCAGAAACTGGGACTAGCTCTGTTGCCTCATATCCTTGGGGGGCAAAAAAGAATGCATTCGCATTCATTCTCACAGGCAAAACTGGGTTAATACACACTGGATCTCCCCCAATCTGTACTTCCCCCATAAATTCTTGTTCTGGTATTGGGCCACTAGTTAGGAGTAATATTTATCTTGCTAGGAGCTCTGGGGGTTCCCCTCTGGCCTTGGGGCTCACTGGTTTAAAGGCCTCAGTTCTTGATTTGGCTCATTCCCTCGTGGGCTGGTCTGGTTAGGCTCAGGAAATGGTTCCCTTGAGATGGTAGGACTCGGTGCTCTTGAACTGGGCCTTCTTTGCTGGCATGATTGCTGGTTATGACCATATCCATTAGGGGGGTAAGGGCATTGTGGCACCCAATGATCCCGCTCACCACACCGCAAACACACTCCTAAATGCCGATGACAATCCCATTCCAGGTGACCTCTCCTTCCGCAGTAATTACAGCTCATGCAGGGATGATCAGATGGTGGTGGTGGAAGGGTGAGTAGATGGCTGGTTGGCCCTGAACCCTGTTGCAGGGCCCACAACTGAGGGTGAGACTGGTGATTGTTAGTTCAGGTTCCTTTGGGGCTGACCTTGATCACTAGATGACCTTGTATTCTGGACACCTGGTGGTGGTTGGGGTACCAAAGTAGACCTTCCTATGTTCCAGGCCTCCTGCAGGGTGGGTAGAGGTCTAGATAAGGTTAAAGATTTCACTGGAGGTCCCATCTCACTAGCTGCCAATTCTCTCTCTGCTGGCCAGTTCAACTGGGTCCCAGCTTCATGTGCCATTTGTGCTAACCTGGTTGCATACTGGTATAAGGTCTCACTGGGTCGTAATTGAGCATTAACAAATGCCTCTTGCTTGTCTCTCATCATGGTAGAATGGAGTTCTCTGTAGTAAATCTGCAGTCTTTTCCTGACAACTTCATATGGCATCCCTGGTCAGTCAATTAAATCAAAGCCCCCCTCTCATCTGTCCCATAAGACTCTCGCAATGCTGCTTTCCAGTAGGGTCATTCTCTGTCAGATCAACCAGTGCCTAACACCCTCATCTCTCAGATTTTGCTGAAATTTGGTTTATAGGGAGTTTGTGGGCCCTGAATCCATTTCTGAAATTATAAGGTCAATCCGACCAACGGTTCAAGAGATATGACCTCAGGAAATTTGAGGTCACTTGCGAGGTCACTAACATTTGGCGACCCATAACTTGGGTAATAATGGTCACAATTATATAAAAGTATATATATTTAGAATCAGAAAACGACAAGGAATCCAAATATGCAAGTTTTAGAACTCTAGGTTGAAAAAATAAAAGTTACACTGTAACCAAAATTTGAGGTCACGATTTGACCTCTGGGGTATCAAATGAGAATTTTTTTTTTAAATGTAAAAAATGAAGGCATAGGCATTGGCTATTAGAATCAGCAAAAAAAAGTTTGTTTATGTTAGTATTTTTCATGTAACTAACATATAAGTGAACACCATATTCATAAGTTGTGCGTCAATTCTACCTATTTTTTCACACTTAAGCTCATAATTTGACCTATAGAAATTAAAATTACATTTTTTTATAGATATAAAAACAAAGGCAAAAAATGTAAAATTGTATTTCACTGCTAATCTACACTGGCAATAATAGTTATAATAGTGAAAGGGGAAGACCTACTTAGAGGATTCATGTGCTAGCCTAATACAATTTTTGCATGCTCGATGCTCTCATCAATTTCTTTTTGTGGAAAAATGTATTGAATTCTGCTGCCTCCTCTTAGGGTAGGACAACTCATTACAGTTAATATATGATGTCCTGGCACTGCACATGAATCCTTGTTTGATGGATAATAATATGCACTTGATCCTGATGACCCAGAGGGATGTAGAAAGTTCACAGTGAAATCATCAAACTCTTCACAATATTCCTCCACAATTCCATACCAAACTTGCATGTCATAAATGCAGCCAACATACTCTCCTGGTTTGACACATTTTAGGTTACCAAGCATTGCAGGTTCATTAGTAAAATGACTTTTCCTTATTCTTTTCTTTTCTCCAATGCCACTTGAAATGGGATACACCATCAGTTCTTCCTTGTTTAGGGGAACAAATCTATGATATTTCTGAGTTCCAGGAATAGCCCTACTATCCTTGAATCGATGTTCCAACCGTTCTTCTGCATCTTTCAAATCAGCTGTAGTTACAAAGAAAAAATTTATCTTCTTGCTCAAGTTTTCTTCACAAAACTGAAACATGTGTTCTGGTGTAAGAATTTGCCTCTCTGTAGTTCTCTGCAAACTGGCACGAGCAGTAGCTCTTTTCACTGTTCCTCCAATCCCATCACATGCATTTTTGCCATGGGATGTAGCAAAGAAGTGCCATTCACAAGACAGACCAAAATCCTCTTCATGGTAACAGAGATTTGTGAAGTTGTATCTGTTCTTATATTGGCCAGCACATCCATCTGAGAAATAGTGCACCTTCTTCAATTGTGGGCATCTGAATTTAACATATGTCATAAGCTTCAATATGAATGAGTAAACCATTATAGTGTTGTGTTTTAGTGATGCAGATAAGAAACAGACACTAAAATGGCTAAGTTCCTGGTCTGCAGATGATCTATAATAGATGACAAAAGGGTGAACTGTACACTGTGAATTGTCCCAGTGAAACCCTTGGGCAGCATCCTGGACAATGAAAGAATAATTCTCAGAGAAATCACCTACTATAACTACCTCGCTCTGAGGTGGTAGTGTTTCTTTCAACTGCTTGAAGTACTGTGATTGTTGCTGAGCAACAAAGTGATGACGAACCATGCGGGATATTTTCATGCTTAGGGATGATAAGTATTCATGAAGTGGCTCCACCTTATCAACCATTGTACAACGGTCAACAGTCACCCATTGCTTGTAAGATATTTCATTTGGAGCTGATTTCACACTGTCAAGTAACTCAAGAAAATCCAGGACACCCTCTTCTCTTGGGCAATCATTGCAAAGTTGCATCATGCAAGTCTCTCTTTCTGTACTGCAGACACTGTAATCCATAAGATCCTTGTATGAAAGACCTCTTTCTCCCAATGCAGCCAGCTGCAATTTTGGATTTTGATGGTATGTGCAGACACAGACAGAATGAGTCCCACCACTACCGGCAAGCACACAATATGATGGCCGTAATTTTGCAAATGTGGAAAATCCTATTTTGGGATTCTTTTCATCATTTTTATATAGTTCAAACATCTCTCTTAAATTCCCGAGGACCAATCGTTTTTGCACCTTCATTGCACCTTCAGCACTGATAACTTTCACGCAATCCTTTTGGCCAGGACACATACGACTAACCTCTTCTGACTCATAGAATCTTCTAACTATATCTTTGTGTTCTTCAGATATCACTTTTCCTTTGCTCATTAGTGGAATCTTCGGAAGGATTCCATGTTCTGATTTAAGTGAACGGCTTCTTTTCACCATGTATGTTGTAGTTTGAAAGAAACTAGCTGTTTTTTCAATTGTGTATGGTGAGAGTGTCAATATTTGTAGTTTGTGATGGTGACATTTGCTCTCCAGGAATGACTGTTTCAATTCATTCATTAATTTGTCTAGATGTTTTTCAGATTTAGTTTCAGGTTTTGAAGTATCACTTACCTCCTCGGTAATTTGAACACCATAACTGAGTTCTAGCCTCTCCTTCAGGTGTTTCTGAGCAGATGATAGCTTACCACGAGCCTTGCGCTTTTTCTGGCTTAATGACAGCCCTTCTGAAAAGAACAGAAAAAAAGGTTTCACACACCTGAATATTAGTAATTAAATATTAATTATAGTACCTTAAATGCTATATAATTGGCTATATAGTAGATCAAACAGACCTTGTAGTAAAGTATAAGTTATTATATTAATTTATTACTTACTTTTTTTAACTGGTGTTTGGTCCAGAAATGCTAGAACTGGTTCAACTGAAGTTGAAGGATTTTCCTTTATCAAGCAATCACTGTCATTGTCCAGATCTTGAATTGAAGAGATGTTACTCAAGCCACTGATAGTAGATGATTCATTTGAATCCTGCTCAGACTCGTTGTTTTCAGTGGTACTAAGTATAGTGGGGTTTTTCATTATCAGTGTCCAGCAGTTCACACACAACAATGAGTCTTTTTTCACTCTTCCAGCACATTTTTCAACAAGTACATCAGTCACTTTTCTAAGATTGATTGTTATGCGTTTCTTGTGTTTTTGAATAGGGTCCTGGCAGTATTTCAAGTGCCGAACCATTGTATTTTGATCTGTAAAGATATAGGATTTACAATTAGGTAATATATATTTTTTAGAAAATATATAGCTATACACACTTAATATTTTAGGCCTTGATAGTCTCTGAGGCTCATTAAAACACCATACCCACCAGCCACCCACAGTGCTGGCTGGAACTGTACTAACCTGTAGACAAGGAATTTTGCAACTATCTGTGTTGATTCTGCACTTAGACAAGTAGCAACATGTTTCAACAGGTTTGTTTAGGCTACATGTGAGCTTAGTCTTCCCCTTTCACTATTATAACTATTATTGCCAGTGTAGATTAGCAGTGAAATACAATTTTTATTAAATTCTTGGAGCTTGAGGTCAAATTGATAGCTAAGATATAAAAATTCCTTGAAATGACAAGCAATTTATAAATATGGTGTTCACTTATAAGTTAGTTACATGAAAAGTACCAACATAAACAAACTTTTTATGATTGTTTCTATTAGTCAAGAACTCTGACTTTGTTTTTTATATCTATAAAAAATGTAATTTTAATTTCTATAGGTCAAATTATGAGCTTAAGTGTGAAAAAATAGGTAGAATTGACGCACAACTTATGAATATGGTGTTCACTTATATGTTAGTTACATGAAAAATACTAACAAACAAACTTTTTTTTGCTGATTCTAATAGCCAATGCCTATGCCTTCATTTTTTACATTTAAAAAAAAAATTCTCATTTGATACCCCAGAGGTCAAATCGTGACCTCAAATTTTGGTTACAGTGTAACTTTTTTATTTTTCAACCTAGAGTTCTAAAACTTGCATATTTGGATTCCTTGTCGTTTTCTGATTCTAAATATATATACTTTTATATAATTATGACAATTATTACCCAAGTTATGGCTCGCCAAATGTTAGTAACCTCGCGAGTGACCTCAAATTGCCTGAGGTCATATCTCTTGAACCGTTGGTCGGATTGACCTTATAATTTCAGAAATGGATTCAGGGCTCACAAACTCCCTATAAACCAAATTTCAGCAAAATATGAGAGATGAGGGTGTTAATTTCAATTTTTTTTGGTTGATCTGACAGAGAATGACCCAGTAGTTGTGTCCTCCTCCCACTGTATTCTCAGTATAATCCTCAAACTCCTTCCTAAATTCTGCGAATGTTCTCCCATCTGATATCAAATGGCAATGGTCAAGGAAAGTGGCACCCATCTAGTTTCTCTAGGGCATTAGCAAGGCGTTCCAGGAGATTCTCTGTTGGCAGCAGTTTGGGCCCCTTTCTTGCGGTAAACATCACTGGTTCATCCTCCCCATTTGTCTCCCCAAGCTCGTTGAAACTTCATAGGAGGTCTCTGGTTGACTGTTGGTCTGGGCCTGAGAGGTAGGGGTTGATTTGGCCCACCTTTGGGCTCCTGGTAGGCCTTCGGCTTCTGTCCCAGATGAATCACTCCTGTGAGGGACCCATCATTCTCTGTTCTCCCCAGTTCATAGCAGGGCAATTGGTTCCACTTTCTGTTCAAAACCTGGACTGTTCAGGGTTGCTCACTAGGGTGTCCCAGCCTCACATGTGAAAATAAAAATTTGCAAGAGTCAAATCGCACACCCCTTTAATTAATTACACTTGAAGAAAGGAAAAAATGGGCGAAATTTCATTGGCCTATTAGGAGGGGAAGGGTCCCCTCATTGACCTTGTTTATTCGACCCTATATGAACAAACGTAAATGCTCAGCATTAATCATTCTAGAATGGAAGAATGAAATGTAAATTCTTTCTAATGACTAAATTAAAGGAAATGGAAATTCTTCCTAATGGCACATTTCATTTCGGGGGACAGAGGATCTTTTTGTCTGCTGAGGGGAACTGCTGGCGGTGGTATTCAACAACTTGGTACACGAGCTGCCGTTCCTCCTCATTTTTTGTTAGGCCCTCGTTGAAATCTTCCGCCAGTTTCACCGCCTGTTCTGCCGCGTCGTTCACAGACTTCAACGATGGTGCACATCCTTCAAGATCTTTGGGGGTTTTTGGAACCGGCAGCTTCAGGCAATGAAAAAGGTTTCGAGTCCTTTTCGTGACCAAGGTGCTCAAATCTGACCGTCTCACGGTCAAGACACACTTTCCCTCCAGCCGACGCAGATCTTTTGGGTTTTTCGGTCTTCTTGTGCAGGTTTTGGAGCATGGCCATCTTCTCTGCATCGGTGGTTTTGGAGGAGAACATAGCGAGTCCGGCTAAATCTTCGCTTAGGTACCAGAGGTGGCCCCGGAATTTCATCAATGCGGCAGTACCTACATCATGATCCACTGCCTTGTACTGCTCTAGGTCCTCCAACAGCTCCAGGTCATTGACGGGCGCGTCCGCCGTCAATGGAGCCTCGAACCACCTCTGGAGGTAGATGGTGATGGCAAAGACGTTTATCCTGCGTAGTGACCGGACCTCGTGAGTGGTCAGGTGGAATTGGCTTCGGAAGATGAACATCTTAAGACAGTAAATGCCTTTGGCCATCCACCTGGCCTGGTGGTATGCTCCAGGACGATTGTACCGGAGATCTCGTTTGCCATGACCATCGAGGAAGACCAGAGCGAGGATCAGGAACTCCCGGTAATCGTCTCTTGGGTGGCCAACTTCAAGCTGGTCTTCAATGAAGTGGACAATCTGCTCTCTTTTCAACGCCACCCATTCCGAAAGGATGTCGCTTGGGCCATCGCCGTTGAATGGAGAAGCCTGCTTCTGGTCAATGAACTCCCATTTGGGATTTGAAGCGAGCGAACAGCGCAATTTCGGGGCCAGAAGACCTGAAGAACAGGTCAAAGACTGAGGTGATTACCAATTCCATCATGTGGTGTCTGCAAGCCAGGAAAAGAACGCGGCGGTCCATTTGGTCCTGGATAATCGTACAAGCGCCGCTGTGAATACCGGTATTCGCCGCTGTTGTGTCGAAGCAGAGACTGGCAATCCATGGTTGAACTTGTGGCCAATCGTCCAGCACCTTCAGAACAGCTCCAGCCATCCACTGTCCCATGCTGTCAGGGATTTTTGGGATTGCCAACAACTTCTCAAGATTCTTCCCGCTGACCAGCACTGGTATGCGATCCGATTTCCCTCCATCTGAATCAGGGAGGAGTTTGCCATCAAAGTGGATGACAAGCGGCGTATCAGGATTGAACTCGGTCTTGATTCCGGCTGCCAAGTTCTTCCTGGACTTCTGCCATGAACGGTGAAGACTTGATTTGGACAAGGTGACCGAGGATAACTCAACTCCCGCGGCAGCGAGTGCTGGAGCCACAATGTGCATCGCTTGGCGTACTGAGGTTCCAGTTCGATCCAGGGCTGCAGCAAAATTGGGATATTGGATGATCCTCCTTGCCGACACTTAGGCGTCCTTGGGAGTGGATCGAGGAGCCGAAGGACCAGGAGAGGAATATTGGACATCATCATTGGATGCTTCGGCCATGGACTCAGAAGAAGAAGAAGACCCACTTTTCACCATTCCTTTTGCTTGCAGTGAGTCCATCTCTTCGTGGCTTTTCTTCTTCCTCTTCTCTTCAGCTGCTCGGCATTTCTCCCGCTCCGCTGCCCTGCAAGCAAAATCCAGGTCCTCTCCTCCGATGTACATCTTCCGCATGGTTTGCTGGTCATTCAGAAAGTCTTGATCTTCGGGGACTTTGATGAGTTTCATGGCATTGGCATGAGCTGTTTCGAACAGTGTATTCAGGTTGGCTTGGAATCCCTTTTCCCGCTCCAGTTGCTTCTCTCCCCCACGGTTTCAGTTTCTGGCAACCTTCTTGTAGTCCGTGGAGAGGGCCTTGATCCTCTCGACACACTTGGGCTTGTGGGAGGTCGGAATAGATGCCCGAGCCCACACTGCCATAACCTCATCAGCTACCACATTGGCAGCTTCTGCCATGGACGTTTTTTTCTTCTGAGTGAAGAACAACAGACGTCGAAGAACATCTCCCACTGTTGGGAGTTGACACAGCATTTCCAGGGGTTCATTTCGCAACACCGCCACCAACCACACAGTCTCCTGCTTTCTTGTATCCATAACCTGAAAAGAAATATGCTACAATTAGTATAAGGTAGAGAGTAGCCATTCAGCAATAGTAACACATGGTTTGAGGGGACCCTTAAAATTAAAGAACACGAATAAAATTCATCTTGCTGGCATGTTTTCACGAGTAGAAGAAATTAGGGGGGTGTGCATGACAAACTTCAGGAACAAAAAAAAATTGGGACACACTACTGCTCACTTGTTCTAACCAGGTAGCTACTGTCAATGCCAATCTTCTGAGAGCATATACATCCTGGTCAGAGGTTGTACCAGCAGTGGTAGACTGGTAATTTAAAAGTTGATTCTCAATATCTCTCAGTGGGGATTGGGTGGCTGATGCCACTGCTCCCTCACCAAGCTGTCCACTAACTTCTTCAGCAACATCCATACTCTGGGTCATCTTTGGATTAGACCTTCTTCCCTGTTCCCCTTTTAAACTTGACTATCTCCAACCAATCTCTCAACTTATCCTGCTGGGGATGCCAAAAAGTATGCTGTGGTGGCTGTGTAGGCCGTAGTCCCAAAGTATCTGTATTGTCGAACCACCCAGCACCTTTTCATGTTTCTGGGTTCGGGATAGTCAAGAGACTGGGCAAAGATGTAATCTCCTCTGGTATCTAGGAATGCCTCTCTGGTCAGTAGTTGATTTCCAGGAGATTATTCAGGTCCGACTCGCATGTTAACTGTAAAGGACTTCCCCCAGTTCAGGTGTCTAAATCTGACTCTCCACTGAGTAGGAGAACTGACCACTCAGAGTCCATGAAAGGGCTGGAATTCAAAGGTAAACCTAATAGAAGTAAACTACTCTGTTTGTTTTTCTCTTTATTATATCTGAAATAAACAATTATTCAGCGTGACAGTATAAACAACAAAAAGACTGGCAATGAATCACAATTAACAAAACCTTTGGAAAACCAATAACACTTAGTGAGACTTAGCAGAAAGGATAGAAAGCAAGTGGGAGACAAGTACCAGAAAAGACTTGCACAGAATGTTAACCCCTGTCCCAGCCTAGCTACCCTCCAAACTTGCCCACCCCTCCTTATGACCTGAGTTTCAATTTCCTTATACACTGGCTAGTTAGTAGGGTTAGGGTGACTGGCTTGATTCCAGGGGCAGATAACAGTGGCCAACAGTGGTTGACACAACCTCAATGGACTGCGTAGCTCCCACTGGATTGGGTCCACAATCCAAGCCTGATGAAGCTGGACCACGTGAGTTGAATCCCAACTGGTTCCCTAGAAAACACACGATTATTAGTTACATGCACCAGGCACCATTAATCACAATAATAACATAACAGACAATTAATCAACAAACATTAACTGGAATCATGACTTCATAATTGATCACTGGAAAACATAATTTACTCATGAAATCAAAGCACACAAATAATAAATAGCCAACATAAAAAATAACTACAAACATTGACAATTATGGCAAACCTATCTCTCATGAGTTAATCAACTTATAATCAGTGCCAAACAAGCATGGGCAAAAACCTACCTCTGGAATAATGTGACTGGTGACCTATAATAATGATAATCAGTTCTCTAGCTAGTTACATGACAGGGTGGCAAACCTATCTATACTCAGTCACAGTTTCAACAACCTATATATATGTCTACCTTTAATAATAATAATTAATAATGATAATGATGGTGAAATACAAATGACACCACCACAATAACTAGGAATAAGGATTATGAACAAGTCTTTATTTCTATTGTGCACTGGCCAAGAATTACAAGCTAGAGCACTTAACATCATACCTTTAAAGGCTTTCCAAACTCCCTTGGCTTCCAACCTTCTATTCCGGTTTCATAACCTTTTAATAGGCTTCCAAGATCAAAGAGTCTGGACATTACCCTAGGTAGATTGTTTTTTACAATTAACAGGCTTACTAACTAGACTCCTGTGGGGAGAGAAAAACTTGAGAAGAACCAGATAGGACTTGAAAATTAGGGTGAGGTTTTTGTGAAAAACTCCACAACCCCAAAAGGGGGATTTGAAAATCAGAGGGGGGTTGTGAGAAACTTCATAACCCCCACAATATCTTTCATATCAGATACCTGGACCAGTCAACACTCAACTGAATCATTTGTGTCACTAACTGGGCATTGGATCAATAAAGATTTTCAAAAGAGGAATGCAGTACACTCTGCCAGACATTTTCCTGGGACATATTCAGGAGAAAATATTGAGCATATTATTTATAGTATGATGACGCAGTGGGAAATTAATACTGAAAGACAACATGTTTTAGTTTGTGATGGAGCTGCTAATATGGTCAAAGGAAAGTTTTTACTTTACTATTGTTTAAAAAAAGTTCAAAAGATAAAAACATTTCTGTTGTTGACCAATTACTATCAATATTATTAACCATACGGTAGTTATATATAAACAAAATATCTTTCATAGCTAATGGTATTAAAATGAGAATAATTTTAGTATATGAAGTCATATTTATTTTTCTGAAATGTAAATGTAGGCCAAATTATAAAATTAAATTTAATAAATTACAATTTTAAAATAAGTTTACTATTTGAAATTTTATGATTAGGGCCTACATATTAAAATATTAATATGTTACATAGCCTAATTAAATATTCTAAAATATAAAAAATTCTCAATGGAATATATAGATTAGATAACTACCATATATTAGGGCATATGAGTCTCTGGTCCAGGTTAGTTGATCCCCTAACTTTCAATTTCAGATTTAGACTTTAGCCTATTCTTCTTCTTTCTCTTCGCCCGTTCCCGCCTCTATGCGGGGTCGGCGTTTCTGACCAGCCTCCTCCACACAGCCCGGTCCTGGGCTTCTTCCCCCGACAAACCCTTCTCCCTCAAATTGTCCCTCACCTTCTCCATCCACCTTTGCTTCGGTCTGCCTCTCTTTCTCCTGCTATGCACCTCCATATTCATCATTCTCTTACCCACATAATCTTTGTCCCCTCTCATCACATGTCCATACCATTTCAGTCTACTTTCTTGTATCTTCCTCGAGATTTCTCCAACCTTTGTTGTGCCCCTTATCCTTTCATTCCTTACTCTATCCAACCTTGTCACTCCGCACATCCATCTCAGCATTCTCATCTCCGTTACATCGTCTTTTCTCATGATCTTTCTTTATAGCCCAAGACTCAGCCCCGTACATCATAGCCGGTCTTACCACAGTCTTATACACCTTTCCCTTAACTCTTGTGCCTATTCTTCGGTCACACAACACCCCTGAAACTTACTTCCAATTTTTCCAACCAGATTGCACTCTGTGTGTTATTTCTGTGTCCAGCTCACTCCAGCTCACCATCCTCAGCCACTGTCGATCCCAAGTACGTAAACTTACTTACTCTCTCTAACCTCGCTCCCTCTAAACTAATTTCTGAGTCTTGATTTTCGTAGAACCTCAGGTACTCCATTTTCTTTCTGCTGATTTTCAACCCTCTGTCTTCAAAAGCCCTCCTCCATTCCTCCAATTTTCTTTCTACTACTTCTCTCCTGTTGCTGCACAGAACAATATTGTCTGCAAAGAGCATACACCAAGGGGATTGATCTTTTATCCCCTGGGCCAACACATCCATAATCAAAACAAAAAGGTACGGGCTCAAAGAAGATCCCTGATGTAGACCAACCCTCACGGGGAACCATTCCGTTACACCTACACTACTCCTAACCTGGGTCCTTGCTCCTTCATACATACTTTGCACCAACCTAACGTACTTCTCCGGCACACCTTTCTCTCTCATACACCTCCAAACCTCCTGGCATGGCACTCTATCATATGCTTTCTCTAGGTCGATGAAAACCATGTGCAGTCCCTTTTGTCGCTCCCGGTGCTTCTCCATCAACTGCCTCAGTGCAAAAATCGCATCAGTTGTTCCCCTACCTGGCATAAACCCAACTGCTCTTCCCCCACGGTTGTCTCTTCTCTTAACCTTTTCTCTATAATCCTTTCCCAAACCTTCATCGTGTGTGACATAAGCTTTATTCCCCTATAATTTCCACAATCCTGGATGTCCCCCTTCTCTTTGTAGATAGGTACGAGTGTACTATCCCCCCACTCCTCTGGCATTTCCTCTTGTTCATATATCTTCTGCATCAGATCCCACAATAGATCTATGCCCTCATCTCCCAAACAATTCCACGCCTCCACTGGTATCCCATCCGGTCCCAATGCCTTCCCCTTCTTCATTCCTTTCAATGCCACCTTCACCTCCTCCCTACTCACTCCTGAAGTTAACCCTTGATTTGGGACACCATCTTCAAAAATAACCCTTGGGTTTTCCTCATTTAACAGATGTTCAAAATAACTCTTCCATCTATCCATGATTTTATCCTGATCCTTTAAGACCACTTCCTGCCCATCCTTTACCTGTTTAATTTGAGTAAAATCTTTACTCGCCTTATCCCTAGCCTTCGCTATTCTAAGGATCTTTCTCTCTCCCGCTGGTGTCTCCAACTCTTTATATACTTCATCCATCGCCTGCGCCTTGGCTCTTGCCACTCCCTTCTTCGCCTCCTTTTTCGCCTGCCTATAGCTTTCTCTATCCTCTTGTCTACCAGATGTGTCCCACTTCTTTTTAGCATCTTTCTTCCTTTAATCACCTCCTGAACCTCTTCATTCCACCACCACGTCTCTTTATCTTCAGGGGGTCTTCTACCTGATGTTTTGCCCAGTACTTCCTCACCAACTCTCAATATCACCCGGCTGTTCTCCTCCCACCATTCTTGTACACTCTCCAACGACCTTACTTCTTCCAAAACCTTCTCCTCAAATTTCCTTTTCTGGTCTTCTTTCTTCAGTCCCCACCACTTTATCCTAGGTGTCACCTGTTCTTGCCTTTTCCTACCACTCTTAAACGACCAATCCATCACCAGGATTCTATGTTGCGCTACCACGCTTTCCCCGTTTATGACTGCAGTTCTTAACTTCTTCCAAATGGGATCTCCTGCACATTAGAAAGTCTATCTGGCTTTCTCTTCCTCTGCTCCTATAGGTCACAAACTGGTTATCTTTTTTCTGGAAGAAGGTGTTGACTATCGCTAGATCAAACGCCATCGCGAAATCCCCCACCCTTTCCCCTTCTTCATTTCTCTCTCCCACGCCCCAACCACTTTAGCCTATTCTGGGTGTTTAAGTTGACCACCAACTTGCCAACATAAAAAAGTAAAACTGTAAAAACCTTGTAAAAATTAGTCATCAAATTCTTCATGATCATCATCTGACATCATAAGTTCATTATATACATCCTGAGATACATTTGCAAGTGCTTCGTCATATGGATCTAATTCAGATGTTGACCAAAAGTGAGCTAATGCAGGACTGAGGACCTATGACAGGTAGACCTGTCTTTAAATACAAGCTAAAATGGAAAGTGGAAGGTTAATTTTTTAGACTGGGTCTATAAGTCAACTCCCTACTTTCAGGGCATAATTTTAAGATTAAAATACTGACTTATACACCCCAATATACGGTAGCTAAATTGTAACCTTTTTTCTTTTCAGGTACCCAAATGGTAAAAATAACAAGTGTTCGTTGCTTCCTTCATGTACTAGATTCAATTTTCAGTCAGTGTTCAATCATTGACATTTGTGGAAAAGCTAATCACATCAGTACACACTTCACTTCACTCAAGTTTGGGTCACAATGAGCTAAAAAACCTATAGTCTGATCAAGGCATTTAAACCACCACTGTTTCCAGTCCAAGATGTTATTACCCATTGGAACAGCATATACTTAATGTTTGAATGTTTATTTACTTTGAAACAACCAATTCAAATTTACACAGCCAATCATGATCTTCCTATCCTAAGTGTGAATGAATGGAACCTTCTTGAGAAAATGCTACATGTGCTGCAACCATTCTACAAGATTACAAAATCTGAGAGCTCTGAGCTTTGCTCTCTAGGTGATGTTATTCCTCATGTAATTGCTCTGGATCATTTTCTGTCCAAGCAAAGTAGCAATGCTGGAATTAAACCTACAAAAATAGAACTGCATATGGTACTGCCCTACACAAGCATCTTCTTTCTAGCTCAGGTTGTCTCAGTATTGAATGAGAAACTTTATATAATAAGTACAGTTCTGGATCCATGATACAAACTGAAGTATATGAAAGACCAAAAAAATAAGATTAAAGCTTTTCTTTTAGAAGAAATTCAGAATTTTTTACAGGGCTGTGGAGTTGGCATATAAAAAACTGACTCCGACTCCTCAATTTTGTCTATCCGACTCTGACTCTGAAAGTATATTAATTCTAAATCTGCTATGATGATAATTAGTGATGAGAGTCGTTTTTTATTGTGTCATTTTTTTTTTTTTTTTGTCGTTTTTTTTGTTTAAAACGAAGGTAGTCTGTTTTTTTTTGTTTTTTTTTGTTTTTTATTATTTTAAACTTATTCCATATTTTTTTTCCTTTAATCTAATAAGTATATTAGTATTACCTATAATTTACTATACTACCATGCTTATACGGTTATACCTAGTATATATACTATATAGTCATCTTTTAGAAAAATTGAATCACGCAAAAAGTATATAATAGAAAGGAAAAACAAACCCTCATTTTTTATATGTATATATATTTTTTAACTAGAACATAAAACATTCTTCCTCGTTTCAAACAATATACATAATTGTGATTGGCAAGAGTACCAGTATATATATTCCAGATAGAAAAGGAAAATATTCACCTTTTTTTTTAACCTTTTTGTTAACCTACATTTCCATGGAAGAATCATCACTAGATTGGGTAGAGCATATATGCTAGTTTCAATATCACAGGTACTGGTATAATATCCATAATACTGGTATAAAACAATAGATATAATTGTGATTGGCAAGAATACCAGTGTATATATATATATATATATATATATATATATATATATATATATATATATATATACCCCGCAAGGGGGTTCTAAGCTCGTGCTCTTGAGTGCTCTTTGTGCTCGTTTGTACGTGCTTGTTCCTGGAGGTTTCACGTGCGCCCTCCCGGCCCTAGCACCCAAGGATGATGGGGCTCGACCCTGCAGTCCTTGTCATCCTTGGTCTTTTTCCACTTCGACTGTCCCCTCCACCCTTTCTTTTTCCTCTGTCTTTCCTCTCACTTTTTCTTTGTTTTTCCGCTGAGATATGCCCTTTAAATAGAGGCGAATCGGTTCTTCCTGAACTAAAAAAAAAAAAAAAAAATATATATATATATATTCCAAATAGAAAAATAAAAAAAATATAAATATTCATCTCTTTCTTTAACCTTTGTGTTAACCTAATGCTGTTTAACTTTCATTATCTGATTCTATTTCCATTGAAGAATCATTATCACTAGATTGATTAAAGCAAATAGTTTCAATATCACAGGTACTGGTATTTATTTATTGCAGATTTGGATGTTGACGAAGCCAATGTAGCACCATGTTTTACTTCACTTTCTTGGAATTTTGCATTTTGGGATATAAATACTAGCTTTGCTGCTCTGTCTGTGCTTAATTGGTTTCTTTTGGCTGTATGGATATTACTGTATGTGCTAAATGATCTTGGAGGTAATGAAAGGTCGAAATAGAGGTGTATGAGTTTGTGTAGGTATATATGTGAGTATGCATGCGTATGTATCTGGAATTCTGGATGTATGCATGTGTATGGGGTATGCAATAGATATAAATGTGTATATAAGTATTTATGTATATATTGGTATATATGTATATGGGTGTATGCGTATGTATATATATATATGGATGGTCTCGTGGGGGGGGGGGAATATGTCATCGCGGGTCTAAAGGATAGTTAAGTGGGAGATTCAAAATCCGAGGCATGGATGGGAGAGTCCTGGGAAGGTTGGACAATGGGCAGTCAGCTCCCAGCCAGTGTTCTCGCAAGTTTAATGGATCTCAAGATACAAGACTTTCAGTGCAAGAAAGAGGCCAGTTTTTTCTGTAAATAGGCTGAAAAGGACATTCTATACTGGTACCATATGGCCTATTTTATTATTTATTTATTTATTTTTATAATATATATCATTGCAAAAGTATACCTTATAATTAAATTGGCAATATCTATATTAATTATTAAAAAAAACAAAAAAAACAACAAAAAAAACCGGTTTTTTTTACATCACTAATGATAATTACACAAGAGGCATTTCATCACCACCATGTGAATCATCAGGCTACTTTTTAAACCCATAACCTGCAAAGTTTGAGTCTAATGGTTGTAGCGATGCCATTATGGCTTTTTTATTTTTTATTTATGAAAAAACAAAATTCATTGAGCATAAAACAAACAAAAAATTAAATTTAAGACTATGACAAAATAAAAATTTCATTAAATGCAATCAAAAATATAAAAGTATTCCTGCAAAATTTATTAAACAAGGCCAAGGGTGAAAATCTAAAATTTACGAATAACTTGTTCTTAGGAACAGAATTGCTTCTGCCAGATCCTCTTTCATTGAAGCCCTTAAATCTGATTTAATTATTTTCAGTGCGGAAAACAGTCTCTCCACACTGACCTGAGTGGGTGGCATGGCTGTTACTATCATAGCTGTATCTCTTGAAATCTCTGGATATGCGGGGATGACTTCTTGTATTGTCAGTTTAGATGAGTGATCATATTTTTCCCACTTCTTTTAGGCCATCAAAAAAAATCTTGCTTAAATTTCATTAGTTTAACATCAGAAGGTTGCCTATGCACGTTTAAGTGGCGATGCTTTGCTTTTGAGCGTTCAATTTTATCTAAATATTTTTGAAAGTCTAATTCTTCATCATTTGAAGAGGATGAGAGGGACTTACTACTCATATCTTCATCTTGTGGTTCAGGATTTTCAGGTATGGTAATAGCCCTTTTATGCGAATTGCAACCCCGCAGAGGGCCTCTTTTGCTTTAGCAATTTGTTCTTCGGTCAACAAAATTTGGTTCATTGGATCTATGTAGACAGCAGCTAATAAGATCTCATTTTCCAGTAGCAGACCCTCTCTTTTCTTCATTGAGGATACAATTCCATCAGCAATTAATCCTCCAGTTTGGGATAGATGAAATAATAAATTTTTCCATTCCCATAGGAATGTACCAGGAGTTAAATCCTCTGCTTGCAACTTTTTGGTGACAGTATAAGGGTGAGCAAGCAGAGCTTCTAATTGTGTAACCTTCCTCCATTGAATTTCAGTTAGTGAAACATTGGGATCATCAATGTCTTCTAGGAAGGGTTTTAGATCAAGCAAATGCTTAATCATCATATATGTGCTCCCCCAGCGTGTCGCTTGGTCCAAAATAGCTCCCTTTCCTGCATGTCTCTGGATAATAGCATCAATTTTAGAGGTCTTGGCTGCAGTGGCTACTTGCCTCAACTTGCCTATCAGAGTAGCTGCATGGCGATCTTTCAATCCATCTCTTATTGCTAGCTGCAATGTATGTACAACACAACGCATATGTTGGATTAGAAAGAGCTTAGATGCTTCTTCAACAATATCATCTAAAATTTCATTGCTCTGTTCTGTTTGTGCTGTTTGAGAATCAGTTTCAGGAATGTCGTCTTCATTAGCCACTTTTTCTTCATCAACTTTATTCAGCTTTTCTATCGTGCTTAGCATGTTTGAAGCATTATCTGTGACAATACATAGAATCTGCTCTTTCTTAATTACAAAGTCTCGTAAAACTTCCTCCACTAACTTCTGAAGATAGTCGCTGTCATGATGCGCCTCGGTGTCCTTTACTCCCAATGTCTGAGTTACCATTTTATTGTTTTCATCAACAAATCTAGCATTGATGGCAAAATAGTTAACTCTATGACGCATGGCTGCATCCATTTTAATAAACATGAAGCGTCCCTTAAGAGTTCTTCGAAGTTCTTCCTTTTTATTTGTGGCTTCTTCAACTATAATTTTTCTGATACTTTGTCTTTCCAGAGAAACTCAAAGTTTCTTGGCCATTTCTCCATTTAGGCCTAGAAAGGCTGGTTGTGAAAATAAAGATAAGGCTATACCATTTCTTACCACCAGTTCGATGATGTGCTTCTTGAACTTTTCTGTGGTCATTGTTACGGTAACTTTGTCTGAAGTAAAGAATCTTGTAAGTGGTGCTTGTCATTCAGTAGATTTCTGATCTTTTGTTAACTTTGAAGTAGTTGGAAGGTTTTTATTACTATCTTTCTCAATGATAACTTCTAAAATTTTGGGATGGAAATGCTGCAAATGTCTTTTCAAATTTGATGCTCTGGTTGATGCATTTTTATCAGAGCCAGTAAAACCATTGATTTTTGCTTCACATAATTTTTCACCATCTATCATACACTGACACACGAAATGTTTCCCATCTGTGGTTATTGTAAAATATTCAAAAACTGCAGACTTTGTTGGAAGTGTCTTTGCCATTGTGAAAGGGGTTTTAGACTTGAAAGTTAAAAACTTATGAAATTTAGAAAGAACTTGAAATTAAATAAGCATTAAAAATAAAAAATATTATCTGAAAAGAAAAAATGAATTAATGGCATTAGTGTCTTAAATGGAAAACATTGTGTTTATTATTTAAGTGGTTTAACTACCATAGCTGCCAGTGCACACACAAAAACATTTTATTAAAATTTATATTGAGGTCGGAGTTGGTACATTTTTACTGACTCCGACTCCAGCAGCACCAAAATTGCTTCCGACTCTAACTCCACAGCCCTGATTTTTTTACCAACAAAAAATGTAAATGAACATGAAAGTTTATCTAGTGAAGACAGTGAAGGTGATATTGTTGCGGGGAAAGCGAATGAACTTAACTTGGCTACTTCTTGATGATGGGAAACAAGAAGGTCCCGGGTGGTGAAGTTTTTCTCACCTCCACTGACTGTCACTGAGGGGCAAACGAGACTCCCACACGGCTGAACCAAGAAATGGACTCGACCCGCTAGCTATTCCAAAGATTAACACTGTGTCTGAGTCGGGTCCACTTGAAAACTTGGAAAGCCCTGGCTTCAGGAAAGGTGTGTGCAATGTGCACCCAGCAATACTTGAGGACTTCAACTGAATATGGGCCTACACAACAAGCAAGCAGGATTTTAGCAAACTGGCTGTGAAGTAAACCAAATGTGACTGGACGAGAAAAGCAGATAAATATTACCCTCTGAATTGTAAGTCCTTGAAAGTGACAACCCCAGTCTATAAGGACAAAGGCTGAAAAAAAACTAGTTGGTAGAATTCTAAGGGTTTATTAGCAATCAACTTGAATTATTTACAAGAACTAGAATGGGTTATGAGCTTGAGTCTAAACATGGCTTAAGATCAAGAAATGGAAATCCAACTTGAATTATTTACAATTACAATGACAAAAATACTGGACAACAAAAACGGAATTTCCATTAACAGAAAAAAAACTTAACCTATACCAGAATGGTACAATTAGAAAACACAATTGACCTCACTGGACCTAACATCCTTAAGCTAGAATTGAGGTCAATCCAATCATACCTATCTATTATAGTGAAGCCATGGAGAAACTAAACCTGAAGCTAGAAATACCTTAACCTGCACACCGTTATGCACAGGCAATGTCCATTATCACAAGGCACTCTGTTTTTTCTTGAACTTTCCTTATTCTTAAATTTAGTTGGCAGGCTAGAACTTCCACAAGCGGAAGCCAACTATGACTTGAACATTTAAGGCAAAGTTTTCTGACAAGAATGGAACTAAACCAGACTACTGAGCTAGTCAGGCATTAAGCAAGACTAACTCTGCCCATATGGGGGTTGCATCCTGAAGAAAAAGGAGAAAAGATGTTATTCAAGAGAACCCCACTACAATATGACTGAGTTTGAAGCAGCTAGTACATCTGGAATACAAAAATTCAAAGAACAAAATTAAAAAATATTTAGTAGCTACAGAATTTGCTAAGTCCTAAAGGAAGAAATTAACAGATTTCCTCAGCTGTTATGATGAAAATGAAGAATCCATTCGTTTTTTTCATTGTATCAGTTGCTCAGAGACACTAGCACTGGAGGCTTCAGAGAGATCCTTGGCTATTGATAAGTTTCAGAATAAAAGACAAAGTGGACCAAACATAACAGATCTAATAAATGAAATAGAAAACTACCGTATATGAACACCCTTCCATTGATAGAAAAAATGTGAACCCATTACAGTTCTGGAAAGATAAAACATTGGTATACACAAACATTTCTAAATTAGCGTGTCAGTATCTTTCTTGCCCTGCTTCATTGATTTATTCAGAAAGGCTTTTTTCCGAAGCTGGAAATATATTTGAAGAGAGGAGAACATGGCTCCTCCCATGGACTGGTGAAAAACTATTATTTCTTCATCACAACCTCCCTCGATTTAACATTGAATAGTTTTTGTATTATTAACATTTAAGTTCATGTTTAAGTTGCATACCGTAATCAATAAAGTCAAGCTGTATTCTTTTTGGTTTGATGTGAAAACTATAGTCTTTAATATATATATATATATATATATATATATATACACTTCGTAGCCCCCAGGTTCTCTTATGCGAACCCGGCAGCACTCAGGTATCCCGCGACCACCGTGGGATGGGTCCATAGGTCTCGTAGAGAGGTAATGTTGGAGTTGTCTCTTTGTTGAGAGAGAGTGTGGCAGTGTAAGAGTAGGTGTTCTGTGTCCTCAGGGTGGAGGTAGCATTTTTGACAGGTGGAGGTGTCAGCTAGGTGGAGTCTGTGTCTGTACTGTTGGAGGGAGGGGTGGTGGCCTGAACGGAGCCTGGCCAGAGTAACTCTTGTTTTCCTTGGGAGGGTTTGTTCGCTCTGATGGACTACAGGGGGAGTATCGTGAAGGACAGTGTTGTGTGGTTGGTCGAGTAGGTATTTCCAGGTAAATTCTGTGTGGAGATGTTTAATGGGGAGGAGGGGGGATATTGTTCAGTAGCTGTGAATAGTGAGCAGCAGGAGTACATTTTTTGTTGCCGGGTGGGGGATTGTGTAATGTGAGATGGTGACAGGGGTGGTCTGGGGCCAGTGCTCTGGAGAAGAATTGAGTCCCTGTCATGTTCATGTGGTGTTCGATGGGGAGTATTTTCGTATCTGCATGTAGATGTGGGATGGGTGTGGTTCGGAGGCAGCCAGTAATGCTTCTGAGACATCTGTTTTGTGTGGTCTGTATCTTTTTCTGGTTTGTGTGGGAGATGGACGGGGACCAGCGGGGGCGTAAGTTAGGGTAGTACGTACAAACTGTTTGTATAGGATACTGAGGGATTTCTTCTGCTGACCGAATGTTGTGGAGGTGAGTGTTCTGAGAGCGTTGAGTTTTTTTTGTTGCTTTGGAGCAAATGTTTGATATGTGAGGGGAAAAGGACGTGTGTGTGTCTAGAGTGAGGCCGAGGATTGTTGGGGTTTTGTTTAGAGGTAGGGGATGTCCCATGAGGGTGACTCTCGGGTGTGCTTGGGATTCGTGGCGGTCTGAGGTTAGGAGGGTGATGGAGGATTTTTGAGGGGATGCTGACATCCTATTATTAGTCAGCCAGAGTTCCAGATTGGTAATGTACTGCTGGATCAGGCGTGTGGCGGTGTTACGGTTATGGTGTTGTGCTGTTATGGTCAGGTCATCTGCATAGGAGGAAATGTGGACATCGGGGGAGAGAGGTTGTGGGAGGTCGTGCATGAAAAGGTTGAAGAGGATTGGAGAGAGTATGGAGCCCTGTGGGACGCCATTGTATAGTCTGTAGGTTTTGGATGAGTGTTGTTTGTGTATGACTTTGCCAAGTTGGCCTGCAATGAGATTAGTAAGCCATTTCTTGTCATTGGTGGGGATGTCAAGATCAATAATTATAATCTTTTGTGCAAGAATGTGGCGCGGGACAGTGTCGAAAGCTTTGTTGATGTCGATGGCAACAAGGACTGTGTGGGCAGGGGGGATTGTTGGTTGAAGCCATCTAAGATGTGTTGGGTTAGGTTTGTAAGAAGCGTTGTGGTGGAGTGGGTGGACCTGAAGCTGTGTTGGGTTTGTGAAAATGTAATGTGTGGTTGTATGCGTCTTAATATCAGTTTTTCAAGGACTTTGGAAATGGTTGAGAGAAGGGAGATTGGCCGGTATGAAGCAGGTAGGTTGGGGGGTTTATTGGGTTTCAGTATCGGGATGATGTGTGCCAGCTTCCAGGTAGAGGGTATGACATTGTGAAGCCAGGAGTAATTGAATATGTTTGTGAGGGCTGCAAGAGCAATTGGACCAAGGTGTTTGAGATGTACGTTTGAAATGTGGTCTGGGCCTTCGGCATGAGAGTTTTTAAGGGATTTTATGGCTGCAGCTGTGCCTTGGGGTGTAAATGGATGTGGTTGTTGTGGGTTGGCCGAGAGTTTCCGTATGTTTTTGAGGATTTTTCTATTATTGGGAACAGTGATTTTGTGGCTAATTTTTGAGTAGTGGTGCATGAGTAGGTTGCAGTGTTTTTGTGGGGATGGAATTTGGTTACGGTTGGAAAGGAGAGCTTCGTGTGTTGGGGGGTGGGTTAGTATGTGAAGTGTGGATTTTTTTCAAGGTTTTCCAAAGTTGGGTGCTGTTGGTCTTGTGATTGAGTGTAGTTAAATAGGATTCCCAGTTTTCTGACTGTTTAGTGTTAATTAGATTTGTGATGTCAGTGTTAAGGTGGTGTATGAGGTTAATGTCTTCTGCAGTGGGACTGTGTTTCTGGCGTAATGAGTTTCTTTGTTTGATTAGATTGTGTATTTGTGGGGAGAAATTTGGGTTGGTGTTTCCTGTGTCCTTGTGGAATGAATTGTTTGCTAGCGTGAGTGATAGTGTTGTTTATATGGGCAGTAGCCTTGTCTATAGAGGGGAAGTTAGTTGTGGAGAATTCCTGAAGCTCGTTTTCAATGTATCCTGTAAAAGAAGCCCAGTTTGCATGTTTGTAGTTCGTGTATGTTTGTTTGAAGGATGTGGATAGGGTGTGTGTGTTGATAGGTGATTAGTATTGGGAGGTGGTGTAATGTCTGCCATGTTGTGCGTGTGTGTAGGGATGGTGAGCAGAAGGTAATGTCGGGAGGTGTGTTGTTGGTTGTGTTGCAAGGGTTTGCGTGTGGGTTGATTCCTATTGTTGAGGATGTTGTATGTATGAAGATCTAGGAGTAGCGTGCCACGAGCGTCTGGTATGTGAGAGGAGAGCCATGTCGGGTGATGAGCATTGAAGTCGCCTCCCACAATGTGGTTCTCGTATTGTGTAAGTGGTTGCAGGGGGGGCTCATAGCGTGGGGGGCAGTGAGCAGAGGTAGAGGGGGGTATGTATATGTTTGAGATGTGAAAAGTGGAGGATTTGATTTTGATTTTGATGGTCTGGATTTTTAGGGTAGGGTCATTATTAAGGAGGTCATTATATATATATATATATATATATATATTAGGGTGTTTCATGGCAGTGTGGTTGATGGATGAAGTGGAAGGAAGTTCAATCCACATTGATGCCCCTGTTCCTTTTGCCGAGGAAACTTGTCTAAACAGGTTTCAACCAGATCAGAACACGTTTAGGGGTCCCGAGATTTGACTTCAGTTTGCTTAGGTATTTCTAATTTCAGCTGTTCTAGTGTTAGTTGACTGCCTTGCTTCCTGATGGAAGGGTGCACTGCTCTGTCCTTCATGTCAGTTGTCGAGTTTTGTCCTCGTTGTGTCTACCGTTGTGTATTTGTACTCTCTTCTAATTCGTATATTTCCTCATTGCAGATAAACATGGCAACTCGAAGCAAGAAAGAGGTTTGGCTCATTGGACACCCGAATAAGGAGATCCTGGGTAGCCACCTGCTGATGAAGTTGCAAGTCTTGCAAAAGTGCTTCTTCCATCAAAAACAGGAAAACCTAGGACAGAGAAAATGTCTGAACCTCTGTTTGGATGCTGTGATGGTGTTCTGGAAAAGAGCAAGGATCCCTACTATGAGGCGGGACAGTGCCCTTCGGAAAATGGAAGCTCTGCTCCAGCGTTACGACAAGTTGGTGAAAAGCAGGAACAGATCCGAGGAGAGCTGTTGTGTTGCGGAGGACATGTTCAAGGCGGAACTCAAGAACGAAATCCTTGATATTGGTCATTCCAATGCCCTTTCTATGATGACAAACAAGGAAGACAAGCTCTTCTACAAGAGTCAGCAGGAGGACCCAACAGAGAGCAGTATGGGATCGGCAGACATGAAGCTGGCCCAAATGGAGAATAGGAAAAGGCGTCGAGAGGAAGAGCAGGAGGAGAGAGAACACCGGGAATTCGAGTGGGCCAAGACAGTTACAGAAGCTGCTACTCTTGAAGACAGCTCCTCGGCATCGCCATCTGCGGAAGATGATCCCTCCTTGGCAGCCTCCACATCTGCTTCATGTCCTTCTCTGAGGAAGTGGTCGAGGAACCTCATCACTCAGGATGTGGCTGTCACGTATGACCTGATGAACATTTCTTATTGTGATGCAGCGATGTCCTACGCCGTCGTCGCGCAATCCTTGGGGCACGATTTGAATGAGGTATCCATCTCCTCTTCCACAATGTATCATGCTCGCCAGTCGCTTCGGAAGCAAGCAGCAGAGGTGTATCAAGAGGGAGAATTCTGTCCTGAGGAGCCTTTGGTGTTGCACTGGGATGGGAAAATGCTGCCTGAAATCACAGGTGACGGATCTGTGGACCGGATTGCTGTGCTGGTCATGGGGAATGGCCACGAGAAGCTGCTTGGAGTTCCGAAAGTTCCAGCTGGCATGGGAGTGGAGACGGCACGCGTCTGCATTGATTTTGTGCGGGAACACAACCTGTCTGAACGAATCAAGGGGTTATCATTTGACACAATGGCATAGAACACCAGGATTCACGTGGGAGCCTGCGTCAAGATTGAGGAGGGTCTTGGGAAGCAACTTCTTTACCTAGCATGCAGGCACCATATGTACGAAATTGTCCTGGCCCAAGTCTTCCAGTCTTTGATGGGCCCCACCTCTGGGCCCGAGACTGGGATCTTCAAAAGATTCCAAGAGCAGTGGGGTTTCATCGACTGATCTCTTATCACCACTGCTATTGATTCAGGTAGCTGCAGCATCGCTGGACCTCTTCAGGGTCTCAAGGACCGAACTGTCCTTGTCATGAGGGAAGCTCTGGCTTCTGGTCAGCCACGGGATGACTACCAAGAACTTCTTCAACTGGTTATCCTCTTTCTCAGGGAAGAGACTGTCGCCAATGTGCCACTGTGGAAGCCAGGAGCATACCACCATGCATGGTGGATGGCAAAAGCCATTTATGGATTGAAGCTGTACCTCCTTCAAGACCAGTTCAGGATGACTGGGCGGGAGCTGAAAGGAGTCACAGAAATCTGCTTGTTCATCGCTCTGGCCTACGCAAAGGCTTGGAGTCGTGCGATGAGAGCAGAGCAGGCCCCACGTGTGGATCTGGAGTTCTTGCTGGACCTGGAAATACTGCAGGAAGATGCCGTGATCGTCGACGTCGCCAAGCAAGCGCAAGTGGCCATGAAATGACACCTCTGGTACTTCTCCGAGATGCTGGTCGGCTTGGCATTCTTCGATCAAGGGGCTCCTCAGGAAGAGAAACATAGGATGCGAGAGAATCTCACCAAGCCAGCACCGAGGAAAGCGTTGAAGCATGTGGAGGGGAAGACCATCCTCGGCTCCTTCAAAGGAAAGAAGATTTCGGGTTTCGTTACCTCGAGGATGAAGGATCTCTTCACCACACTCGGGATCAACGGCGCCTTCTTCGAAAATCCCGCTTCGTCTTGGGAAAGCGACCCACACTACCAAAAGCAGGCCTAGCTAGGGTCCGCATCCTGGCTGTGGTGAACGACTCGGCTGAATGGGGGATCACTCATCAAGAAATTCAATACTGCCCTAACAACGAAGGAAGAAGACAAACAGTACTTGCTGAAAGCAGTTTTCAAGGACAGGAAGGATTTTCCGAAGAAGCAGAAGGGGGAAATGATGGTGATGAGTCTGTGCTCTCTGACGTAAGGCATGATTTCTTGAGACCCCTTATTGTTGTCAAAGGAGTCTCATTTTTGGCCAGGAGTGATAAATATGTAAAACGAACACAGGCATCTATGTGGATTAAAAATATAATGTGGTTCTCATTTATGAAACACCCTAAAATATATATATATTTATATATATATATATATATATAATTATTTATTTACATATTTATGAAATATAAGGTCTGAAAAATAGATTAATTTGTAATAAAAAATTCATAAAGAAATCTCTCTTATTATGGGCCTAAACATATTTCAAGTTCATAAGTTCTGGTTCTGGCTGGATATTTTTAAAAAGTTCCAGCTGGAACTGGAACTACAAAAATTGAGTTCTGGCCAGAAGTAACCAGCTGGAACCAAGTTCTGGTGCATCCCTAGTTGACAGTGACAGACATAATTAAAAAATAAGCACAATATTAAGTTTCACATGTATGAAATTGATGTATGAAATTATCATTGATTTACATTTAAACTAAGAATAAAAAGCAAATGCATAAAAACCCCCAGAAAAACAAAAAAAAAAAATTTTCCCATCAGAAAACAAAAAAAACATTCTTTAAACCATTGGTTTAAATGAATCCACCCTGGATGAATATAGGTCAGAAAGTTATTTCTAAAATTAGAATATTTGTTCATAAATATATAATTGGGTTTGGGCATATAGGCTAAATGAAATAACACTTTTAGTGAAAGGATTAAAAAGTAGTTGAGGCTATGGTAATACAGGTAGTTAAAATTTAATTTAAAAATGCATAAAACAGTAAAAACCTTTCCTTTCCAAAAAGAAGTATATTTAATGGCCAATTAAAAATAAGTACAGTATCTAGACTATAAGTTTTGACCAGATAAGAACTGTATTTTATTAAAAATAGATAGCTGAAGTTTTTAATGAAGATTAGATATCATAGTTTAATTGGCCTTGACAAAAGTTATTAGAAGTAAAAAATCTCAAAAAAGAAGAAACTTCCTTCATGAAAGTTGCTTTTCACAAGAATAATGTGTAAAACTAAACTTTTTAAAATTTATAAACAATACAGCTTCAAGTTGATTTTATTTTGAGGAATAGACCTTATATCTGAACTTGTTACAATAAAAATTGAAATTTGTTAGACATTAAAGGCTTGAAAGTCCTTGTCTTAAATCATAAAATGCATTAATTAAAATAATGCTTTCTTTTATCTGAAAATTATTCTTTTTCACAATAACATTAATAAAGTATATGAAATGGAGCCCAAATTCTAACTGTGCCATGGATCTGTGAAGAGAAAGGCCTGATCAATGTATATAAAATAAAAATCTAAGATTTGGTTCTATCCACTGATTATGAAGTTATTAGGAAACTTGCAGTAGGAGAGTCACTCAGAAATAGTGACCATTTTATCATATGAGGTGATGCGTGGAAGAAGGGCGACCTAGCCATTTTTGGCAAAAATGAATTATTGCTGATTTTCAGTAGCTTAATATATTAAGCTACTGAAAACAGCAATAATTCATTTTTGCCAAAAATGGCTAGGTTGCCCTTCATCTACCTAATTGTCGATAAATACCTCTCCAACTTAAAATGCATTTTTCTCAAAGATTTGATTTTGGCTAGGTCGCCCTTCTTCCACGCAACGCCTCATATATTTTAAGGTGGAATTAAACAAGGATCTAGTCAGTAATGAGAGTTTAGAAATCGTGTAAATAGTGTATATTTTTAGCTTGTTATATAGGCTGCTTTGGTGGCTCTGAAAGTAATTTTATGTTGATTAACTGACTTGAGATTGACATTTTGCAAAACTTTATTATTATAAAATATAATTTATAACTTGGATAAACCTCAATAGGCCCAAGTGGCTTTATATTTTCCAAATGAAATGTAATGTTCATGTTATAGTAAAATTAGTTTAAATCAGAGTTTGGCACCCTGGTTTTGAATAAGATAATAAACTTGCAATTTCAGTTTTCAGATGAGAAATAAACTTTTAAACTTGGAGCTTGGTATTCTATTTTGAGGAAATGCCAACTGTATTGCTAGTAGATGTCTCATTATCAATGTGTCGACCAGTTTTAGAGGATTTGGGAATGCAGCAAAAAACACTTGAGGAAAATGGAGACACTATTCTTCGGAAAAGTCTTGCAGTTATGGGTTGTACCCAGATTCTTGATCATTTTTCTCAACACTGCAAATTGGAATTTACTGCATTGGTTAGTTCACAGTATTGTTTAATATATCTTTATTTTTTTTAAGGAGGTTGGGGTGCTCTCAGAGTAATCTGGGAAAAGGAATCACATTAGAAATGTATACTACCAAATAAGAAACAAAATTTACTGCAGTTAATAAGGATCAGAAGATTGGAGAACCTTAAAAAGTATCCAGTAGCTAGCCTATCTTAAAAATATCACTAAAATTTTCCCAGTTTAGGTCTTGTGAATATTTTAATTTCAGTAATTGCAATTGTTAAAAAGGCTGAACTTTGCTACAGTATCATTATTGACAAACCTAAGTTGTGCAAGTAAGAATATAACAGATTAGATTCTTTACATTCATTAGACTATAAGCTAAAAGTATTGAATTAAATTGAATAACCTTTATTATTATTAATAATAATTAATAATAAAATAAATACAGTGGTCTTACAATTTACCATGACATAAATAATTGTGAAGCCGGACTATTTATTTTATTTTATTTGGCCCTGAAGCTTTAGGCTTTACTGGGCTCCTATTAAAAATAAGTTATTATTATTATAAATTAATGATACATAAATCATGAAAAAAAATTATTAATTAAGGTATGTTTTAATCTTAAGTTATCATTATCTATATAACAACAAATGCAAGGTCATTATTGAATGTATTATACCATTATACCAATACCATACAAAAGTCAATATTATACATGAGAAATAAGAACTGAACAATCACAAGCAATGTATCTCTTTAATCCTAGATTACACACGAGAAATGAATAAACAATAGTAATGTACATTAATCCTAGATTTTTATTAGTATTTTTAATTGAATTGAATTGAATTGAATAACCTTTATTATTATTTAATAAAATAAATATAATACTTTTATAATTTACAATGACATAAATAATTGTGAAATTGGACTATTTATTTTATTTAGTTTGGCACTTAAGTTTTAGGCTTTACTGGGCTCTTAATTAAAAATAAAAGTTGTTATTATTAATTAATAATACATAAATCATGACTAAAAATTATTAATTAGGGTATTATTATTATTATTATTATTATTATTATTATTATTATTATTATATGAGTAAAATAAAACTTTTTAGTAGTAATAATTCATATCTTCACACTGAAAATAAAATTTTTAACTGTCATTTTGTTCAAGAGAATCCTGAAAGACAAAAATGTGACTTTTCCTAATATACCGGTACGAAAAAAAAAAAGCTTTCATTCAAGGAAAAAAAATTGGGTAAGAGGATGCTTCACTATTTCCTTCTCTTACTATACCAGCTTCTTCCTGTTAAACTGAGTTAACATTTTTGTCCTCCCAGCCTCTGCCTTCCACACTTATTCATCTTCCTCTTCACCTTTCACAAGATGAATGCTGATGTCTACATCATTCACTTTAAGTTCCCCTTCAATGTGTTGGATGATATCTTTGTTAGAGTAAGGCATGGCAAAGTGAATGTACGTACCACTCCATATCTCCTTTAGTATGCCATTATTAATTGAGATTTCAACTTGGTTTCAAACAAAGTTACATTCACAATATTTTTTATATCAGCATTTAAATCATTCCATAGTTTCAATCCAATGAAAATGTATAATTTTTGAGATAAAGACAGTCTAAATTGAGGTATAACATGCTTTGATCTATTTCTGGTCTGATATGAGTGGATTTTTTCTTGTTAAAAAATATCTTTTTATCCATTGTAAGTTTATGATTTCGTTCTTATACATGTAAATAAAAATAAAGTATGCCAGTTTGATAATGTCGTCAAGCTTTAGTAATTTTAGCTCTTTAAATAATGCATTAAAGTGATAAAAGAAATCAGCATCAGATAATGAACTTATTGCTCCTTTTTTGGATGATAAAGACTGTTTAAAGCATTGTTAGCAGAGTTTCCCTAAACAAGGGTGCAGTACATTATATAAGGAAGAAAAAGAGTATGATACAGAGTTAATAAAACTACATTTCTAAGTTTAAACATTTTCGCAATGCTCCTTGAAATCTTTTTCATGATATAATTTACATAATCACTCCATTGCAAATTCTTATCTAGCATTACACCAGGAAATTTTGTTGCAGTAAACTCCTTTACTACAATTTCATGAACATTATTAAGTTCATGAAGATACACATTTCTTTTATTAATAAAAATCATTAAATTTGTTTTACTAGTATTTAGGAAGAGTTTGTTGGTGGTCAACCACTTCATTGCACTGATAAATTCTGATTTAAATGTATTCTTAGCTGAATTAACATCTTTGCAAGAAAAAAACGCAGTTGTATCATCTGCAAACATTATGAAATTAAGTATATCAAATGAATGTGGAAGGTCATTTACTGTATATATAATAAAAATAACAGTGGATCTAGAACTGACCCGTGGCACACACCATGTTTGACAAGCGCTTTAGTTGAGCAAACCTTATTTACTGATCCAAAATGATACGTATTGGACAAATAACTTTTAAACCAATCACTGATTGCTCCTTTAAAGCCATGACAATATAATTTTTTAAGTAGAATATTATGGTCTATTACATTACATGCCTTACTCAAATCCATAAATATTGATATCATTTTTAGGTTACTGTATTCTATGTCAAGTTACCTAGAGATCCCCAGGTGACCCTCTCAGATTTTTATGAAACTTTACCAAAATGTTGTTATAGTGCTATAATGATAACAGAAAATTTTTGTAGTCTATGTCAAGTAGTTTTCAAATTACAGCCCCTTGAAAACTTTCCCATGCATTATTCATAAGCACATTTATTTGTGGTTTGCCCCAATTTGTGATGCCTTGTATTTCATGAAGGGAAAGAAATATAAAGCTGAAATTTGGTACAATGTTGACCCAATCTTCCCAAATATGCCCTCAGAAATGGTGTACACTGCTTTATTTTTGAGTTATGAATTATTAAAAATTAAATTTATTTACAAAAAAACAAGGTTGGCACAATTGGGCCCAATCAGATTGGGTCCAATGGGTTTTTTCAAAAAAAAACCTATACAATTTGGGTTTTTCAATATTTTGCAAATTCTAATACTTGGAAACCTTTTTTAGTACTTTCAAATCAAGATATAAATATTTTCAGCAACTTACTGCCAATTAGTTTAAAAAATATGATGATCAATACTATCTGATAAAGGATAAAAATATAATGAGGAAAGATGAAAATAAAACAAGTTTTTTAATTTCATTAATGTAATGCAATTAACTTTCATAATGACTGATATGCTACTCCTGGATATACTAAATAGGTACTAAAAACCCTAAATAACAATGTACCAGACTTAACATTTAAACTGAAGCCTTAGCCTAACCAAAATAAATAATTTTTCCTGAGATTCAAAAAAGAAAACTCTAATATCAAGTAAGAAAAACCACAGACAATTACATAAGCATTGCTATAAAAATGACTAGGAACTGGATGTCATTGATGCCTTATCTACTATTCTGGTGGCTGCCCTACCACTCAAAGTCTGTATTCTCCTCTTGGACCTCTTCTGCAAGAGATGTACTTTTGTGTGCATTTTGCAGGTATTTGTGCGCCTTTACCAGTTTTCCTGCCTTCTTGACACCCAGTCTGTTACAAAGTTTTGTGAGAGAAGTGGAGAATCTACTGGTGAAGCTGTAGACTCTCGACTCTGGTCAGGTGATGTTGATGCATGACTTGAGCCTCCCTTTGATCCATCATCTTTGTGACAATTCCTATTGTCACAGTTGCTGAGATGTGCTCTTATACATTCTACCTTGGATGTCAGCTCTAATCCACAGTGATTGCACTTTACTTTGCTTGAGTTTTCTATTCAGGACACTTCAAGCCACTGACTTGCTTGCTTGTGACCACTACCTGGTAAACTAGGCATTTTAATACAGTATTGGATACGACTTCTGTGATTAAATTTCTGTGTGAGGAAAAATATGAGAAGTAAACTAGTTACATTGATTTTGAAAACTGCATTGCAAACACAATTTAGTTTCTTTCTCCAGAAGCAAACACAACCAACACTGCTGGTCAGAGTCAGACACAGTAGAGACACTTAGCAACTCTGAGAGTCTGAGGAGTGAAGACTGAGGTAGACTCCAAATGTGCATATAGCATACTCATTACATACGTGTTCCATATGCGTTTGGTTCAAGGTTGTCTAGCAAATTGAGTACTGTACTTGGAAATATTTGTCTCAAATGGATTGCTAACTTGCTTGCCAAGTTTATTCCTGGTCTGCTTTGTATTTTTGGAAGGGGTAATGGCGTAATGGGTATTCAGACAAGGTAAAGCTAGTCATAATTTTGATTTTATCTATTAATAGTGATTCTTTGTATTATCCTTTAATTTTAGGCAAAGTGGAAGCAGGAATACAATACAAGATCGTAAAGATGTATACATTTATGATTTGTCAACATTATGAAAAAACCCATGAAAAAACCCAACTAGGCTTTTTTTCCATTTTTTTGTGAAAAAAAACTGAAAAAAACACGTGCGTTGGGTTTTCTAAAAAAAACCAAAATTTGGCCAACCCTGCAAAAAAAATTTTTCTCCCAATTTTCAGGTTCTCGTGGCATATATACTTTTTGTTGTACAGGGTGTTTGTTGTATGGCTGCGTAGGCCGTAGTCCCCAAATATCTGTGTTGTCGAACCACCCAGCACCTTTTCACGTTTCTGGGTTTGGGATAGTCAAGAGACTGGGCAAAGATGTAATCTCCTCTGGTATCTAGGAATGTCTCTCTGGTCAGTGGTTTATTTCCAGATTATTCAGGTCCGACTCGCACATTAACTGTAAAAGACTTCCCCTAGTTCAGGTGTCTCAATCCGACTCCACTGAGTAGGAGAGTGAGACCCAACCACTCAGGGTCCAAGAAAGGGCTGGAATTCAAAGGTAGACCTAATAGAAGTAAACTACTCATTGTGTTTTTCTCTGTATTATATCAAATAAACAACTATTCAGTGTGACAGTATAAACATAACAGAAGGACTGGCAATGAATCACAATTAACAAAACCTCTGGAGCCCCAATAACACTTAGTGAGATTTGGCAGAAAGGATAGAAACAAGTTGGAGACAAGTACCGGAAATGACTTTCACAGAATGTTAACCCTTGTCCCAGCCTAGCTACCCTCCAAACTTGACCCCCCCCCCCTCCCCTGTATGACCTGAGTTCCAATTCCTTTATTGGCTGGCTAGTTAGTAGGGTTAGGGTCACAGGCCTGATTTCAGGGCAGATCCAGTGGCCAACAGTGGTTGACACAAACTGTGTAGCTCCCACTGGATGGGATCCACAATCCAAGCCTGATGAATCTGGACCACGTGAGTTGAATCCCAACTGGTTGCCTAGACAACACAAGATTATTAGTTACATGCACTAAGCACCATTAATCACAATAATAACATAACATAACAGGCAATTAACCACAAACATTAACTGGAATCATGACTTCATAATTGATCACTGGAAAACATAATTTACTCATGAAATCAAAGCACACAAATAATAAATAACCAACATAAAAAATAATAACTATAAACATTGACAATTATGGCAAACCTATCTCACATGAGTTAATCAACCTATAATCAGTGCCAAACAAGCATGGGCAAAAACCTAACTCTGGAATAATATGACTGGTGACCTATAATAATGATAATTGGTTCTCTAGTTAGTTACATGACAGGGTGGCAAACCTATCTACAGTATACTCAGTCACAGTTTCAACAACCTATATGTATATCTACTTTTAATAATAATAATTAACGATGATAATGATGGTGAATACAAATGACAACACCACAATAACTAGGAATAAAGATTATGAACAAATCTTTATTCCTATTGTACTCTAGCCAAGGATTACAAAGACCTCATACCTTTAAAGGCTTTCCACACTTCCTTGGCTTCCAACAGGACACGTCCGTATTAATAATCATAGATAGTCTGGATGTTACGCTAGGGTTTTTTTTTAATGATACTAACTAAACTCCTGTGGGGAGAGAAAAACTTGAGAAGAACCAGATAGAACCTGAAAATTAGGGTGAGGTTTTTGTAAAAAACTCCACAACCCCCAAAAGGGGAATTTGAAAATCAAGGGGGGGTTGTGAGAAACTTCACAACCCCCACACCATCACCCCCTACAAAATTTACATATTGTAATACTAATTTTATTTTTGTGTGATTAATTGAATTTATATGTGATTCATTGACATTTTTTTCTTTTCCAGGTATTAGAGTTCTGTGAACAATGGCAGACCAATCTACTTACACTCTGGAGGAAAGGATAGTGATGAGCACATTGGCTCATGAAAGGTCACATACTGGCAAAATGATGCATGATATCCAGAATGATTTCAATACAAGATTCAATGGGGCTGCATCACCAAACAAGAGAGTATTATGCTGGGAGAAAAAGCTGTTTGAAACTGGTTCCATCAAGGACAGACCACAGTTGGGAAGACCAATAATGCGAGCAGAACAATGTGAAGGTGTGATTGCATTGGTGGCTCATTCACTGAAAAAATCACTTTGGAAACAATCACAAGAACTTGCAGTCCCCATGTCCACAATGGGGACAATTCATCAGCCAGACTCTGTTTCATTCATCAGCCAGACTCTGTACTGAACAGACATTTCCTGAGTGCTCTGATATTGCTTCTACTTTTGCATATTGCTAATAACTTTACTTTTGGAAAGTTTTGAATTTTATATACTTGCATCTATATTCACATTGTTATAGTTAAGTAATTGAATATTAGTGGCTTTTAGCAATTTAGAAGTTTTCATAGCTTGCTGGCTTAATTTAACTTATACTTGTGATGGTTATAAACTAATTTAACTTGCGCGATGCTGTCGCAGAAAGCGTCGTGTGTTAGGGTGGGGTAAATCGGTGGTATATGGATTTTAAAGATTATAATGGCGGTCCTATGGTGATTACCGAGAGATCAGTTTTTCTTTTTCGATTTAAGGGAGGAAATAGTTGACATAAAATGCAGTGTATGTGAGGTAATGGAAAGACTTGCAACGCTTGATGAGGGCAGGGGTAGGGCTATGGTTGATGAAAGCCGAACCAATACTAACATTGAAGATGTTAGTAATTTGAAGGGTGAGGTGCGTAACCTAGTTTCTAGGTTAGGTAGCTTATTGGGAAGGTTGGATAGAGTTAAGGAAGGTGTTAAGGTTGGTCCGAGATTAGTAGATGGGGAGGGATTTAGAGAAGTTAAGGGAGGAGCTAGGCTGCGTATGTTAGGTGATAGGATCCCCCCAATCGAGGTTTTGAACCCTTTCACCCATTTGGAAAGGGACGTGAATGAGGGGGAAACTATTTTAATTGGGGACTCTTTAGCGTGCCATATGGACACAGAGTTCATTGAACAGCATCCAACCAAGAGGAGGAGGGTCTGTGTCCCAGGGGCCAGGGTTGACAGAGTTAGAGACAAAGTGGATAGGATTGATGTTGGTGACAATGGTAGGGGGCAACAACTCGTATAGGCCTGATACAAGAGTGCCTGACCTTTTGGAGAAATATAGGGGTTAATTAGGTCCCTAAAGGGGAGGTCAAATAGGTCTTTAGTTCTAGGTATTACTCCTAGGCACGGTTTGGGTCTTAGGATTACGTCTAAAACGATATTTTTTAATACTAAATTAGAAGAGATTTGTGTTGAGGAAAATGCACCCTTCGTAAAGCTGTGGTCAGAATTCAGTGATCCTAGCCTTTTCATAAAAGATAGGGGTGCATTTTAATGAAATAGGAAATGCTAGGCTAGGTTAATTGATGAAAATGTATGAAAGCTGTATAAGTCGAAGCCTTCTTTAAATGTTGTGGGTCTGGGGAATGCAGGCCTGATGTGAAAAATAGTTTAAAACGCTGGCCTGTGGTAAAAAGTAGCTTAAACATCTTTTATTGTAATGCGTGTAGTATTAGAAATAAATGAATTTAAGGCGATAATTTATTCCGGTAACTACAATATAGTTGCTATCACTGAAACGTGGTTAAATACCATGACTCAGGAGTTGTTGGGGGAATTTGATATACCAGGTTTTAAACTCTCTACTAATGATAGGTTACATGGGATTGGTGGCAGCATTTTGCTGTACATTCATAATTCCCTTAGGGCTATCGAGGTTAAGATAGATTTTCTGGCAGCAATTAACGCGATATGCGTTGAAGTTAGGGTACGTAGTATTAGTTTTAATTTTGTTGTTGTTTATAGATCTCCCATTCAACCACTTGATACTGATACTAGATTTTACTCACTTCTTGGTAACTTTATTGACAATTGGAATAGTATAATTGTCAGAGACCTTAACTGCCCTAATGTTAATTATGAGACTTTTACTGGTAATGAGGAGGGTTTGAGATTGATTGAGTTCATGGAAGATAATTTTTTACGACATGGTTACTGAACCAACGTGCAGTGACTATTTTAGATTTGGTGATGACAAACGACGAAAATATAGTTGAAGGTTTAGAAGTAGGCGAGAGTTTAGGATGTAGTGATCATCAAATTCTTAGGTTTAAGTTATTGGTAGAAAACACTAAGGATAGTAACATAATAGAAGTCCCTGATTTTCATAGGGCCAATTTTGATAGTTCTGCGGATAGGATAGAAATCATGGTTGGCCCAAGTAGTGGATGAGGGAAATAGGTGTTTATAAATGAGCGTAACAGAGCGTTGTGGTGGGATTTGGTTAACCTAATATCCACACCAGACAAAATATAGAAATTTTTTTATTTTAAGGCCACACAACCAGGCTACCTACCTTGAAGGGTTGTTGGATCCAGGCTTGCCACCCAGACCTCTGATTTCATGACTGCTGGCTCGTACCACCAACAGTTTCTCACTTGTTTTACAATTCTTGCGAGAGTAGCTTCCTTCTGTGCCATGAGAGAACTCACAGCATTAGCGTAAGATTGACAAAACTTGTTATTCAATATGAAGTAACAGACTTAACATTAATAGCTTCTTCTCTTAGTGCTTCAATATTTTTGGCATCCTTTTCTCGATAAAATTTATAGTTCTTTTGGTTTAATAATGGTCTTCAGTTTCTCAGACAGATCTAGCTTGAATTTAGTTCCTTCCTTTAACAAACAAGTACTTTATTTCTTTTGTTAAATATTCTACTATTTATTTTCTGTTTAACATTTGATTCAGTTTTGACACCTCCACAAATACCAGATTGTTTTCCCCACTTCTCACAGCACTTTCTCAAAACTCGAGTTTTGACACACACGCTGATTCTTGGAATTTATTAGCTTGTATGCACTTCTGAATATCACAAGCTTCTCTCTGACAAGGATCACCTTTCATGTTATTTTACTTCAAATGTTAATTTTTATAGACAATATTCATGGATAGGTCTTATAAGCAAATAAACCAAGGCTTTGCTAAAATGTTGTAACAAATATGTACTTAATGCCTTTCACTAACAGGTTTTAACAAGCAATTACTTAATTCTTATTCCTTTTCTTACAATATTAACAAACAAATACTTAATTCTTATTCCTTGCTAACAGGTTTTAACAAACAATTATCTTATTCCTCTGGAAAGAAAGAGAGAACCATGAAAATCCTATCTATAACAAGTATTTCAATGAAAAATTAAATAAATTTAATACATAAATAATAATAATCAAGGCCAGGGGGAAAGGGCTAACTACTAAAGGGGGAAAAGGGTTCACCCTCCACAGTGTATGGTATAGACTTAATAAGCACAATGGCACGGCAGCTAACTTTAAGAGATATATTGAGCTTAGACATCAGGTTAATGGCACTTTGGCTTCTGATGCTCAGGCAATGGTGAGTATTTTCAATAACTTTTTTGTGACAGTTTTACTGTAGGGTCATTCTCTGTCAGATCAACCAGTGCCTAACACCCTCATCTCTCAGATTTTGCTGAAATTTGGTTTATAGGGAGTTTGTGGGCCCTGAATCCATTTCTGAAATTATAAGGTCAATCCGACCAACGGTTCAAGAGATATGACCTCGGGAAATTTGAGGTCACTTGCGAGGTCACTAACATTTGGCGACCCATAACTTGGGTAATAATGGTCACAATTATATAAAAGTATATATATTTAGAATCAGAAAATGACAAGGAATCCAAATATGCAAGTTTTAGAACTCTAGGTTGAAAAATAAAAAAGTTACACTGTAACCAAAATTTGAGGTCACGATTTGACCTCTGGGGTATCAAATGAGAATTTTTTTTTTAAATGTAAAAAATGAAGGCATAGGCATCGGCTATTAGAATCAGCAAAAAAAAGTTTGTTTACGTTAGTATTTTTCATGTAACTAACATATAAGTGAACACCATATTCATAAGTTGTGCGTCAATTCTACCTATTTTTTTCACACTTAAGCTCATAATTTGACCTATAGAAATTAAAATTACATTTTTTTATAGATATAAAAACAAAGGCAAAAAATGTAAAATTATATTTCACTGCTAATCTACACTGGCAATAATAGTTATAATAGTGAAAGGGGAAGACCTACTTAGAGGATTCATGTGCTAGCCTAATACAATTTTTGCATGCTCGATGCTCTCATCAATTTTTTTTGTGGAAAAATGTATTGAATTCTGCTGCCTCCTCTTAGGGTAGGACAACTCATTACAGTTAATATATGATGTCCTGGCACTGCACATGAATCCTTGTTTGATGGATAATAATATGCACTTGATCCTGATGACCCAGAGGGATGTAGAAAGTTCACAGTGAAATCATCAAACTCTTCACAATATTCCTCCACAATTCCATACCAAACTTGCATGTCATAAATGCAGCCAACATACTCTCCTGGTTTGACACATTTTAGGTTACCAAGCATTGCAGGTTCATTAGTAAAATGACACTTCCTTATTCTTTTCTTTTCTCCAATGCCACTTGAAATGGGATACACCATCAGTTCTTCCTTGTTTAGGGGAACAAATCTATGATATTTCTGAGTTCCAGGAATAGCCCTACTATCCTTGAATCGATGTTCCAACCGTTCTTCTGCATCTTTCAAATCAGCTGTAGTTACAAAGAAAAAATTTATCTTCTTGCTCAAGTTTTCTTCACAAAACTGAAACATGTGTTCTGGTGTAAGAATTTGCCTCTCTGTAGTTCTCTGCAAACTGGCACGAGCAGTAGCTCTTTTCAGTTCCTCCAATCCCATCACATGCATTTTTGCCATGGGATGTAGCAAAGAAGTGCCATTCACAAGACAGACCAAAATCCTCTTCATGGTAACAGAGATTTGTGAAGTTGTATCTGTTCTTATATTGGCCAGCACATCCATCTGAGAAATAGTGCACCTTCTTCAATTGTGGGCATCTGAATTTAACATATGTCATAAGCTTCAATATGAATGAGTAAACCATTATAGTGTTGTGTTTTAGTGATGCAGATAAGAAACAGACACTAAAATGGCTAAGTTCCTGGTCTGCAGATGATCTATAATAGATGACAAAAGGGTGAACTGTACACTGTGAATTGTCCCAGTGAAACCCTTGGGCAGCATCCTGGACAATGAAAGAATAATTCTCAGAGAAATCACCTACTATAACTACCTCGCTCTGAGGTGGTAGTGTTTCTTTCAACTGCTTGAAGTACTGTGATTGTTGCTGAGCAACAAAGTGATGACGAACCATGCGGGATATTTTCATGCTTAGGGATAATAAGTATTCATGAAGTGGCTCCACCTTATCAACCATTGTACAATGGTCAACAGTCACCCATTGCTTGTAAGATATTTCATTTGGAGCTGATTTCACACTGTCAAGTAACTCAAGAAAATCCAGGACACCCTCTTCTCTTGGGCAATCATTGCAAAGTTGCATCATGCAAGTCTCTCTTTCTGTACTGCAGACACTGTAATCCATAAGATCCTTGTATGAAAACCTCTTTCTCCCAATGCAGCCAGCTGCAATTTTGGATTTTGATGGTATGTGCAGACACAGACAGAATGAGTCCCACCACTACCGGCAAGCACACAATATGATGGCCGTAATTTTGCAAATGTGGAAAATCCTATTTTGGGATTCTTTTCATCATTTTTATATAGTTCAAACATCTCTCTTAAATTTCCGAGGACCAATCGTTTTTGCACCTTCATTGCACCTTCAGCACTGATAACTTTCACGCAATCCTTTTGGCCAGGACACATACGACTAACCTCTTCTGACACACAGAATCTTCTAACTATATCTCTGTGTTCTTCAGATATCACTTTTCCTTTGCTCATTAGTGGAATCTTCGGAAGGATTCCATGTTCTGATTTAAGTGAACGGCTTCTTTTCACCATGTATGTTGTAGTTTGAAAGAAACTAGCTGTTTTTTCAATTGTGTATGGTGAGAGTGTCAATATTTGTAGTTTGTGATGGTGACATTTGCTCTCCAGGAATGACTGTTTCAATTCATTCATTAATTTGTTTAGATGTTTTTCAGATTTAGTTTCAGGTTTTGAAGTATCACTTACCTCCTCGGTAATTTGAACACCATAACTGAGTTCTAGCCTCTCCTTCAGGTGTTTCTGAGCAGATGATAGCTTACCACGAGCCTTGCGCTTTTTCTGGCTTAATGACAGCCCTTCTGAAAAGAACAGAAAAAAAGGTTTCACACACCTGAATATTAGTAATTAAATATTAATTATAGTACCTT
Source organism: Bathynomus jamesi (assembly GCA_023014485.1). Classification (NCBI taxonomy): domain Eukaryota; kingdom Metazoa; phylum Arthropoda; class Malacostraca; order Isopoda; family Cirolanidae; genus Bathynomus; species Bathynomus jamesi. The sequence continues at coordinate 67,292 of JAJOZX010003389.1, read as the reverse complement.
AAATGCTATATAATTGGCTATATAGTAGATCAAACAGACCTTGTAGTAAAGTATAAGTTATTATATTAATTTATTACTTACTTTTTTTAACTGGTGTTTGGTCCAGAAATGCTAGAACTGGTTCAACTGAAGTTGAAGGATTTTCCTTTATCAAGCAATCACTGTCATTGTCCAGATCTTGAATTGAAGAGATGTTACTCAAGCCACTGATAGTAGATGATTCATTTGAATCCTGCTCAGACTCGTTGTTTTCAGTGGTACTAAGTATAGTGGGGTTTTTCATTATCAGTGTTGTCCAGCAGTTCACACACAACAATGAGTCTTTTTTCACTCTTCCAGCACATTTTTCAACAAGTACATCAGTCACTTTTCTAAGATTGATTGTTATGTGTTTCTTGTGTTTTTGAATAGGGTCCTGGCAGTATTTCAAGTGCCGAACCATTGTATTTTGATCTGTAAAGATATAGGATTTACAATTAGGTAATATATATTTTTTAGAAAATATATAGCTATACACACTTAATATTTTAGGCCTTGATAGTCTCTGAGGCTCATTAAAACACCATACCCACCAGCCACCCACAGTGCTGGCTGGAACTGTACTAACCTGTAGACAAGGAATTTTGCAACTATCTGTGTTGATTCTGCACTTAGACAAGTAGCAACATGTTTCAACAGGTTTGTTTAGGCTACATGTGAGCTTAGTCTTCCCCTTTCACTATTATAACTATTATTGCCAGTGTAGATTAGCAGTGAAATACAATTTTTATTAAATTCTTGGAGCTTGAGGTCAAATTGATAGCTAAGATATAAAAATTCCTTGAAATGACAAGCAATTTATAAATATGGTGTTCACTTATAAGTTAGTTACATGAAAAGTACCAACATAAACAAGCTTTTTATGATTGTTTCTATTAGTCAAGAACTCTGACTTTGTTTTTTATATCTATAAAAAATGTAATTTTAATTTCTATAGGTCAAATTATGAGCTTGTGTGTGAAAAAATAGGTAGAATTGACGCACAACTTATGAATATGGTGTTCACTTATATGTTAGTTACATGAAAAATACTAACATAAACAAACTTTTTTTTGCTGATTCTAATAGCCAATGCCTATGCCTTCATTTTTTACATTTAAAAAAAAATTCTCATTTGATACCCCAGAGGTCAAATCGTGACCTCAAATTTTGGTTACAGTGTAACTTTTTTATTTTTCAACCTAGAGTTCTAAGACTTGCATATTTGGATTCCTTGTCATTTTCTGATTCTAAATATATATACTTTTATATAATTATGACAATTATTACCCAAGTTATGGCTCGCCAAATGTTAGTAACCTCGCGAGTGACCTCAAATTGCCCGAGGTCATATCTCTTGAACCGTTGGTCGGATTGACCTTATAATTTCAGAAATGGATTCAGGGCTCACAAACTCCCTATAAACCAAATTTCAGCAAAATATGAGAGATGAGGGTGTTAATTTCAATTTTTTTTGGTTGATCTGACAGAGAATGACCCTGACATAGAAGACGTAAATAATGTCCCTGACGTGGACAATATCGTTCCATTTAGTAGCGAGACTATTTTCGATGAAATAACTATTTACAAGGGTGAGATTGCGCATTATATCGACAGGCTAAAAGTTAGCAAGGCTCCAGGCCCCGACTCTTTTTATCCCAGAAGATTTGAAAGACGTTATCGTAGACCCCTTAACAAAGATTTTTAATCAGTCACTCAAAATGGGGATTATTCCTGAAGACTTCAAATTAGCTAACATCACGCCTATTTTTAAAAAGGCAACCGCACAGTAGCTAGCAATTATAGGCCCATTAGCTTAATGTCAATTGTCAGTAAACTTTTGGAATATGCAGTTAGGGATCGTATCATCGATCACTCAGAAAGTCGAGATTTGATTAATAGTAGTCAGCATGAGTTTCGACGCCATAGATTTTGTTTAACTAATTTGTTAGAATTTTATAACGAAATAGTGCATGAATACGATAGGCATAGAGTGGCTGATGTTATTTATCTAGATTTTGAAAAGGTGTTCGATACAGTTCCACATAGAAGATTAATTGCAAAAGTTAAAGTGCACAGTATACGTGGTCAGGTAGCTAACTGGTTAGAGGAATGGCTTTGTGCTGGGAGATAGAGGGTCATTGTTGATGGTAGTGAATCAGTGTGGTTGGATGTAGGTAGCGGTGTCCCACAGGGTTCAGTGTTAGGCCCATTGCTATTCGTAATTTACATTAACGACATAGATGTAGGATTGACTAGTAACGTGTCAAAATTCACGGATGATACTAAAATAGGCAAAGTTGTTAATGAGGATGATAGAAATAGGCTCCAAGATGATGTAAATAGGATTATGGAGTGGATGGGTAAGTGGCAGATGCAATTTAACGTAGACAAATAAGTTTTGCGTGTAGGTTCTTATAACAATAATTACACGTACATGATGGATGATAGAGAGTTAGCGAGCATTGATGAGGAAGTAGATTTAGGTGTACGCATATCTAAGGATTTAAAAGTTAGGAACCAGTGCCTGGAGTCTTGCGCAAAAGCTAATAGGATGCTAGGCTTTATAGCGCATAATTTTGAAATAAATCGAAGGATATTATATTGCTCCTTTACAAGTCCCTAGTCAGGCCTCATTTAGAATATGCCATTCAGTTTTGGTGCCCATATTTGCGTGAGGATATTGATAGGTTAGAAAGGGTTCAGCGTCGTGCCACGAAACTAATTCTGTCATTGCGCAACAAGCCTTATGAATATAGGATTAAAGAGTTAGACTTGCATTCACTCGAAACTAGGAGATTAAGGGGGGAGCTTATTGAAGTTTTCAAAATTGTTAATAATATCGATAACATAAATTTTGATAAACTGTTCACTTTTGATAATAGCAATACCGTACTCGCAATAATGGATTTAAGTTGCATGGCAGACGTTTCATTACTAATATCGCTAAAAACTTCTTTACGTTTAAAGTAATTGATAAATGGAATAATCTTCCTGCATCAGTCGTTAACTCTACCCACATTAATATGTTTAAAAACCGTTTAGATAGGCATTTAAAAAATATTAACGTTGTTTAAAATAAAAAAAACAATTAGCAACAGGAGCTCTGGGGGTGGTGGTGGAGGATGAATTTGTTGACGATCAATGCCAGCATGTGATGCCAGCAATAAAATTATTAAAAAAAAAAAAACATTAGACTAACATGAACATAGATGTAGCTCGTAGAGTAAACTAACCCACTTTTTGTTATACTCTACCTACTTTTTTTTTTTAAATTTTAATCCTCTCCTTACTTGCATGCCTGTAACTCTACTTGCATGTCTGTCATTTGCATGGTATCACAATGAGTTAAGACTGTGTTTGCATGGTTTGTAAGCATTCTTATTTTACTACTTTTCATCTTTCATCCCCCTCCTATTCTCTTCGACTATTTTTCTGACTTGTGGGCAGTGGCTGGTGGATGATGATGGGGAGTCTTTCTTTCTCTTTTTCTGAATGAATGTTAACCCACAAATGATAGGTTTTGCTACTTACTTAACCCCTTATTCTCCTCTTTTAACCCCTTATTCTCCTCTTTTAACCCCCTCCTCTTTCCTTTCTCTCGGGCTAACCTTAGAGTGGATCTTAGGGTCTTTGTTAGCCTTAGCTTCTGTAGATCTCAGCATGAAACCATACTGCCCATCATTTGTTAATGAATTAAGCGATACAGATGAAAATGATGGTGTGCACACAGATATTCTTGATTAGTAACTGTAATTATTAACTGTATTTACTGTAATTAAAGTAATTGTTGCTAGTGACTTGTTTCTTAAATTACACCTATCACATATAAATACAAAAATAAAATTGATATTACAATATGTACATTTTGTTGGGGGTGACAAGACTTTTCAAACACCCTGTACAATGCCCAAGTTATACATATGTGATACCTAGATGTTAGTATATGATCAGAAACTATCAGGTCATCCCATAAGTAATGTCATTTTTTAGATTGGAATTTGAAGGACAAAAAAAAGCTCAACAAACTTTTTAATCTAGTATATATTTTCCATCGGAATCAATGACACACTGCCAATGTCCTAAAAGCTTTTCAATGCCATGTTTATAAAATTCAGGTGGTTTTAAGGCAAAAAACCTACAAAGACTGGTGTGTAGGTCATCTAAAGAAGTATACTGTTTCTCATCAAGATAGTTTTGCAGACTCCTGAAGAGATGATAATCTGAAGGCGCAAGGTCTGGAGAATATGGAAGTTTTTCCCACCCAAGCTCCTCAGTTTTTGCAGAAGTGATCCGAGTGGTATGAGGACGTGCGTTGTTGTGGTGGAACACGATTCCTTTCTGATTAACCAGAGAAGGTCTCTTTTCTTTTAGTGCAGTGTTCAATCGATCCAGTTGTTGACAGTAGACTTGAGCAGTGATTATTTGGTTGTGTGGTAAGGTTTCAAAGTGTATTACACCACCTTTATCCCACCAAACACTAAGCAACACCTTCCGAGGGTGAAGATTTGGTTTTGGCTGTGGTGTTGCTGGTTCTCTGGCACAAACCCATTGTCGACGGCGCTTAACATTATGGTACAGTATCCACTTTTCATCACCAGTCACTAAATGGTGCAAAAACGGATCTTGGAGTTCACGGGAATGAAGAGCTGTGCTCATGTTTACCCGCACCCTCAGATTGTGGACTGACAATTCATGTGGCACCCATTTTCCTAACTTAGGCACTTTCCTGAGTTGTTGCAAATGTCGATGGATGGTGGATGGGGATGAATTGAGTTTCTGGGCCAATTCTTCAACAGTTGTTGAACAGTCTTCTTCAAGTGCAGCTAACAGCAGGTCATCATCAAACTCAGCAGGGTATCCAGAGCGTGCTGCATCTGTCAAACAGCAGTCACCATTCCTAAACTTTTGAAACCATCTTTGACATTTCCTCACATGCAGAATATCATTGCCATAAATGTCCTGAATGTTTCGCGTTGCTTCAGTAGCACTATTCCCTTTTGTGAACTCATAAAGCATTATATGCCTGATATGCTCTTCTGATACCACCATGTTTATGAGGAGTTCACATAAAGCAAAACACACGTCTTCACTGGTCAAGGTCTGTAAAGTATGTAGCGAAACATGATAGATCTCCTCTTAGATATATAACTTTTGGAAAATTTATGCTTAAACCGAGTAGGACTAGTTTAAACTTAATCTATCATAAAAAACAACATTACTTGTAGGATGACCTGATAGTATAAATTATATCTAGCCATTCTTAAAAAATAGGTAGTGTGTGAAATTGGACCCTCAAATTTTTTTTTTGCCTAAAAGGCCTTCCTTTAGGTGGATGGATGACAATGTGTGCAATTACATAGCATATTAAAACTTGTACCACTTAATTATGTGAGTCTAATATAAATAAGACAGAAATTCAACTTTACACCTCATCATCTTGGTTAAAGCATCTGAAAATTACACATTTTGTGTTTTTCAAATTATGAGATATATATAGGTATTTTATATTACAGTAGACCCTTGTTATTTTGTGAGATTGGGGCTGAGAATTACTGTGAAATATTGTTTTCATGAGATCTTGTTCTATATAAATTACATTATAATTTATATAGAATTCCTATATATTACCACAAAATAGTGTTTAGACCATACCGTACTATATAAAAGAAATAGAAGTAATTTAGTGTACTGTGAAATAAAAAAAGCGAAATATCAGATCATGAAATAAAGGTGGTCTACTGTTTTACATATACTGGTACAGTGATCCACAACCTGAACGAGGTCCAATCTGCATGAATTCAGAGATAGGATGAGGACATTTCACTACCCTTTTTTCAATCTACACAAATTTTTTTTAAATCATGACAAATACCAAAAAATGCTGTAACACTTTTTTGTGTAAACAGTATGATATGATACAATATGATATGATTACCTACGCATATGATATGTACATATAGTGCCCGCGAAAAGTATCCGATCACTCAAGAAAATACAATATTTTCCCTTGATATTCAGAGACACGTAATTCACTTTCTATTTGTTCTAGCGACATCTGGTAACTTTGAGGTTGCTCGCTGATATGAGAGCTATCCAATGCATTCTCAAATTAGTGTTCTGGTAGCCTTCGTTGCGGGTGGCTGTGTCTCAAATTTGTCAGATTTCACTGTTTGTGTAAATTTCTTGATTTTTTTTTTTTTTTACAGAAAGTGGTGTAAATAAAATTTATATATAATGTGTGCTAAAAAACAACTTAAGAGTGATTGTCGAGGTGCTATTGTTGCTTTGCATGCATGTGGGAAATCACAGAGACAGATAGCTAAGGAATTAAACATATCCCAAAGTACCGTTAATTTATGGGTTTCACGGGCTAAGAACAATGGTGGCCTAACCACGCCAGTCCCTAAAAAATGATCTGGCAGACCGAGAAAAACAAATTCGCGAACAGACAAACTTATGAAACGTTTAGTATTGAAAAACCCAACAATAACTGCGAAAGAAATAAAATTTAATATGAATAATTTGTTATCTGGTGTTTCTGAACGAACTATCCAGGAGCGGCTCCAAAAAGAACTCGGATTACCATCTCGCCATGCTGCTAAGAAACCGTTCATTAATGAAAAAATGCGTAAAAAACGTGTCGCATTTTGTAAAAAATACATTCATTGGACTGTTGATGACTGGAAGAAGGTTTTATTTAGCGATGAGTCGACATTTTTGACATTCAGAAGTTGTCCAAAAAAGGTTCGCCGGCCTATTGGCTCAAATAGGATGGACCCTAAATACACCCTAAAGACAATGAAACACCCTCCAAGTGTGATGGTTTGGGGTTGTTTCGGTTACTATGGGCGTGGAAACTTATATTTTCTTCCGAAGAACACAACTATGAATGGTGCACGGTATTTAGCAATGCTACAGGATAAACTTCCAATGGCAATGGCAATCCAAAGGACAAAAACATACATGCATGATGGTGCACCATGTCACAGGGCCAAAATAGTGACAAAATGGATTACTGACAATAAATTTGATATTTTGGATTGGCCTGGTAATAGTCCAGATCTCAATCCGATAGAAAATCTGTGGCTAATAATAAAAAATAAGGTTGAATGCCACGACACTGGCTCAGTCGAAAAATTACAAGAGGCCATCAAAAAGGTATGGTGCAAGGAAATATCAGTGGAAGTTTGTCAAAACTTGATTAAATCCATGCCAAAACGTCTAGAACAAGTCATCCAAACCAAAGGACAGATGACAAAATACTAATATAAGGTTAGTATACATTTAAACATTGTTTTTTATGTAAAAAATACAAATTTCAAGGGTGATCGGATACTTTTCGCGGGCACTGTACAATACTTTAGCATCTGCAGCTGGCAGCAACATGCCCAGTAGCTCCTCTGGTGTACGACTGGCTAGTTTATATTGTCATCTTTTGTTCAGAAACGTTTGAAGAATAACCGGAAGGCAAATTATATTAAGTTCAACTCAAAATAACATTTTATTATATAGGTAACTTAAACTTGAGATATGGTAAATATGAAAAGATTAAGGAACTTCTTTAGAGCTACTGTATTCAAATCTAAAATTTGATACCAATATTTTAAATGATAAGGTACTATGTTGAAACTTAATCAGTTACGGTACTATAGTCTAAATTTTGCAGATATCCATCCAATGCAAGGGTACAGCTGACTCTTCCAGTTGTTGCAGAATGGTCCTCTACTCCATAGGGAGGTAGAGGGATGCAGCCCACTCTGCCTCTCCTAACCTTCTTCCCAAGGAGATTCCTCTGAAATTGTTAGTCTTAGTTTACCTTGGGGCTAATTTTGATTTAATGAGTAGGTAGCTAGGCCTATGAGTGATTGTAAGATTTAATATAATAGAACCAGAAGTAGATTCTAAAAGCTGATTTCCAGCTCTAATATTTCATTATGTTCAATTTTGAAAATATCTTTAAATTAATAAATTGGCCAGATAAAAATTTGCAATATTAAATTTAATGGCAAAAGTTGCCTGTGATAGTTCAATACGAGTATATTGAACTAAATATGTAATATGAAAATATATTTGGCTGAAATTTGATTTTACTCAAGATCCTTAATAAAAATCTACATAAATTTAATGACCCTACCTAGCTCAAAAATCCAAGAATGTGGAAAATTTCTGCTTTTGTTGCCCTCATTTGAAGAGAAGACTGTTCGAAAACCTGCGGGTCATATTATAAATTTTGTAAAATGGATTAAGTTTAGTTAGGGCCTACCCAAACTGATTAAGTTTTAAATTTAAGTAACCTGGCCAAATTAGGTCAGTTATGGTAATGTAAATTTATAACTATTCATCCATATACTAAATTTGAAATAGATCATAGCCTAACATGGCTTGTCTGGGCGAATTTGCCTTAAACAGCAAAGGTCTGAGTTAACTACGAATCATTGAAATGACTACGGTAGCAATGAAGTACAGTTGACCCTTGACTTACGTAATTAATCCATTCCGAGATGAGTTACTTAACTTGAAAATGACGTAAGTCGAACCCCAAAATACATGTAAATCGGGTAATCCGTTCCAGGACCCCAAAAAAGTATTGAAAATAATAAAAAAAATTTTTTTTTGATAAAAACAGTGTATATAAACAGAATTATAATGGTAATTAATAATTATTGTTAAGAAACACCATCTGTAAAAGAAAATACATATTAAAAATTAATAATGAAAAATTAATTTAGATTTACATTGGAGAGAGAGTTGAATGGCTTGGAGGGTTAGCGATGGTGGTAGTGGTGGGTTGAGGAGAGGGGGTTTATTAATTCAGCGCGTCTTTTGAATCGCTCGAACCAGCCTTTGCTGGCTTTGAAGTCAATTTGTTTGTGCTCTTCTTCAGGATTCTGTTTCACTAAATTGTCAAAAATTTCCTTTGCTTGTTCACAAATAAAAGAACCACTTACAGAATCACCTCTCATTTGAATATCACGAATACAAACTAACAACAGTTTTTCCACTTCCACAATTATATCTCATCCTTTTTGAATAATAGTTGAAGCATCACTTACTTTAGCACTCTTTATTTTGTCTTTGTTCTTTAGAATGGTAGCAATAGTTGTGTACACAAAGCCATATTCCTTCATTAAATCTTTAATAGTAGCACCACCTTCACTTTTTCGAATGATAGCTTGCTTTTGTTGAATAGTAATTTCTGTGCACTTTCTTGCTGGCTTAGCAGCAGCAGCAGCCAACTTTGGGGCCATGGTTAATTTTAATTTCTATCACTTATTTTAAAATTGTAAATAAAATTTTAGCACTGTTTTTATTTATTATTGCACAAAATTATTTAATTAGTGAAGCACTGGTTCTAATTCTTTGCACAATTTATTAATTCACAGAAAAAAATTATAGTGTGTTATTTCATCGATGTTTCAACTTCACGCAGGCACATTTTTATCTTAGATTATTTAATAATCCTTAATAATTTCACATTGGTTTATTAATTTGCCAAATTAGTAATCACTTCATACAGTATCACTTTATATAATGCACAGTAAAAATAACAATGAAATAATGTGAAATACCTGGCATCCTGCCAGTGAGTGGTCACGCATTGCGTTTGTGATTACGCAGCTATTACGCAACACAAAATAATTACGTAAGATGAATCAATTACAGTCAATGGGGGGCTTCTCGTAACTCAAAATTACGTAAGATGGTGACAATGTAAGTTGAGGGTTGACTGTATTAAGGAATCTCCAGTTTATTTTTATGGTCATGACTGCTAGAATTAATGATAAAGAATTATCATTAATAGGAAGTATTGTTTTAGTCTAATGCATCAAGTTTGGCTTAACAAGCCTTGCCTTCACTATTTAATTCCTTCTTGGTTCAGTGACTACTCCTATTTGGAAATCTTAGGGTTGAGACTAAGTTAGTCATGACCAGGGGCCCTGTATCTTCTTTCTGTCATCATCGTGGTCAAATTCTTTGTTTTACCCCTCCATGATCCTGTAGTCTTGTGTGGGGAAAAATTTATAACTGCTGTCGGGGTTGCTTGCATGGCAAAATTCTAAAATTCCAGCATGAACGATGAAAGCGTGAGCGCCGAGAGCAAAATTGTTGTTGGTAGGTCCAAGAATCGCAGAGAGAGCAATTTTTTGAGGTGTCTTCTTTTCAATTTTGCATCTTCTGTGCGGGTCATTGCACATTTTCTGGAAAGGGAAAAAATTCTCTCCCACAGTATTTGCTCTTAATTTTTATGGCTCCTATTTTTCTTGTAGGTGTTATGATGATTCTAAATTTCAGGTTAGGATGTTAAAGCCACTATGTTATGCATACTATACACAAGCTTTGTATATAAAATAAGCTTTATTAAGCATTCAATTAATTTTTTAATTTGATCTGATGTTTTTTTTTTTTTTTGTTTTTTACGGTACTATACCGTACCTTTTAAGGTAGAAAAACTTGAGCCATTTTAAGAATTATACAACAAAATTTGCTTAGGCAAAGTTTTCAATAGTGAGAGGGAGGAGATTCAATTTTGTTGTTATTTAAAAATTTAATAAGAATATAAGAAATCTGGAAAGATTTCTTTAACTTAAATAGCTAATCATTCTTGAATTTTGGTTTTAAAATCTTAAGCCTTAACTATAATGGTTCTTACTGAAAGCTGATCATTATGTACAGTAGGCTAGTTATAAATAATTACTAGCTATATTAGTTATATTACTTATATATGGAAAATTAAATAATATATTGTAAACCACAACATTTTTTCTTATGTACAACAAAATGATTTTTACCTTAAAATTAAACCTGCACCATAACCAAGCTTAAACTAAGTCTTTATCAATTAAATCTTTTGACTTAGCTGCACTCTCTAAAACAGCTTTTCTTTTAGGTACATTATTTCCTCCCGATGGTTTAGGAACAGAAGGATTGTTTTGTACTTCTGTGTTGGCTGAATCAATGCAACTATGTAAGGGAATTAAAGAAGATACATGTCTCTCTACAATTTGTCTTGTGCTACCTTTCAAAATCAAGGCGCTGGTTACCTCATTAAGAATATTAACTTCTACCTCTCTGACTAGACCTAAAGGATAGCTACTGGGCTTAAGATGTTTCTCTCTTAATAAAACTATATATCCTTTGTTTATTTGTTCATGAAGGACTGGCCTATATCTATCTGTTATTAACAGCCTGTGATATCACATTGGCCAGAAATTCATCATTATATGTAGCTATCAGCCTTTCTCTGGCCTTCCTAAGCTTTTAAAAGTTATCCTAAAGTCTGTCAACATTATCAGTCTGCCAATTAGGATCAGAATCAGGAGTGCATTGTAACTCCGGGATGATGATAACTGAGGTTAAATTATATCCACTGACAAGCAGCTCTGGTGTTATTGGCTCTGGAACGTCATTTAGATTTTCATCTCTCAGAGCCTCTTTGAAGGCAACAGGCCTTCTGTTAATTAAGTGTACTGCATTAGCTACAAGAAATTGGAAATCAAAAAAATTGAGTACACTGTTCCCAATGCTTCCATAGATCTGTCTTTTTGTTAGCTTGACACAACTTTCTACTAAGGACCCTAGTGAACTACAGTAGACCCTCACATTAATGTACACTTTGGGGGGGAGTGTGTGGTTGCTAAAGTGAAATTTCCACTAAAGTGAAGTATGGAAAACCCCCACTTTAACGTACCGGGGAACATTAAAGTGAAGTATGGACAACCCCCACTTTACCAGACTATGGGACATTAAAGTGGGGTTTTCCGTAACCAAAATACTTCAGTACAGTTACACATGTATGTATAGCCCTCGAATCTCCACATTCAACACATAACATGAAAATGCATACATAGACTTAGCTACTTATGAACACCTGCACATGTAAATATTTATTTTTATGTACTCACCATATATAGTCAATCCTCCAAAATATCATCGGGAACTTCTGGTGTGATGGCCGGAAAATCCAGGTCTGGTGTGAGGGTCCTGAACTCCACTTCAGGCTCCAGTAGGATGGCTGGTGAAGGAGTACTACTGCTAGTACTTGCACTCTCAGGAAACTGGAGTGGTGACACAGTGAAGCCAACACTGCTGCTAGTACTTGGTGATGGTTCGGTCGGCAGTGAAAGGTCAGACATTCCATTTGAAATTCAGCTTCGGCATGAAATGGGTGTGGACATGTATCAGGGCTTGGCAACAGGGGCTTGAAGAAATCATGAATTTTCGTTTGCTTGATCCTTTTGTTTTGACTGGCAATGATTTCATTTCGGCACTTCCTTATGTAGTTATAGTAAGGGAGAATAGGCAGTGCCATAGTCTCATCAATGAATTTCAGCAGAACATCAGCAGCGTCTCTTGCCTGGCTCAACGTAGTCTTGGGTATAACCTCAGAGACATCTTCACCATCCTCATCGTCATCAAGAGGTTCATCGGTGGATCTCTCTTCAGACCTGACTGAAATGTTGGCTGCAATTTCAGTCTCACTAAGATCTTCGTACCCTGGCTCACCATTGTCAGCATCAAGCCATTCCACAACTTTGTCCTCTGTAGCCTCTGTTTCACCTGCTTGTTGGAGAACACCCAAATAGTCCTGTAGCTCGAAGCCCTTGAAGTCTATTTCCAGGTCCTGGATGTTATGGAGCAGTTTCTTCCAGGCATTGCACAGAGTGGACTCCTCGACCTCGTTCCATCTGTCACCCCAATTGTAGATAGCAGACTTGATGTTATAGGCTTTGAAGTTCCTGAGTATCTTCTCAGCCCTGTCCTCTGTGTCATCTTCAGAGATGACACACAAGCACTGCTCCAATTGCTTGGCCCTGTAGATTCTCTTGCAGCTCACTATCACCCCCTGGTCCATAGGTTGTATTACTGATGTGGAATTACGGGTGAGGAACATAGCTCTGATCTTGCCATCCTCACTTGCGAGTTCCTCTGCATGTGGGTGTGCTGGCGCATTGTCTAGCAAGAGGACAGACAGCCTTCACATCTTCAGGGCTTATTTTCAAAACATGTTCCTGGTAATTTAGGCCGGGCTGAAACTATAATTTTTGTTTGATTTTAATTTATCAGAGTGACTAACAGTTGGCTTTTGATATAAAAATAAGATTCCTGACAAAAATAATTGGTGGCCACCAACGTGTGTCCGGCCACCCCCGTTTTTGTAAAAACATCTAATGCCGCACTAGCAAAATCAGGAAAATGGCAATATCTCTTCTTCTGAACATGCTAGAGAGATGGTTTGCATACTAAAAGATGCAGAATTTGATTTAGAACAAATTATTAAGAGTGGTATTTTTTTTATAAAACCTTTAGTTTTTGAATTATTTTAGAAAAACTAATTTTTTTGGGCCCATAGACCCCCTTTCAACTGAGTGTCAACACAATAAAACATTCTCAAGCTGCAAATTGACATGTATTAGTGGTTTTCAATCAGCAATCAAAATCAATCAAAATCAGCCATTTTAAATTCATTGAAAATGCTTTTTGACATTCCAAAATGCCAAACATTAAATTATACAATTAACAAATTGTCATTTTGTCATATTTTAGCATGATAAATAATAATCTAGAACTTAAAATATTTTTTAGACACAAAATCTTTCATTAATTTACGTGATCTAATTTTGTTTCTAATAAGACCATCTCTACGCTCATGACCTACAACAGCCAAGGATGCTTCAGTGACAAGCTTGATATGCCTTTCAACATTCTGACTGTGGCACTCATGATCCAGTTTCAATGCGGTATTAATGATATCACGCAGTTCATCATTACTGAATTCTTTTAATACAGGTGGAACAGTTTCCCATTGGGACATAGCAGACAGCTTGTGGTATGCAGAAGCTTTGAAATTGATGATTGGCTTTCTAAAGACCCTAACATTCTCATCTATAGCAGGATATTCATCAGTACCACCTTCATGATCCTCTTCATTCTCATCATCACTTTCAATTATTCCACCTGCAAAATCATTGCTACTACCAGATTCATCATCAAAATCCTCTATAACTCCCCTCAGACACAGAACTTTATTGACAGCACACCTCCTCACCTCTTCATCTTCATCAGCCAGCATTCCAACTAAAATATTTTCACCATGAGCAAAATAGCTGTTATTGTTTAATACGTCATAACAAATTTCTCTAATTTTCCTGTCAGGGAATTTATTTACTCTTTGGATCATATTGAATAGGTTTCTTGACCCATCACTTAGCCTCTTATTAGCCTTGATATTGAACCACCTGTGAAAGTATACTTTGATGATGAATTCTACTATGATTTTGAGGTTCTTACTGGGTCTTTTTTGTGAAACATAAAAGTGAAGAATTCTACAGGCTAAGGTGAGCCATCGAGAGTGATTTAGCAGGCCAACTTCTAAGAGTGCAAGGTCTTCATCCACTTCACCAGTAATAATTGCCCAGCAGATGCAGTATCCATAGTATTGGTCTGTTGATAAATTATTGACCACCTCATTTGGTAGAAGCACAAATGCAGGATAAGGTATAGATTTGAAGTCCACAACATTCCATTCTGACACATCCCCATTGAGCTGAGAACCAATGGGGCCAGAAAATTTGTCTGGACTTTTTGTTGTCCCATCTAAAGTTATGAAGATGTGTCTAAGTGGCAATTCATTTAGATGCAGAAGACATCCCACTGAAGAGGTTGCCCTAAAAACATTTCCAAATATCTGATTGACCCATGCATATGTCCTGTGTTAGTATTTGTCCCATCTGCTTTAACTAAGTTTAATTTGGCCTCAAGTTCTGTCCCTTTAATGATCTTATAAATGCCATGAGCAATGTCAATGCCTTTGCCACTCTCCGGGGTAAAATGGTTGAGGTAGAAATCATCTGAAAATAAATGTAATTAATTTTACAATTAAATGAAAAAGGAAGGAATAAAGTTAACTGGACAGTTGTCACTTCAAAAGAAAAATTTTCAAGTAATTGAAATATTACTTTATAGTACAGTAATATAACAGCATAATGCCTATAACTGTATGACAATCATTTCCATTTACCTGGCTCTCCAGTAATGACATAATGTTCCTCTAGGATTGTGGATGTATAATACTTTTCATTTACTTGGTTAACAGCAAGTGTAGCATCCTTTCTACCGTCAAAGCCAATGCCAGTCACTTTCAAATATCACTTCTTCCTTTCAGCTCTCAATTTAGCTCTCTCCCTTCTCAACTTGTTTCTGAAAAGTATTTCAAAAATATTGGCCATGCATTACTGCATTAGCATTATACAAATACAGTGGACCCCCGATTTGAGTACGCTCATCCATAGGCTCCTATTGACTCGACTTGAGTAGAAAACTCGATTTGAGTACGCCAGCCAGCGCCGCCGAATGCGTTTCAGTTTGTCTAGAGCGTTCATTGCGGGAACATTTGGGGTCTAATGTTTTGAATAGTACAGGTGTTCTTAGGGATTTCTGTTAGAATTTCGTACATTTTGTTTTCTGACTTTGTACTTAGTGTTTATTTATGTTAGTTTCTGTTGATTACAGTATAAAATAGTGAAAATATAGCATAAATTTGGTGATTCGTACATGCAGTATGCATGTATTTTGTATTCTATTCTGTCTATTTTTAATACAATTACTAAATTTCGTAGGCCAATTTCTATAGAAAAAGTAGGGGTGTGGTGAAATTTTTGGGTTTTGGAACGAATTAATTAATTCCCATAGGTTATTAAGTTCGATTTGAGTACATTTCGAATTGAGTACGCCATGCTGGAACGGATTACGTACTCAAATCGGGGGTCCACTGTATACAAAATACAAATGTCAGTGTCCTGTTTGAAACTAATTAATATAAATACAAAATAGAAATTTTGACGCTAATTAAAAATACAGTGCAACCTCAATATACGAACTTAATCCGTTCCTGAAGGTTGTTCTGATATCGAATTGTTCGTATATTGAATCCATTTTTCCCATAAGAAATAATGTAAATTGGATTAATCCGTTCCAGACCCCCAAAAGTTACCCCTTACGAAACATTTTTAAGTCAAAATATTGGTTAATTAAACCTGTAAAATAAGACTTACATGCATAAAATCATACATGAAACCTGTAACAACAATAAATAATGCAATATTATACAAATAAATGAAAATTTAACCTGAACTTTACCTAATGGTGGATTCACAAGATTCACAAACATTTCACGGAGCTCAAAAAAAAAAGTGATGCGCACCGAACGCTGGCTGGAGAGAAACTGACTGGCTTCTTTTGGTTCGAATATGAGGGAATGGTTCGTATACAAGGACAATTTTTCCTCAAAAGTTGTTCGTATACCGATTTGTTCGAATAGAGATGCGTTCGTATATTGAGGTTCCACTGTAATAGTAAAT
Organism: Bathynomus jamesi; assembly: GCA_023014485.1. NCBI lineage: Eukaryota > Metazoa > Arthropoda > Malacostraca > Isopoda > Cirolanidae > Bathynomus > Bathynomus jamesi. The sequence goes on along the minus strand of JAJOZX010003389.1, from coordinate 50,913 downwards.
CTGGTGATTTAAAACTTATAGCAGAAGCTAAGAAATGTAATATCTAGAGTGATTAAAAACATACTTATCAATAACATTTTGTATGTTATCTGGGGTGATTACTCCAAAGTCCACCAATGTAGCAGAACCAATAGCCGCTCCTGCTCTATCACTTACTTGATATCTGTTAGGATATTTAAAGTAGATTTACATATCTATTGTCAATGAATAATTTATTGGTAATCTTAATCTCTTAGTCACAATGATTTCACTTTAAGCTGTATTAAAAGATTTATCTTTCAGTACTATACCTGTCACATGCTTCAGCTAATGATCATAATCTAGTTCTGTTCTGTAATGTTGAGACTTCTGGAACATAGTCTGCATCAAATGAATCATTACAACTGTCGCTATCTGTCAACTCAGGAATGTCCATAGGTTGAGGAGGAGGAACTGATTCTTTTGCTTTTTGAGATTGAATAACCCATGATTTGAATTTTAAGTCAGTGGCTGTTTCTGGGACTTCTTTCAGGGTACAGTAACCATGCCTAGTTGTTTTCTGGTCCTACAAAGTGATTATATTTCATTACACTATAATGTATCTTTTATCTATGGGTCTATATATATAAATTGAAATTCTTACAAAAATGAGAAAATACTAAAATATTACTTATCATTAACATCATTAATAGTGTATTATTGATATTACTAACTTATTAAATGCACTTTAAAAATTGTAGCAAATTATTAATAATTGATAATTAATTAATATTAATTAATAATTTACAACTTGAAATTCAATCAACAGACCTACCTCATAAAACTGGTAATCAGATTCAGTCATTTTTAGTAAGTGCTTTTTCTCTGTATCTGCCAACAGTTTGTGATCATGTTGATATATGTCAAATAAAACGTTTACAGTTTTCAGAAAATCATCCAGATCTTGATGATATTTAGGTCCCCTTTTCTTTTTGTCATACTTCAGAAGGCGGTTGAATTCCTTTATTTGGGTTTTCAGTTGGCTCTGTATGGCATTTACTGATATTGGATAAACATTATATGTGACCCACAATTTATGCAATTCCTCAGAAGTAGCTCTCAGTACAGCATCTGTTTTATAGTCTCCGAAACACAAACACCTTACAATAGCTTGCTTCAACGTAGGCAATTTCCCTAAAGGAAACTGTTCTGCTGGCATAAAACGTACATCACCAAGTACTTTAGCAACCGTTTTCCTTGTAGAAGTCATACTTTATATTGCAAATGTTGAATTCAATGACAAATTGCAGTTGGAAACTTATAACAAAGGCACCTGAAAAAAAAAATGGTTTTCAATTTATTACGTTTAAAAAAAGTTCATGAAGCAGCCCCACCCTCTATTCTTTAATCAAGCATAATGATGCAAGATAACAAGGAAAAGTCGTATCATGTGATCACTATGTCCATGTTAACATCCTTTTAGGGCAATGTTAGTAATCAAAAAGCCAAATCATGCTTATTTTAGAATTTCTTTTGTTACTAAGGTCCGTCGAAAGGGGTCTATGGGCCCCAAAAATTAGTTTTTCTGAAATAACTCAAAAACTAAAGGTTTTATGAAAAAATACCACTCTTAATAATTTGTTCTAAATCAAATTCTGCATCTTTTGGTATGCAAACCATCTCTCTAGCATGTTCAGAAGAAGAGATATTGCCATTTTCCTGATTTTGCTAGTGCAGCATTAGATGTTTTTACAAAAATGGGGGTGGCCGGACACGCGTTGGTGGCCACCAATTATTTTTTTCAGGAATCTTATTTTTATATCAAAAGCCAACTGTTAATGACTCTGATTAATTCTATCTTGAGTTTCAGCCTGGCCTAAATTTACTGTCATACATACAGTACATACATAGAGTATTCATAAATAAATGACATTTAGATACATAAATAAAATAATTATATGTAACTATCTATGTAACATCACACAAAAGATGCCTAACATACACAACACTTGGAAGTGGCACTATGCACATACACAACCACTCGCCACCACTGCCCACGCAATACAACAGGAAACAACTGACTGCAACCTCATCTGAGGGCTGGTTCCAATAATATTCTGGTGGCATCACCTTCATTTTAATGGCTCAGAGTCTGCTAAAGTGAAGTTCGGTGATGCTAACAGACTTTTCTAACGGAAATCTTCACTTTAATGACCTGTATTATGTTAAACTGAATGTTAATGACCAGACAGAGATTTAGTCCATCCAAATGAAGTTTCACTAATGTGAAGGTCGTTAATGCCGGTGATTTCTGCACTTTTCTCCGCAATTATATATTTGAAATCATTGTACTGATTTACAGCGAATTCTCTCTCATACATAGTGGTTTGAGTAGATCGATACACTGGATTAAGGTCCAAAATGCTCCTGTACTTGTCAACTAGTTTGATGATGTTTTCTGCACCAAATTCGTAATTGCTATGCTTTGATGAAAGTGAGGTGAAGTCAAAAGCTGCCCAATTATTCACTTCCTCTCTTGGAAACCTTTGGTCCAAATGATCACACAGTAGGGAGATAAAACTTTGATTCACTATTGAATTGTTTGCCTCTAATAGAGATTGAAGCAATTAGACTTTTTACACTGTTACTCCAATTTACTGTTTCTCCTAGATATTGTCCTCTCATCATGTAAATCTTAGCTCATGCTAAATGTACAGCTTCAATTGCTGTTAAAGAACTCCTCTGGAGCATTTGGGCAGTTCTGCTAACTCATACAAAACATCATTTAACAGTTATAGTGATACAGTAATTAGAGTCATAGAGCTTCTTCAAGCAGTATTTTGATACTGGATCATTGTTTTCTGAGATTTCTTGTTCAACATATTTAAGCAAGGTTCATAATTGCATAATAAAGCACTTACAGCAAAATGTCTTGATAGCCACCTTACTTCATTTAATTGTTTAAAAGATAGTCTTGTTTTCTGTGACATTTGCTATTTCCTCAAACTGTCCTTTCTGAACTGTAGATTTACAGAAGAATTGTATAAATGGTCCTCAATAGTGTCTGTTTCCTTCATTATTGGTACTTTCTTTCCAGTATCAGTTAATCCTAAGTCTTCTCATTGGGCTACACAGTGTTGTTCCGTTAAATGTGGAATGTATTTCTTAAGCTGTGTGGCAACACCATTGTTTTTTCCTAACATAGCAGAGGCACTGTCTGAAATGAACATCACCATTTTCGTCAGGTCCAGTTCATTCTGAGAGTAGAAATCCTTGATTGCAGCTGTAATAGCTTGTGCATTGCAAGTATGTAATTTCATAATTCCACGAAAAACTGTTTTATGCACAGCAGATGCAGTACCTCTAAACTTAAAATAAATTATAAGCTTCTTCTTAACAGAAATATCCATGCTTTCATCAATAATAAGTGTGATATAGGATGACAAGCAAATCTCTGACATGATTTTTTTATGGAGAACACTGTTAATAGATTCCAAAAACTCAAAAGCATAATTTTTGCTTCTCCAGCTCTCTGGTAGTTTGAGATACTTTACCATGTGATTGTATATATGTTGTACAAAGTTCATAGGCCAGTTCATCAGTACAGCAAGTAAAACATAATCTATGAGAATTTTCACCTCATTTGGCATTGATCTTTGTTTTTCGATCCATCCCAGTCTCTTCTGTCGATCATCCATGGTTTCTAATAGAATGTTTCACAAACCAAATCCTTGTGCGGAAGACTTTCTGGTCCTGAGTACATGTTATGATGTCAACAACATATGATGCATATTGTATATGCAATAATTTGAAACAATTAACTAGCATTTCCATTTTTTATTTTTATCATTTTTAAGAATGAGGTGTTAATATACTGTACATTTGCAGTTGCACATAAAATATCAAAGTACAATGATAATTTCTTATATGGGGAGGTTGCTAATACTGTAGTACTAGTCCCAATTTGATGAATTATTACCATGTAACTTAGAATTAATATGCCATTGATATTAAGCAAATATGTGATTTGTTTATCCTTTCTGAACATACGCAAATATAATTTAATGCTGAAAACACCCCATCAACCTGAATAAAATAAGAATTGTGTCCTATATTTCTTAATTTTTGAGCTAGTCAATCTGAATGAACCTCTCTCTCTTCAGGCAGCAGAACTGCTGCAAGAGTTTCATGGTTTTTCTAGCACAAATGTGACAGTGGGACTTTTGCAACATTAGAAATACAACATTAGCTGCCTGTTCATTTATAAATGCATCTTGCAAAGCTATATATGTTATTTTAGCCTATTTGTAAGACATTTGATTTAATTTTGGTGGTGGTGCTGCACTGCCACTAAACAAATTTCTAATGAGATTGTCGCATCAATTGCTGATTTAAAAATTTCATGAACATCACATAACTGAGGGTTTGCGAGGCGAGAATATTCAAGTGTGTGGCACCCTAAAAGCTACTGCATGTCTGTGCAGGCATGCAGCTTAGAGGGAACACTGGCGATGTTCACGGCACTCAAATCCATTGTAAATGTCCAATTCTGAAACCCAAAAGAATTAGAAGTCTATCTGTTACTAAATGCAAATGCCTACTCCCACAAGTGGAAGAAGAAAGTGGCACTAGCAGTCTAAGAGCAACTGAATGTCAGACTGTCAAATTCTTAAAAGAAGTTGAAAATTCGTTACAGCTAGTGTGTTTGTAGCTGCTGTTGTTTTGTCTCATTATTTGGTTGCCTCAGAGACTATATTTTTTAATTTTAAAACTTTTATAAACAGAAGCTTGCCCACTTTTTTCCTTTTTGCAATATTCCAAGTGGGCCAATTTTTCTGCTGCTCAGTGTAGTAAGTAGAAAATTGTTAGGTAAGTAAAAGAGAGTCCCACTTTAAAACTATTTTTAGTTTTAAGTATATCATTTCCCATAAAGTTAGAACTTAAAAATATAGATTATAGAATTATTTACCTACTACGAAGGTAACACTAATATCTCATAAATCCTTTCTAGATAATATTTTCTTCATTATATGAAGTTGTAGCACGCTTTACAAGAGATTTTGATGCTGTTAAAGGGGCTCTGTCAACCTTAGAAGACTATGACAAAACAAACCTCCAAGTGGGACTCATGGGTGTTTCCCAACACATACTTGAGGAATGGGGAAATGGAACACCATGCCAGGTATAGTAACCTCAGTTACTCATCAGGTAATACTAAATTTATTTGATTTCTGTTATAGGGTAAATTCAGGTTAAATAGACAGATAAACAGCACGGTCATGTCTTCAATTTGCATAAAACTTGGTCTGGGAGCGTTTTTTAGTGAAAAAAACAAATTCCCAAATTTTTTTGAAAATTGGTCAAATAGGTCAAAATTTAGGGTCAGGTCAAATTTTGGCCAAATTGTGATCTAAGAATTTTTTAAATCCCCATATCTCAGCTTCTAATTGTCGTAGCTTAATAAACTTTATGTGGATGGAAGCGGAATGAGCTCTAGTTTCCAAAAATGGTACTTTCATTTGGGTAATTTAATAAAAAAAACAATTTTGAAAAACAAAAAAATTTCAGGATTTGACATTGAAGGGATCAATTTTAAAAAAATTTTTATTGAAGAAAAAATGTTGCCTGAACAAAGATCTACCATAATCAGCAATAAAAAGTTAGCTTATAGGCCATTGTACAGTGCCCGCGAAAAGTATCCGATCACCCTTGAAATTTGTATTTTTTACATAAAAAACAATGTTTAAATGTATACTAACCTTATATTAGTATTTTGTCATCTGTCCTTTGGTTTGGATGACTTGTTCTAGACGTTTTGGTATGGATTTAATCAAGTTTTGACAAACTTCCACTGATATTTCCTTGCACCATACCTTTTTGATGGCCTCTTGTAATTTTTCGACTGAGCCAGTGTCGTGGCATTCAACCTTATTTTTTATTATTAGCCACAGATTTTCTATCGGATTGAGATCTGGACTATTACCAGGCCAATCCAAAATATCAAATTTATTGTCAGTAATCCATTTTGTCACTATTTTGGCCCTGTGACATGGTGCACCATCATGCATGTATGTTTTTGTCCTTTGGATTGCCATTGCCATTGGAAGTTTATCCTGTAGCATTGCTAAATACCGTGCACCATTCATAGTTGTGTTCTTCGGAAGAAAATATAAGTTTCCACGCCCATAGTAACCGAAACAACCCCAAACCATCACACTTGGAGGGGTGTTTCATTGTCTTTAGGGTCCATCCTATTTGAGCCAATAGGCCGGCGAACCTTTTTTGGACAACTTCTGAATGTCAAAAATGTCGACTCATCGCTAAATAAAACCTTCTTCCAGTCATCAATAGTCCAATGAATGTATTTTTTACAAAATGCGACAGGTTTTTTACGCATTTTTTCATTAATGAACGGTTTCTTAGCAGCATGGCGAGATGGTAATCCGAGTTCTTTTTGGAGCCGCTCCTGGATAGTTCGTTCAGAAACACCAGATAACAAATTATTCATATTAAATTTTATTTCTTTTGCAGTTATTGTTGGGTTTTTCAATACTAAACGTTTCATAAGTTTGTCTGTTCGCGAATTTGTTTTTCTCGGTCTGCCAGATCGTTTTTTAGGGACTGGCGTGGTTAGGCCACCATTGTTCTTAGCCCGTGAAACCCATAAATTAACGGTACTTTGGGATATGTTTAATTCCTTAGCTATCTGTCTCTGTGATTTCCCACATGCATGCAAAGCAACAATAGCACCTCGACAATCACTCTTAAGTTGTTTTTTAGCACACATTATATATAAATTTTATTTACACCACTTTCTGTAAAAAAAAAAAAATATCAAGAAATTTACACAAACAGTGAAATCTGACAAATTGAGACACAGCCACCCGCAACGAAGGCTACCAGAACACTAATTTGAGAATGCGTTGGATAGCTCTCATATCAGCGAGCAACCTCAAAGTTACCAGATGTCGCTAGAACAAATAGAAAGTGAATTACGTGTCTCTGAATATCAAGGGAAAATATTGTATTTTCTTGAGTGATCGGATACTTTTCGCGGGCACTGTATAGCTTAAAACTTAATTTTATTAATGCTGGCTTTCTTCATTTTTTATTTTTTATTTTTCTATTTTCAGATTTTAATAACTATATATTGAAAGATACAGGTGTACCTAAATATCTACCTAAATAACTTAAAAAAATGCCAAAAAATAAGAGATTATATTGTTGTGATCCTTTAAAAAAACAAAAAAGAATTTTCAATAATATTAAAAAAGTTACGGAACTTATGGCTTCTGTAAGTTATGGAGTTCTTCAAAAGGATCAGCTATTGTGTAGCAATTGCTACACCTTAATAAGAAGTCAACCTGGAATACTGGAATCTGTACCAGCACCAGCAGAAGAGGCTGTACCGCTAGAAGAACTGTGTCCTTTACCAGCAAATGAAGAATCCTTTGAGTGCAGTAGTAGCTCATCTACAAATATTTCTATGGCTCCACCTGTTGAGGAAATTTTTTTGGAATATCCACAACATAATAAGAATATACTTAGTTGAGTCAAGTTTAAGAGGCGGAACAAGGATACAGTATGTCTTTCCAGCTCAAGATTTAGAAAATTTTTCAAGAAAACTTAAAACAAATTAGCATATATGTATGAAGCTAGCACTTAGCATGTATGTAGAGAGTAGATACATATTTAAATTACAATTAATAATTACAAATGCTAAGTATATCCTTATTATATTGCTATCCTACTATTTAATATGTTTAGTTTCATTAAATAAATTTTTGATGATGAAATTGTGAAAAAATGAAGAAAGCCAGCATTAATAAAATTAAGTTCTAAGCTATATAATGGCCTGTAAGCTAACTTTTTATTGCTGATTATAGTAGATCTTTGCTCAGGCAACATTTTTTCTTCAATAAAATTTTTAAAAAAATTTATCACTTCAAGGTCAAATCCTGAATTTTTTTGTTTTTTGAAAAAATTTTTTTATTAAATTATCCAAATGAAAGTATCATTTTTGGAAACTAGAGCTCATTCTGCTTCCATCCATATAAAGTTAAAGTTTATTAAGCTACGACAATTAGAAGCCGAGGTATAGGGATTTAAAAAATTCTTAGGTCACGATTTGGCCAAAATTTGACCTGACCCTAAATTTTGACCTATTTGACCAATTTTCAAAAAAATTTGGGAATTTGTTTTTTTTCACTAAAAAACACCCTCAGACCAAGTTTCGTGAATATTGAAGATGTATTAGTGTTATATCAGCACTTCTACCTGTCTATCTATTCTGGATTTACCCTATAGTGATGCAGAAGTTAATTTTTTGAGACTGCCCCTTTTCTTACTTAGTCATAGGGATATAATAGAAGTACAAGAATAATTCAAACCCACCAGGGCCTTCCTAGATTATCCATGTCCCTATTTAGTATTTTCAATTCTTTTTTACATTTTAAATTGTTAGGAGCAGTCAGAAGCAGGAAAGTATGCCATTTTCAAAATCTGAACCATATCATGATTGGCTATATTAAAATACTTATTAATATGTAATTATTGTAGTTATAAATTAAGTTAATAAATTAATCTTAAGCACCACCAGCTCAAGATAATATAGTGCTAGGATATGGCAAAAGAAGGTTATCTGCATTATTTGATATCTTTGAGGTTGGCATTTTATTAGGTATTTAATTAATGAAATTTCACTATAATTTTCGAGGTCTTGATAATGTATATTAAAAACTAATCAATTACTTAATATTCAGCAGTAAGGGTTAATATGTTCCTAAGATATGCCAAAAGAAGTGTTTTGCATTATTTGATCATTTTGGGGTTCATATTTTAAATAAAATTAGTGTTGAGCAAAATTTTCAAAAAAATTCTTGCATTGTTAGCCATATTGCTGCACTCCTACAGTGATCCCTCGATTTCTTTTTGTTAGTTGAATGTTCTTTTCTTGATACAATGTCCTTGAGTACAGCAGCAGTGTTAAGATCCATGACTTTCAGCAGAAAACATTTTCTCATTGCAGAATAAAGCAGTATTGGCCTCACAGACAATATATTGTCCTATCATATTTATTCCTACTCCAGATTTTTCTTTCTCAACAGCAGATTTTTTGGCTGGAATGTGATTTGTATACATTGAATTCTTGTCTGATGCTCATAGGGAAGGTGCGACTCTTGAATGACTTAATTAGCATTCATTAATGAGTTTTCATGAAGATATTCTGAAACAAAAATAAGATGCATGAGATTAAAGATTATTATCCATAACCTGCTGAAAATGGTTCACCCAACAATCTTAATTCAAATCTTAGTGCATCATAGTTCCAGATCAGAGGACAAACAGCACCTGCTTATACCTTAAATTTCATTCTTGGAAAACTTAATTTTCTAATTGCTAATTTGGAATTTTTATAACTTGACTTACAATTGCGATGTTAATTTTACGTATGTCAATGATATGAATGGGGCTAGATGGATTGATCACTGTCTCACTATTTGAAGGAACTTATTGTTAATGTTCATATTTTGCATGATTTCCTTCTTTCAAATCATGGACCATTAAAGCTAGTAATTAATTGTACCAACTTAAATAATACACATCATAATAACTCAACAGGCAAGAATGATCATGTTGATTGGGCTAATGTTAATATGCTGCAGAAAATAAACATAAAAATAAGACAGAGCACTTTTTAAGTAATTTAGAATTATTGCAGCTTGCCTGTAGTAGTTCTTGTTCAAATGATTATGACTTTAAACTTGTTGATAGGTATTATAATGATACAACATCCATACTAAGGGAAGCAGGAATGCCTTGAATTAAATCTTGCAATTGCCATACTAGAATTATTTCTGGATGAAATGATTTTATTTCTCCCCTGAAAAGGGAATCAGAAGATGCTTATGATATATGGTGTACCTTTTTGGTTGACCAAAAATAGGACAAGTTTACATAAATATGAGTAGAATTGCAGCTCATTACAAAGCAGCCATAAGATGATGTGAACAGGAAGAAGATTCCATTTGAGCATCAAAAGCCTACAAGGCCAACTTAAATAATGATGATAAAAAATTCTGGACATTTGTCAAGAATGAAATTGGTTCCAAGAATACCATCCTATCAACAATTGATGGAGTGTCTGGGGAGGAAGAAATAGCTGAGTTATGGAGAAAGAGTTACTCAAACATCCTTAACAGTGTGGGGAGAGTTAATCTTAATGTAGGCTGCAATGGAACATCATTAGGAGGGGTCATTGAAAATACAGGGACTTCAGTGCCTGAAATTAAGAGTCTGATGAAAGAGCTGAAGACAAGCTCCTCCCCATGTATAGATGACCTGTCAAATGAGCATTTAAAGTATGCTAATGATGTGATGAATCACCATATCTCATTACTGTTCAGCCATGCTTGCTCACAGTTATGTTCCTGCAGAGTTTGAGAGTACAAGTATATATAACACCCCTTGTCAAAAATAAATACTGTATGAGGACATCCTATCCAGCAATAACTACAAGCCAATTGCTGTTGCCTCCTGCTTCTCGAAACTACTTAAGATGTTTTTTGGATATGAGCAAAACGTGATAGAGTGAATCACAATACTCTTTTTTAAAAAATTAGAAGAGAGGAATGTTCTACTGTACAGTAGGGTGGGGGCGAAGATATCAAACTCAAGTTGTCAGTATGAAACATGGCTGAAAAGGTGCTCTATTACCCACTATCATAAAAACCAACTTTTATAGCCTATGAATATGTGCATTCTCACAACTTTGACCTCAATTTTGAAGAAAAGTAAAAATTTTGAAGCAAATTTAGTTTGGTTAAAAATTACAACAATATTTCTTTTTATAAATCAAAACATGTGTTTATCACTAAATTATATGAAGTGTAACTACTGTCCTCTTGTTGATTCATTTAAAAACTGACTTTTTGGAATCTCATGTACATAGACTTTTTCACTTGCAGAGATTTCCTTCACATTTCTTTCAACTGCCTGGGAATGATGCAGGTACCCTATGTGTCAAGAATTATGAGTTTTTGGCAGTCATCAGTGCTACTTACAACATCAGAGAGTAAGGAAGGAACAGTAATATCCATTTCATTCCAATCATATCCATGTAGGTCGAAGCTGAGCCTGATGGATTTCTTGTCAAACATTCAAATTTCACCCAGTATAACACACCTTTTTGCTTGGCACTTTTACAACTGCTAGCTTCCAAATATTCTTATTCTTGTCAGTGATAGCAGATAAAAGGATATTTTCAGGATGACAAAAGTAAGTTGTTTTGTAACACAGGATGAATAATGTCTTGGTCAATTGTATGTAGTTTTTGATAGAGCTCAACCATGAAGAAAAAAATGTTTTGTCCCATCCTGGCATGACCAGTTTGCTTTGATATAGAACCATGCAGGAGCATAGAAGTTCAGTATAAAATGAGCAATCCTTTGAAGTATCTCTGATGGTTTTTCATGCGACATGTAATAATGTAAGAGACAATTTGCTTTTGTCAGCCACCATGCATTATTGAGACCCCCAGGTTGAGCAGTTTCTAACAATTTGATAGGTGGACCCCTCTCATGACTATTTTGAATTGACAAACATGCCTTATGGAGGTATTGCTGGTCACTGCTGAGATCTGCTAGCACTTCTTCTGGTAAGTAGGAAATTTTGCAATTGGTCTGTTCTTTGGATCAAAGTTCAGATCCTTGCTGATTTTGCCCTGTGAACTTCTAGGTCCTGTCATTTGCCTATCAAGAACTTCCAGGTATTTTTTCAAGGGAAGCTCATTAGTGTGAAGTAAGCAAATAAACCATTGTAATGGTCTTCCCAATGTTGGCTCTAGTTTTCTAATTACTCCATTTGATTTACATGTATTTATATTAGTTGCATCACAAACTACTGCTTTTAAAGTCGATGCGGAGTTGGTGTCAGTAATTACTGATATAATTTCTTTAGCAATGTCACTTACCCTTCCAGTTTCAGGAGCAACATGGTCAATATATTTGTTTCCTGAAAATGAAACTAACACATAGTGGTCTTCATTCATAGTCCGCTGGCATTCTCCCACCTTTGAAAGAGTTTTATCAATTTTTCCATCAAATCCAAGGCAAACTATTCCTTTATTCTGTTCTTCTTGCTTCTTTCTTTCTTTCTTTCTATGCTTCTCCATAAGGTTCTTTGATGATGTAGTTTACTGGGATCAATTGCAGTATTTTCAGATCAACTGCCTTGCATAATTCTGGATATTGGTGTTGAATTTGAGAAGTGCTAGCTTCTGTATCTAACTCGTACTCGCTCAATTTGAAATCTTCATTTTGATGACCTTTTTAACTTTCAGAGCTGATCTCACCAATATCACAAGGATTCAACTACATTTCCTGGACAAAACTCTCTTGTTTATCTTTAAAGAATTGTCTTTTATGCTTTCTGTTTTCCATTTGTTGTAGTTTTGAAGTTTTCACTTTGTCCAACTTACCTATAATCATTTTTTGTTCAGTATGTTGATCAATCCAGAACTCCCATTCCATCATTCAGGATTTTCTCCACCTTAGCACATTTACAGTCACTTCTTTTATGAGAACCAGAGGCATAGCACTTGCAGCAACATACGTCAAATAAATTTCTGAAGGAATCATACTTACTTTGATAAGTGCTGGAAGATCCTTTACTCATGGGATATTTTCTAAGTTCTTGTCCCTTCTCAATTAATATCTCTACCTTAATTACTATGCTTTTGAAGTCAATTGCTGGAATGGAAGCATATATATATATATATATATACACACACACACACACACACACACTCTATATATATTATATATATACACATACATATATATATATATATATAATATATATTATATTATATATATAATATATATATATATATATATATATATATATCATTCACTACTTCTGTGATAATTTCAGCATATTTCTGAGTGCTAAATGTTGCAGTAATTAGCTTACGTTTAAGATAAGCTTTCTGAAAACAGAATGCTTCATTTTTTCTCTTGTTACACCAGAAGAGGCCATTGCAAGCTATGCTATTAATCTGAAACAAAATAAAATAAAATGCTGAATCAGGAAACATGATAGGTCAAACACATATGAGTCCTACATTTTAAAATAAGCAAAAACAATGTTTATTAATGGTTTCTTGATAGACATTGGCATTAATTGAGTTTATTGTTGAGATCCTCATATGTGTGAGGTGAAAAATTAATTTAAGGGAACATGCTAAAAAGGATCTTTTGTAGCCTTTGTTCGCAATTTATTTTTTCATAGTTGCCAGCACTGAAATTAATATTTCTAAAAGATATGACTTATTCCTTAATCAGTGACTACTCAGGCATCTTTTTCAGCATGTTTCATTAAATTAAATTTTTTCAACCCACCCTACTGTACAATTCTGTTTTAAATATAGTGAAATTTGGTACACTTTCCAAACTTTTATGGTGAGATGGAGCAATGTATTTGAATGTTTTGATTCCTCTTGCAGAATTAGACAAGGCTCCTTGCTCTCTCCTTTGCTGTTTAATGTTTATGTTGATAGATTAATCACTAACATTAATGAGGCAAGAATGGGATGTTGTATAGATAACATGAGGATAAATAACTTGGTCTATGCTAATACTGTGGTATTTATAAGCCCTTCAGTTAAACGTCTGGGTCATCATATAAAAAATTTGCAATTATATTCACAGACCCATGACATTAATTTTAATGTTACTAAAACTAAAGTTATGCAATGCCATCCTAAAAGCTCAAACCAGGCAGCTAATATTGAGAGATGAACTGATAGAGCAAGTGCAAGAATTTAAGTATCTGTGTCAAATTATCACCAGGTCTTTGAGTGATGATTCAGACATAAGGAAACAATATTGAAGTTACTGTGTTAAATCAAACATTGATTATAAGGAACTTCAAATTCTGTACAAACGAAGCTAAAGCCACTCTCTTCCGTTTTTTCTGCACTACCTAATTTATGGGCAGCAACTCTGAATTAATTATAAAAAAGTTCTTGCAGAACCTTAAATTTGTCTTATAACATCTTTGACTGCTGCACAAGTTACTCCAAGATTCTCAAATGCTCACTAACTGCAACATTTTGAGCCCCTCTGAGGTAACAAGATGTGCTCAATGCAGTCTAATGTGAAGAATTAAGAATGCAGACAATTCAATTGTCCAAGTTATTCATCAGTCCTACTTTGTCTTCTGAACTGTGGACGTCTTGGTTTGAAAGTGTTTGTCTGTAGCTCCACTTAACACCTACATTGGCTTTTTCATTGCATGTACTTTATTTTTATTTTTTAGTATTAACTTTGAGTAGTTGTTGTTGTTAATTTTATTATTACTCATTTCATTACATGTATTACTCTCATTTCTTTTTTAGTCCTCAGGGATTTTTCTTTAATATTTAATTAGTTGTATCATTATTACTTTGAAGAATATTGTTTTTTATGGCTTTGTTTCCTGCCAACAAAATTTATTATTATCATTGAAGTTTTTGTGGTATAAATTAAGTATGTTTATTATTATTTTTATGAATTTCATTGCTCTAAAGTAAATGCAAGCAAAATGACATTGAAATAGTTTGTTAATTTTGCACAAACTAGCATCTCAAGGCTGGTATTTAACCCTTTCAGCATTTTCTACATGCCTGTATGTGGTGGCTCTGGTTAGGTCACTTTATGTTTGGTGCAAAATGGACAGTGAGGGGGGTTAAGCAAATCTGCTAGTTGGCCATCCCTGATTTACGCACTTAGATATTTTTTTGGTGTGCATAGCTGATTTGTTTACAAGTGAAACCTAAGCAGATTGTTAATTTTTGTTTTGTTTGTCCAAGTGTTGCTAAAATTAAGTGTCCAAAGCAGGCTGAACTTAATTTGTCAGATAAAACAGTTTTTGTAGCCTGAATGACATTAAGCCCTTCATAATTTTTTTTAGGGATTGTCTATGCATAAATTTTTATCAGTGAAAGAATTAAAACAAATTAAATATGTATATTGTTTTGTAGTGAGGTCCACTTTGACATTATTCACAGAGAGTATAACAAGATTTTCATTACAGTACTCGGTCATTGTTTAAATATAGGTTTTAGTACAATGAACTACCTATTTCTCTCTCTCATGAGCTTAATTAAATTGTGAGGACACACAAGTGTATTGAAAAATGTATTGTATCCTAGTAAATTGTGGATCCTACTTCTATAGTGGCTGGTTTTGCCTTACAAAATTATTTGTTTTTGTAATTTTATGTAGGCATATTCTTATTTAATATTTTTTTTATCGAAAGATAGTGTTGATCACAGATGGTAATGTTGGAACAGAACAGACTGTACTAACCAAAGGGTTAGCTTCAACCACACTTTCTCATGGAAGTTCTCAACTACCATTGCCATTTCCATTTCCAGCCAAGTTAAATATTGTGTGCATCACAAACCCAGAAGACCATTCGTTTAAAGTAAGCTTTCATCTAATAAACATTTATAAATGCTCATACACTACGTATATATCAGACATTTTTCTTACTGCATGTTTTAAAATTAAGACGATAGAGAAACAGGTAGCTTCGACATCCCCTATTTCCCTTAGATGAAGGGGGTCATGCATGAACTCTGAAAGATGTCAGAATTTTTGTTAAACGCTCATTATTTTTAAGAATTTGGTGAATGAATAAGTATTATGCAGCCAAATATCGTCTATTAATTATGATTTTTTTTTCAGGTATCACAGCCTATTTACCAAAAACTTTTAGATTTGAGTGGTGAAGGCAATCTGTATGTACCTGAAAAAAATTTGTCAATAAAAGTATGTGGTTTTTTAATTATCTTTAATTACAAAGTAAAAGTGAAAGTGGTTAAAACTGTGTGAAAAAGTGACTTATCCAAATAATTTCAAATTTTTTGTTATAAATTAGCGTAGTAGTATTTTCTATGTTCCTTAATTAGAAGTAAATATATTCGACATAGACTATTGTACGTATGCAATGTAGAGCATGCGCCAAGCTTATTTATTTAGAATAAATTAAATTGAAATGTAGTAATAACAAAGTTTATTAATTTGTAGAGTATATCAGCAATGTTTGAGAAACTGATCCTGGAGAACTTTATGCCATACCATGGCACTATTCATTGTGGAGATCTTTCAGCTTCTGTCACACTGTCGCCTCCGCCCCAGGTAATAATTGTTACTCATCGGTTCCATTCTTATCTGGGTTTGTTCATTCTACGATCGAGTTCTTATTGAATTGTAGTTAAAAATAGTTGTAACTAAATACAGGCTATATTGTAACGGTGTCAAAAGAATTCTTGAGATTCCATGATTGATTGATTTGATTATCATGTTAAATTAACGCACTATCAGGTTTATTTAATAATTCTGAAGTTGTAATAATATAAATGTAGGTATTGTAGGAGAACGAGTTTTCTTCTAACATTTGAATTTCAAGCCAGAAACACAAGCAGTACATTATTTCTTTAGACACGTGAAATTAAAGTCGTTGTTCGCTTAACTTTTCACCTACCCTATGGCTTCCATTGCTTCTCATTTCATGCGTTCGGGTCACATTAATATTACCGATTTCTGGGCTCGGTAGTAGATTATTGGGGTCCAAAGGCCCCAGAATAGTCGCTTGGACGGCGCTAATTTATAGACAGAATTCTTAAGCCAAATTGTTCCTGTCCACCTAACAGGACGTACATCGAGTCGATGGGTTCAATACCATGAGGCTAGAAGAGGACTCCAGCTTTTTGCTTAGAAATAAATCATTAGCTGAAAAAGCATGTTTGCCAATAACCCAGAAAAGCGAATGTCTTACGGGCTGACACTCGGCATCAGTTCTTTTACCTCTTATTTATTTCCTTTAAAGATCAAGACTTATTTCTTATGACCTTTCCATTGTCGTTGTGTAAACTTTTAAGGAAAATAACTTTAATTGGCCAAGTAATTATTGTATTGTAGTCAGTGTGCAATTAATTTTTTTTTTTTTTTTTTTTTTTTTTTTATGAAAACTGAAGATACGCTTTTCTGCGCTTTAATAAAATTTATTACAACGAATTTCTTTCATTTTGTAAGTGCAAGTTTATGGATTAGATTGTTTATTATATAGGCCAATTCTGAAAGCTTCATTATAATAGCGTAATTGTGTGGGTTTGGTCAAAAAGTTTGTTGACAGCCTTATGTTTAATATATTGATGAAGATTGATTATATATTTAACGTCATTGGCTCTCTTATATCTAGCAATATTGTCGCCATCATGACTTTGAGATCGTGAGGGAGTGTGTCAGAGAGAACATTTGTATCTGTGGGTTTCTTAACGTGGCTGATGTCTCTTCTCCTCCTGCTTTCTCCAGACACTTGGTTTTGTCAACGATTAATAAAAGTAAGTGGAAATAGAGAATTCAGGTTGTGTATGACTTAATCAGGATCATATTACTTCCACTTCATACCATTTCCATTCTCTCTCTCATTCCCAAGAGATTCACCGATTGAATCTACAGTATTTAAACCTGATCTTGACTCAAGTGGGAAACCTGAGGATAAGAATGCGAATGACATGCTGTGGGAAGAGTGTATATACATACATACATACATACATCTCGTCGCTGTTCCGTGTGATGGTCTCTCTTCACACAAAGGTTAAGCTGGTGGCCCCACCTCTAGGTCTGGCTTGGTGGAGGAGTTGCTTTCTTGCGCTCTCAACCGTACATAGCCAGGTACACCCGGCTTATCTGGTACCGTTCTGAGCCAGGCATCTATTCTTCTCTTCAAGACTTCAACTTTGACCCCTGTAACGTTTCTGAGGTCCTTTGGAAGTTGGTTAAAAAGTCTTGGCTCCCTGACAACCAAGCTATTTTCCTTCAGAGTTGAGGAGGTCTCTTGTTGGGCCTTTAATTTGGGAACACCACACATCCTGCCTTTCCTATTTTCCAGTGTTGTTTGAATGGTAATTGGGTTTTTAGTTTGAGGTTTGGTACCAGTTTTTCGATCATTTTCCATATGTAAATTATGGTGTACCCCTCTCTTCTTTCCAGGGAGTACAGATTTAGTTTACGTAGTCTTTCCCAGTAGTTGAGTTCTTTGCAGCCATCAATCTTTTCTGTGAAATGTGTGTGTTTTTTTTCGAGTCTATTAGTTTCTTCCTTTTTATATGGGGACGTCAAGTCTGAGTAGTATTCAAGTTTTGGTATAATCAATGTTTTTAGCAGGGGAATCATTACTGTCCTGTCCCTTCTTTTGACCGTTTTTAGTACCTGTCCCGCAACTCTCTTTTGCTTTATAGCTATCTGATTCTGTGTTTCGCATTTCGCATCATCGATCATTATTACCCTTAGATCGATCGCTTTCGTGCTTCTCTGAATTTCCTATCTGGAGCATAATATGCAGCCTGTTTAAGTTCCTCATTTCTACCATATCTCAAGAGCTGAAATTTTTCGGTGTTAAATGTCATGTCTTCTGATCATTTGTATATTTTGTCGTGTCCCTCTGTAAGGCTTCCACTTCATTCACATCGCTGATTTTTCTGCTGTTCTTTGTATCGTCTGCAAAGAATGTTACTATACTGTTGCTGTTTACTCATGTCTGTTAGCATGAAAATGAACAGGAGTTGGGCCAGTACTGTACCTTGTGGTACTGAGCTGCGTACTTCCGATTCTGATGATATACCTTGAATTTTGACGGCCTGTAGACGTTCTCTGAGGAAGTTGTAGATCCATTTTCCCACTTTGCCTGTTATTCCCATATATTTCATTTTATGTGCTATTATACCATGATCACATTTGTCGAAAGCTTTAGAAAAATCCGCGTACATGACATCATCGTAGTTTTCATTGCCTTTCAGTGCATTTAGGATATTGTTGTAGTGCTCTATTAGTTGTGGTAGGCATGATCTACCTGATCGGAATCCATGCTGATTTTCGTTGAATCTTTTCAGTGTCTCCAAGAAATCGTAGATTTTCTCTATTTTTTCAAATACTTTGGTGAGGTGGGACGTCAATGACACTGGCCTATAGTTCTTTGCTTGAGATCTATCCCCTCCTTTATATATAGGGACAATGTTTGCTCTTTTCAAGATACTCGGTATTTCCCCACTGTCTAGGGATATTCTCCACATCCAGTATAAGGGTGTAGCTATTTCATTTTTGTAGTTCTTAATCAATAATGCGTTCCAATTGTCCGGACCTGCAGCTGAATGTGATTTAATTTGTCGTATAGCTCTCGCTACATCTTCTGGGGAAAAATCAGTCTCTCATACACTCTCTTGTAATTTCTATTCAAAGAATGCATCTATGTCAGGTATTGCTTTGTCCCTTTTTTGGGGTACTGAAAACTGATTCATACTGGGCTCTCAATGTTTCAGATATTTCTTTTAGATCGTCGGTTAGCATTATTTCTCTTCCGTAATTAAGGGCCTAATAGCGTCATATATAATACTACTTTTTTCTGGCTGAGCGCCCAGGAACAGTACTTTTTATTTTTAACATGCAGAAGAAAATTGCATGGGCTTTTCTTTTTTAGGAAGGACGCTTTTTAGGGGGATTGGGATGGACATGGGGTGGAATAGGGTTACAAATGGCAAAGGTTGTAGGAAATTTACGTGCCTAGATCCCCGAGTAACACCAATAGGAAACCACTTATTTACCAATTAACTCTTATTTTTCCAAATCTGTCGAACTTTGCTGTAGGAGATACGTTTTGACGTTAGATTAATTTAGGTTAACCTAACCAAACCTAAAACAAATTATTGGGTGTGTAAAAGCCTGAAGTACCATAGCATGAAGTAGGAGTCATTTGATTTTGAGTTTTTCAATTAAAATCCACAGGTGAGTGAAATTCGAAAATATAATTATTATACTGTATATGGTAAAAACTAAAAAGGCATAACCCCCCTCCCCCACTTTCCCCCAACCTTAACAGAAGCATAAGTGCTGAAAAATTTTGAAATGTAACAAATATGACCCGTAGGAGCTGCTGGGTAAAAAATGATCACGGATGAAAACTAATGCAAATTTTGGAACGAAATGGACATTTACGAATATATATATAGCTTTGATATATATATGTATATATATATATATGATGAAAAAACCACGAAGGAAAGGAAACACAAAATGGTGCTCAAGCGCTTTCGTCTAATGACATCCTTAGGAACACTGAAGCATGACTCCAGATTTGAAAAAATTTACTGGAGCACAGCTCTGAATTTACTTTTTTTCCCCTTACACCACTAGATAGGTTAATGATAGTAAACTCTTGAATTGACGACATACCAATTACAAATTGTTTTAGCTAAACATCATAATACAATAATGTACAGTTTATAACTCACCTTAAGTTTATTTATTCATTGCAGCAGCAATGTATTGATTTACACTTGCTTAAATGGGCTATGGAAATGTCAAATTTGTTGCTTTTTGCTTTATTAGATTTGGATGCAACACTTGAACTTGAAGGCATATTTTGACTCTTCTCTTTATTAACCACAACAGCTTGGTGAGTTTCTTTTGTTAGGCGCAAAATTGCATTCAATGTCTTCTGGATTTGGGAATTTTCAAATTCCTCTAAAGCAGTTTTGTTAGTCTGATGCGCAGATTCCTCACTTACCTTTTGTTTCTTAGGTGGAGGAGAAGCACTTTCTTCAGTCTGTGAAACATCTAGTGAAAAAGTTTCATTTTCTAGATTAGCAGTTGATGAAGTTGGTTCATTTTTCTGAGGTCTAGCACTAGCACATTTTGTGAACAAACTAAATGACTGCTTTGCCGTATCTCTTTGCTGCACTTCATCCTGGTATTTCTTTACTGCAATATCTAAGCTGTGGGCCCAAACTCTGGGACCTCTTGTATTGTAACAAATATTTTTTTTGGAATTAAAATGTTCCTCCCAGTTTTGCTTCTTTGAATATTTGTTCTTGCATTGACCACAAAAGTAACCCCTTTTAACACCCTCACTTTTCTCTCCAACTTCATAATATTAGGATCCATTATTGATTATTGACTACCTGAAAAAATACAAAATAAGTAAAAGTTAGTAAATATAGTATGGTAAAAGTGAGTAAAAGTAAGTAAATATAGTACAATGAAAGTAAGTAAAAGTAAGTGCTTTAAACTTAGTAAAAGTAAGGAAGAGTAAGTAAAAGTAGGTAAGTTAAAGTAAGTTTAAACTTAACTAAACTTTTCAATTCTAGAGTCATGGTGGATTACTTAAAACCGCACAAGTAATTATCTGGCCAATTTATCAAACCTGGCCGAGATCAATGGAACATAGTCCAATCCTGATAATTTTATATTAAAAAAATATACGTTTTAATAAAATTTTAATTATCAAAACATTGAAGCTTAACAAAAAGAAAATAATTGTTAAATATGGAATTACCAACTAAACTTAAAATAACTAAATTTGTAATTTAAAAAAATTGGTTTGTGCAAGAACGTATACGCAAAAAAATTGCATAACGTCTAGCGGATGAACAAAACCCAAACCCAAGTTTATTTTTTCTCATGGTCAAATTTACTGGAGCAATGCTCCCAAGATCCCAGGAATCTGGAGTCATGCACTGAAGTACATACAAGGGTTACAGCCTATATATAGGTTACAGAAAGAAAAAAAAAGAAAAAAAATAAATTATATATATATATATAAGCACACCGGACAAAAAATTAGTCACCCCTCTCAGAATGTACCTAATAACGTGTGACGGCGCCTCTGGCCTTGATAACCGCACGAATCCGGCGAGGCAGAGACTCTACGAGGTTGTGCATGTACTGAACATCGATTTGCTGCCACTCGTTCATCAGCCGGTCCCGAAGTTACGCCAGAGTCCGTGGGTGTCTATTCCTGCGCTTCACATTCTGTTCCAAATAATCCCACAGATTTTCAATAGGATTTAAATCAGGGGATTTGGCGGGCCATTCGAGGTGAGACAGTGTTGCAGAATGTTCGTCGTGCCACTCAGACACACTTCTCGCCCTGTGTACACGGCAATTGTCATCTTGGAAGACAGGAGTGGCAATGTGATGCTGCTCCTGGAGATGTAGGGCAAAGGGTACCAATTCATCATTTAGTATGCGGAGGTACGCCTGCTGGTTTAAATTCATCGTCACTGGAACGAGAGGGCCCATTTCGTGGTACGAAAAACATCCCCAGAACATCACGGAACCACCTCCAGCCTGAACAACACCTTCGACGCATTCAGGATTAAAGGCTTCATTGGACCTGCGATGTACTCGTCGCCTCCCATCATTGGAGAACAAACAAAAACGGGACTCATCGGACCAAATTACACGTTTCCAATCTGCCGCAGTCCAGTTTTTGTGCCTCTGAGCCCATTTATAACGTGCCAATTTGTGACCTGCTGTTAACAGCGGCCTCTTCCGTGGTACCCTGCTCCAGATGTCCATCACATGCAGTTCTCGTCGCAATGTCCGTTCGGAAATTGGTCGCTGGAGAACCTCATTGGTTTCTTGGAGCAATTGTTCTCTGGTGTGAAAACGATTTGCAGTTACTAGACGAGAAACATGGCGGCGGTCCCTATTGTCGAGAATTGTTTTCCGGCCACAGTTACGCCGTCGATTTTCAGTTGATTGCGAACTACACCACTCTTCGTAAACTCGCTGGACAGTACGCGTTGACACACCAACAAATTGGGCTACTTCAGACATTTTGTGTCCGTGGGCTCTGCCAAACACGATGGCTCCTTTTTGCCACTGAGTAACGTCTGCCTCACGACCCATTTTGCAGACTATATCCAACACACACTTTGTTCTTCACCACCTCACGAAACAGATCTGATCCTGTGTGCTACGTCACCGCTACTTGTCACTTACCAATGCTACATCAGCGCCCTCTGTGTGACCTTGAACTTCCTACTATCGGTGCTATTAGGGGTGACTAATTTTTTGTCCGGTGTGCTTATATATATATATATATATGCAATAAACGGAGAAGTAAAAATAAAAAATAAGAATGAAAGGATTATCAGAGGCATACAGATTTGTAAGGAAAAAATATCGATTTTTAGCACAAGATCAAATGAATTATAAAAATACAAATTTATACTGGAAATCTGCCCGGGTTTTAACACTGCCTTTTATGTTAAATTTCGATGTATATAAAAATAAAATGAAAATTAAAAGTTAATATAGTAGCATACAAGTTTACCAAAGATTTAGCGTTCTACCCTTCTTATCTAAATCTGTTTTGAAGGAATTCAAAACAACAGGATCGAGTTGAAAAAGACCTTTGCTTATGTTGAAGTTATTTGAAAGTTGGATAATGGCCGACTCAAGAATATTTCTATTAACAATGTTGCTAGAGTGGAATAAAACTGAAGCATTATTCCAATCAATACAGTGGGATAACTCTGACAAATGGACAAAAAGGGCACTGGACAACTGTCCTGTTCTAACGGAATATTGATGCTGTTTTATACGTGTGTGCAAATCCTTTCCCG